>LR812538.1:44113342-44540842 GCA_903798195.1 Danio kyathit | reverse complement strand
CACACTTTTTTTCTCTCCCTTTGGTTATGCCATGCCTCCATATAGGCTATGATATTTTAACCTAACCCACTGGTTGGGTCAAATAAACAACTCAACATCTGGGCTAAATGAGTAAATCCAGCACTTGAGTCAAAACAACCCAGGTGCGTGTTCTGTCCCATAGTTACCCAGTGCCTGGGTTAGGGTTGGGTTATTTTTTCAACCCAGCATTTTTTAGAGTGTGGAAGAAACGTCATTGGCAGATTACAGAACAAACCAAGAACAAGTTTTACTCAAACATATAACAACAAATTAAAAATCCAGAGAACTGTTCAAGGGCTCTCTTCAGTTTTTACATTAATATTTATGCATTTAGCAGATGCTTTCATCCAAAGCAACTTTAATATGACGGTAGACATATTATCAGCTTTACTTTTCTCTCTGAGAATTGAACTCATAACCTTGCATCATGGACATACAGGTGAAGTCAGAATGATTGATTTTTCAAATATTTCCCAGATAATGTTTAACAGAGCAAGACATTTTTCACAGTATTTCCTATAATATATTTTCTTCTAGAGCCCAAACTTTTTCTTACGAAGGGCCAAAATCCAAGCTTGATTGAGAGCTGTGGGCCGAAAGTAAATATAGCTAACTGTATTACATTAAAGTTACCATGGGTAATTTCCTAATTTATTTAATTTTTAGAAATAAAAACTTCAACAGTATCTACTAATGCATTCTAATTTTTAGAAAATGTATATTATAGTAACAAATTTATTACAATAAATTCATAAAAAATCCATTTATAAAACAATGGAGATCAATGCCAAATACACTAGTCATGCCTTTGCCTTGATTTGCACGCTGATGTCTTCTGCTTTGTCCCCTATTCGTTAAGTGACAGTATGTACATTTTTTCACAATTCGATTCACTTAAAACATTTAATTGAAACATTTATTTTCAGTTTGCTTTTTTGTAACTCACATTATTATTATTATTATTATAACCTTTATTTTTCCAGGAAAGACACATTGAGATTAAAATCTCTTTTACAAGAGCGTCCTGTCTAAGATTAGGCAGTGCACTTCACATGGGTCTAACAGACAACAAACAAAAAAATTAACAGTTAACATGAATCAAACATTGATAAACAAACTATTCAAAACATCTACAAGCCTGTTTCAATATTTTAAATAATTTTTACTCTTATTAAATGCATTTAGTGAAATCAATTCTTTAAACTGCAACTTTGTTTGTAGATTATTCTATGCAAAAGGTGCTGCGTATTTAAAAGCCTTTTTTTCCCATCTCAGTCCGCATTTTAGGAAAAGACAGTAAATAAATATCCTGTGAGCGAAGGCCATAGCTAAGGACAGTTTTTTTTACAAATGTAATTCTGTAGATATGATCGTAATATTCCCAATATAGATTTGTAAACAAAGATATGCCAATGCTTGAGCCTATGGACAAAGCAGACCAACCTACCCTAGTATACAGCACACAATGATGAGTAAGAGAATTAAAATTAGTTATAAATCTTAGTGCACCATGGTAAACAGTATCCAATGCATGCAGACTCTGAGACGAAGCACGCATATACAGTAGTTAACATCACTGTAGTCCAATACTGATACAAATGTTGCATCATCCAGCTTCTTTTTAACATCAAATGAAAGATCAACAGTAAAACAAACAAACATTAAAATAGAAATCTCTATTAAAGACATTTCCTTTAAACCTTTCTCAATTATTTCCCTCTGGAGGGCCAAATCAAAGGATACAAAGGGCCAACTTTGACCCGCAGGCCCTAGTTTGGGCATCTCTGTTCTAGAAAAAAAGTCTTATTTGTTTTATTTCGGCTAGAATAAAAACAGTTTTTAATTTTTTAAAAACCATTTTAAGGTCAATATTATTAGGTTCCTTAAGCTATATTTTTTTTAGATATTCAAAACAAACCGCTGTTATACAATGACTTGCTTAATTACCCTAACTTGCTTAATTAACCTAGTTAAGCCTTTAAATGTCACATTAAGCTGTATAGAAGTGACTTGAAAAATATCTAGTCAATTATTATTTACTGTCATCATGGCAAAGATAAAAGAAATCAGTTATTGGAAATGAGTTATTAAAACTATTATGTTTAATAATGTGTTGGAAAAAAATCTTCTTTTGATTAAACAGAAATTGGGGAAAGAATTTAGAGGTGGTCTAATAATTCTGACTTCAATTGTATACAGTTGAAGTCAGAATTATTAGCTCCCCTTTGAATTTGTTTTTCTTTTTTAAATATTTCCCAAATAATGTTTAACAGAGCAAGGAAATTTTCACAGTATGTCTGATAATGTTTGTTTCTTCTGGAGAAAGTCTTATTTGTTTTATTTTGGCTAGAATAAAAGCAATTTTTAATTTTTAAAAGCCATTTTAAGGACAATATTATTAGCCCCTTTAAGCTATATATTTTTTTCAATAGTCTACAGAACAAACCATCGTTATACAATAACTTGCCTAATTACCCTAACCTGTCTAGTTAACCTAATTAACCTAGTTAAGCCTTTAAATGTCACTTTAAGCTGTATAGAAGTGTCTTGAAAAATATCTAGTCAAATAATGTTTACTGTCATTATGGCAAAGATAAAATAAATCAGTTATTAGAGATGAGTTATTAAAGCTATTATGTTTAGAAATGTGTTGAAAAAATCTTTGCTCCGTTAAACAGAAATTGGGGAAAAAATAACAGGGGGGCTAATAATTGTGACTTCAACTGTATATATAAAAAACCAATCCACACTATGCACCAATACAGTAGCGCTTCAAATTCCCATCATCCCCCACTCTATACACCAGGCGCTATAATCCCAAAAAAGCCACCCACAGCTTTCCTTCCACCCTTGCAGACGAGATTTACGGCGACACCAAATCGTCCCTTACGCAACCCAGAAGGGCCCCGAACCCAAGATCTAAGTCCCTCATCATCATCCTCATCACCTCCGTCTCTCGGTCTCCTGTCCCTAAGTCATAATGGCCGCAGCTGCCAGTCAGAGCAGCCTTTATTAACCCCTTGCCTTCTGACACTCGTTTGATTGAGGCTGAGGGTCAACAGCTGATTAGAACAGCGGAGAGGCGGGACTTTACACACGACCTCCGACCTGTTCGGGCAGCCGGCCAATAGGAGGGCTGCGCGGCCCCCCATATCGCCATGGAGACAGGGCCCGTGAAGGCGCAGATGGCTCCGCAGGGGGTGGAGTGGGTGGAGAGGGAGAAAGAGACAGCAGACAATGGAGGATGGAGAGGGGGAGATGCGGAGAGCAGGACGGCCAGTAGAGGGAGAGAGAGAGTTTGTGAGTCTCTATAGACCAAACACAATGAGAAACACACACAGCACAGTGCCGATCAGTGTGTTTTTGACAGAACGGATGTAACGGTATGAAAATGTCATATCACGATTATAGTGAGCAAATTTATCATGGTTATTTATATTACAAGAGATTTGACCTAAAAATGTTTAAAATAACAGTCACACACACACACGTAAAGGGATAGTTTGCTCTAAAATGACAGTTCTGTCATCATTTACTCACCTTTTACTTGATTCAAACCTTTATGAGTTTCGTTTTTTATGTTGAACACAAAAGAAGATATTTTGAAGAAGGCTGAAAACCTGTAACCATTGACTTTCATGGTATTTGTTTTTCCTACTATATAAGTCAATGGTTACCGGTTTCTAACATGCTTCAAAATATCTTCTTTTGTGCTCCACAGAATAAATAAACGCATAAAGATTTGCAAAACACTTGAGTGTGAATAAATTTCGAGTAAATTTTTTATTTATCATGGGTGAACTATCGCTTTAACCCTTGTGCACTGTTCAAATGTACTATACCCTTTTGCTATGTTCAGGTTGAAAACATCCACTGAATTAAACTGCTGTAAAAACGCATCTAATAAATATTTTTTTCAAAACGTTTTTGCATTAATCTGTTAATCAGCCTCAGTCCTAATCAAAACTACTAAATTACTTATAAAATTTACAGGATTTTAACTCTTTATTGCCAAATTCATAAATGATGTCGCTGATTTGATGAAAACACACACAAAATGATGTATTTTGAGTATAAAAAGTAATTGTGGACTGGATTATTTTACCTTTTATCACAGTTGTGGACATTTGAACGATTAGTAACAACATTGGCTTTGATGCATTGTTAAATTTTCGTTTTTTTCTCCCTAATGTACTGTTGGTGGCCGTTTTTGCCCCACTGACTTCTGTTATAACCATATTTGATGGTGCATAAATACACAGTCTTTGTTTTTATTTACTCCATGTAGCTGAGATGCATATTTTGCTTTTCTCAGACACATCAAGGTAAGTGCATAAAGGTCACTCTCACAGACACATATGAAGAGTTCAGATGCAAAAATCCTATATCCTATATCCTATATATAATATATATATATACTGTATATAGTAAAATAACTCAGAAATAACATATTTAATTATATAAAACATGAGTAAAAATAAACAAATAAACATAAATACCCAATGAATAGCATAATAAAACAAGTAAATTAATTAAAGTAATAGAAAAGTTATAAAAAATTTGATTTATTAAATACTGAAATTACTGAAACTACACACAAACGCCTGAAAGAGATGCAAATCTCTATTAAAGACATTTCCCTTAAACCTTTCTCAATTATTTCCCTCTGGAGGGCCAAATCAAAGGATACAAAGGGCCAACTTTGACCCGCAGGCCCTAGTTTGGGCATCTCTGTTCTAGAAAAAAGTTTTTAATTTTTTAAAAACCATTTTAAGGTCAATATTATAAGGTTCCTTAAGCTATATTTTTTTTTAGATATTCAAAACAAACCGCTGTTATACAATGACTTGCTTAATTACCCTAACTTGCCTAATTAACCTAGTTAAGCCTTTAAATGTCACTTTAAGCTGTATAGAAGTGACTTGAAAAATATCTAGTAAATTATTATTTACTGTTATCATGGCAAAGATAAAAGAAATCAGTTACTGCATGATTAAAAAATGCATGATTAGATGGTGTCATGGTTTTGCGATTAAAAAAATGGGGTTATAATTGAAGTCAATGGGGCAAAAACAAACACCAACAGTCAAAAAAATGAAACTCAATCAAAAACACTGCATCAAAGGCAATGTTGTTTCACATGTTCAAGACTATATATATATATATATATATATATATATATATATATATATATATATATATATATATATATATATATATATATAGTAAAATAACTCAGAAATTACATATTTAATAATATAAAACATGAGTAAAAATAAACAAATAAACATAAATACCCAATGAATATTATAATAAAACAAGTAAATTAATTAAAGTAATAGAAAAGTTATTAAAAAATTGATTTATTAAATACTGAAATTACTGAAACTACACACAAACGCCTGAAAGAGATGCAAATCTCTATTAAAGACATTTCCCTTAATTTTAGAGTCAAATTTCAGACGGCACTTAAAGGTTTTTGCATCTTCATATCATATTTCATAAAAATGTAATTAATATATAAAAATTACATACAAATAGACAAATAAATACAAACTGAACAAAAAAGAATCTAAACTAAATGGCCTGAATTAATGGCCTGCCAAACACAATGCTTAATGTTTAAATCTATGATGCTGATGTCCAAATCTTGAACTTGCCATCAATGTTTCTTTTCCTCATCAAAACATCTGAATGCACCTCTAAAATAATCTTTAATAGTGAAAAAGGTGAGTACTTGATCTGTGAGTGTCTGTGGGCATCAGCGCCAGTCAGATCAACACTTCCTCAACAATCAGTCGCTGAGAAACAAGTGCACCTCATTGAGAGAAAAGATCTTGGATTTAGTATTCAGAATCGGCTCAAAACAGAGCAGAGAGCGACTGCGCCATTTATTCAGCTCTTCTGATGTAGAAAAGAGAGCTGCAGTCTGCATCTGATGTTGATGTGTGAACTGAGCATGACAGAGACACCGCATGAGACAGTCAAGGTTATTTCATCTATAGTCCAATGTGTACAACGTCACACTAGCGTAATCTGGACACTGATCGAACGCTGCCCTTATAAGAGCACATGGCTGGTCGTTCAGTATCTAAGAGGATGGGAAGGGAACAGCCCTCAAAACACTAGAACAATATTATTTAATCAATTAAACATTTGGCAGAACATTGTATCTAAAGCTAGTTACAAATATGGAGAATAGAGGAGCAACTGATTAAAAAAGAGCTAAATGATAATTTGTCTAATGGAGTATTGAAATATAGAGATTTGACAGGTAGGATGTCAAATTAATTTGATGGAAAAACGAAATAGAAATATAAAAGAGAAAAGAAGGATCAAAGTAATTTTCAATAAATATAAAGAAATGTAGCAGATCAAATGTTGGTCCCATTTTAAGTGGCCTTAAAGGATCACGAAACACCAAAACACATTGGTTCCAGTTTCTGTTGATTGCCCTGTCTCTACAGATTTGGTAAGTGTGTGATCAGTGTTCTTTGTTTATGTTTATTCAGAGGCAAAGTTAGTATCTTCAGCAGAACTCCTTCAGCATTTAAAGACATACCTTAGTCAAAATTATGTAGTTACTAAGTTTACAGTAATATCACTAAAATATTATGGACTGAAAATCCTCCACTTTCACATAGCTCTCAGATCCGCTGTAAATGCTGCTCTCTGAATTACTGTCTATCTCCCCTGTGTCTGTGTTTGTGTTGCCTCTGTGAAAATCAGCTGTAGTGCTCATACTAAAACTCCCCTTTTCATGCAAACCCTTCCCTCTTTCATTACTCCTGATTTTTCTCAAACTAGAGGTGTGAAAACACCCTGTTGAGACCCAGGGAGGGTTTCATGGCCCTTAATGTAAAATAATCTGTTTGTTAAAAAGTACTTATTGTGTAAATACATGTTTTACGTTGTACTTATACTTACAGTTGAAGTCAGAATTATTAGCCCCCCTTTGAATTTTTTTTTCTTTTTTAAATATTTCCCAAATGATGTTTAACAGAACAAGGAAATTTTCACAGTATGTCTGATAATATTTTTTTGTCTGGAGAAAGTCTTATTTGGTTTATTTCGACTAGAATAAAAGCAGTTTTGAATTTTTAAAGAACCATTTTAAGGACAATATTATTAGCCCCTTTAAGCAAATTTTTTTCTAGATAGTCTACAGAACAAACCATCGTTATACAATGACTTGCCTAATTACCCTAATTGGGTAGGCTAAATTGTCCATAGTGTATGAATGTGAATGAGTGTGTGTGTGTGGATGTTTCCCAAAGATGGGTTGCGGCTGGAAGGGCATCCGCTGTGTAAAAACATGCTGGATAAGTTGGCAGTTCATTCCGCTGTGGCAAACACGGATAAATAAAGGGACTAAGCCGAAAAGAAAATGAATGAATGAATGGCAAAAATAAAATAAATCAGTTAATAGAAATGAGTTATTAAAACTATTATGTTTAGAAATGTGTTGGAAAAATATTCTCTCTGTTTAACAGAAATTGGGGAAAAAAATAAACAGGGGGGCTAATAATTCTGAATTCAACTGTAGATACATCCGTATAATTACATTGTTATTAATTTCTGTAATTACATTTATAATTAGACTTAATTAATTAGCTTACGGTTGACCATCCCTTACACCTTAAACCATCAATAAACCTACCCAAATCACCAAACCTGCCCCATAACCTTACCCTCAATAGCAGCACAAGTGTTCCGCAATACATTCTGAACACAGTAAGTACATTGTATTTATTTCTTGATGTAATTACATGTAATTAAGGCCACTTAAGTGGGACTCAAAATTTTAATACAAATGATAGATCAGAAAGTGACTGTAGAAATGGCTGTGAATATCCCTAAATTCACTTTCCCAGAATACTTTTATGCATTTTTGTTTCACAGTACTATGGTTGTTTTTAGTTTTAGTTTGTCCTCCTCGCCACTTGCTTTTTGTGATGTTTTTATAATATTACAAAAGTACAATCTAAATGTTAATACTTCAATTGTATAATTAATAAAATGTGGTAGTTTACCGTACATTTAGAAATGTTTTTACTGTATTTTTAATGGTAAATAGCTGGTCCATAGCTGTCATTTTTTTAGTGTACATTTTACAGATTTTCTATTCGAGACCCATAGCACATAAAAGATAGAATATAAAATAGATTAGAGAATTATGTGTTTTTTACTAAAACTAAATAAAAACAAAATAAAAACAGGGTTTTTATTTTTTCTTATCCATTAGATAAATTCAAGTATTATTTTACATCTATTATTGATAAATAATGTTTATTGCATTACTTTAGTGCGTGTTAGCAAGAGCATCTGAGCATCTTCTACTGCATATTAGGGGAGCGCGGGGCACAAAGTAACGCAGGGTTAAATGTAACACAGAGTTTTAAGGTATTTGCTCAGGGTTAATCATGGCATGCTTCCGACGTTTTCACCACAATGTCAGCAGACGTCTTCCTGCCCATTATTGAAAAAGTTCGGCGAAATTTGGATGAGATACACAGGAGAAACCATTTTTTGCAGCATAAAAGTATTTTTTATTATAGTCAATATTTTTTTATTTTAAAAAAATCTGTGAAAGTATGTACGTAAAATCACATACTGTCGTGATCACTTTCTTTTAGGCTAAAAGATGAAACCATTTTGAAAGATGTATGAAACACACAGTGACTGATAGCCAGTTTTGAGGAAAGCATGACACAGCGGGGCTAGTTGTAACAGGGTGTTACAAATAAGCCACACACTGTTAGACACCAATTAAACCAACAAAATATTTTTTTGAATTTTGTGTGTAATGTTGAGAACTTTTTAAATAAAAATGTTTTTTAATAGAAAATATTTTCTTAATAGAAAAAATATATATATTTTATTGCTAATAATGAAAATAAATGCATTGCATAATAATGGATTAATGGATAATAATGCAAATAGTTTAAAATGTGTTTATCCAATAAACAAATAAATGAACAAACATACTGTGCTATCTAGAACTAAAAAAAAAATAAGCCAATTACTGTGGAAATATAGCTACTATTTAAAATAAACTGAATTTACTTAATGTGCAATGTAGAAGCTAATACTTTAAAATATTGGGGTGTTAACATTGTATAAAGTAATGAAATAAGGTAGTTTACTGTACATTTAGAAACGTTTCTAAAACCACAGCTTTGTTACCATAAATATTACATATGTTTTAGAATGTGTGCATAATATAATGTAATGTAATATAATACATTACATTCAAAAATAAAGGTACAAAATCTGTCACTGGGGCAGTACCTATTCTAAAAGTACACGTTTGTACTGTACAGGTGGACTTTAGTATCTTTAGAGTACATTTTTGTACCTTTAAAGTTCATTTTTGTACTTTTAAGGTACTATGAGGTATGCATTTGTACTTTTTAGGTATTAATATGTACCTTTAAGGACCAAAAATATACCTTTTGAAAAGGTACCGCCCCAGTGACAGATTTTATACCTCTATTTCTGAGAGTGTATATACAAGATTAGATTAGATTATGAGAGATATTTCTTTAGTATAAAGGTAGAATAGAAATTAACAACAGGCAGTATGATGGAGAAGACTAATAAAAAGAAATGTATAGACAAAAAAAAAACGATAAATCATCTGGCGATACTGGAAAATGGCTAACCACTCAGCTGACAGCTTAATTAAACTACACAATTCAGCAATTAAAATCAACAAAAGAGCAATAACATGTAAATGCTATTACTGGTGGTAAAAACTTGCACTAAATAGAAGAAAAACTGAATAGAACAGAATAATAAATCAATATAATAATTTTGACGTATTTAGTCAATTTTGTATTTGGTCATTACTTGAAAACGAGTGTTGAATTGGGCAGATCATCTCACCAGCAGTAAACAGCAAAGGTAAAAGTGCATAATTTTGTGTCTCTTTGGGATGCATCACTATAGCAAAACACACGTATGATCCTGCACAAGGGCAGGGGGAGGAGAAATGAGAAGGACCACAGTGGGTTCCTCTGCCTGCTCTATTGTTCAGCCATGCAGAGCTGGGCTCGGACAGAAAGGGTGGGGTTGTTCACATGAACCGCATGCAGGTTTATAATGCATTGCACCATCGAGACCAAGAAACCTCAATTTTCGGCTCTACAACAGAGGCGTTCTGCAATTAGAGAAGAAATATATGCATAATGCAGATGGCAGCGCTCGTGCTCAACGCAGAAAGGCTTTGAACCTCCTCGTATGCAGATTTGAAATCTCTCTCTTCTCTGAGACAAACAGAATTACTATTGCATGTGATTCCTTGCTTTGCAGAAATGCTGTTTCATCAGCTGAAGATTCACAGGTTATCAAATGAGCAGAAAGCATGGAGGACTGTGATCCTCTATACTCCTGTCCCTCTTTACTGTCTGCTCGAGGACAACAAATGTTAGCATTCCTGCAGATGAGGAGAATGCAGAAAAGCTTTTGTTTTCTATAGCAGGGGTTTATCAGCTCTTCTGTCGCAGGTTTATTCTGACAGAGTTGTGGACATTAGGGAAAACAAAATAAACCTTATCTTTCAAAATGAAGAAATAAAACACATTATTACTGTATATTATAATCCTAAACAAAAACAAATCTCAATTTATCTCAAATTATTATTATTGTTTTTTAATAATATATTCACTAGTGAGTACTAGCATCAGACAAATCCATTTAATTTCATGTGAAATTATGAAATATATACGCACAGTACAGGCCCGTAGGGGGGGTTGGGGTGTTCACAAGACCCACCCCCCTTCTGACAAAGTCCAGAATTCGACCCCTATATGAGCTCATTTGTCTCATTTTTGACAGTATGCCATCATAAATTGCGAAAATAACCAATAGAAGAAGGCTTTAAGAAGAGTAACCAGTAAAATAACCAATACAAGAAGGCTTTTATTATTTAAATGGACAAATTCTGACCGAGGAAGTGAGCTGACCAGTTGGTTATTTGCCTATAGGCTACAGTTTTTAATTTAAAACAAGTTTTAACAGATTCCCTTTTTTTGTTGTTGTTTGTTTGTTTTTATGATGGATGATAATAAATTTGCATTTAAAATATAAGTATTTTTTCATATTTCTAAAATTCTAATCTCATTGCATTATATATAAAACTATAATAACTTACAGTTTAAATACACATTCGTAAATAAACAATTTTTTGTAAACAAAAAATAGTATGATGAGCATTTTGACAAAAATGTAGGAA
This sequence comes from Danio kyathit, assembly GCA_903798195.1. Lineage (NCBI taxonomy): Eukaryota > Metazoa > Chordata > Actinopteri > Cypriniformes > Danionidae > Danio > Danio kyathit. The sequence goes on along the minus strand of LR812538.1, from coordinate 44,529,585 downwards.
GGATTTTTGTTGCATCAAAAAAAAAAGGTGTAATAACCATTCGATAAGCTAATCTAGCACAAATTAGTGCTTAAAATGTCACAAAAATGTAGTATTTGAACCTCAAATACTGCAAAAAGGTCCACTTTTTGAGCTGGCTACAGGCCTGCAGTACAGTTGAAGGCAAAAATATTTACTCTTTTGTGAACTCTTTTTTTCAAATATTCCCCAAGTGATGTTTAACAAAGCAAGGACATTTGTACAGTAATATAATCATATACTATTTTTCTTCTAGGGAAAGTCTTGTTTCTTTTAATTTGGTTTAGGTTTTACATTTTCTAAAAATTATTTTTAAGGTCAATATTATTAAACCTCTTAAGATTTCTTTATTATTGGCTACAGCCAAAACAAACCACTGTTGTCCATTGACCTGAAACCTTTAAACTGCACTTTAAGCTGTATAAATAATATTAGTATCTTGTTAAATAACTAGTAAAATACTCTCACCATGGCGAAGACAAAAGAAACTATTCATTAGAAAAAGATTATTAAAACGAATGTGTTTAAAATTTGCTTAAAAGCCTCTCTATATTTAAAAGCACTTGGAAAATGTTTGAAAAAGAATTACAATTTCCCAGGGGGGCTAATAATTTTGTCTTATATATGAATAACAGTACCATTTTGTATATAATTAATAAGCAATATATCATATATCAATGATGAGTGCTGAGATCCAAAAAAGTGCTGAGAGTCCTAAGTCAATAAAACAATGTAAAACAAACTGTTGTGTTAGAGTACAGATCACCTAGGCGTTGTTCAGTTGGTCTATACTGTAACACTGTAAAAAATGCAGGGTTCCACACAACTTATTCATGTTGTCTTAACCCAAATCGATTAAGTGAACTCAACAAATTTAAGTGGATTGAACATAAAACAATTAAGTTGTCCCGCAAAAATCTCAAGAATTTAGTTGTTTCAGCTCAATTTAAATAAGTAGTTTAAACAAGCAGCAAAAAAAAAATGTGTGTGTGTACATGGATGGGAAAACAAGATACCTTCTGATACTCATCCCTGGACTGCAGCGCCTGCTCAAGCTGTTCCTGTGAGTTTGTGTAGATGCTGGATCGATACGTCGTCCCGACATCATTGCCCTGGCGCATTCCTGTCAAAAAACATATATACAGTTGAAGTCAGAATTATTAGCTCTCCTGAATTATTAGTCTCCCTCTATATTTTTTCCTCCAATTTCTGTTTAATTTCTGTTTCTTATTTCTTCAACACATTTTTAAACATAATAGTTTTAATAACTCATTTTTAATCATTTTCTCCTCTTCACAGAAGGGCTAATAATTTCAACTGTATGGATGGATGGATGGATTACAGATATATAGATTGATAGAATGATGGATGGATGGATGGATGGATGATGGATGGATGGATGGATGGATGGATGGATGGATGGATGGATGGATGGATGGATGGATGGATGGATGGATGGATGGATGGATGGATGGATGGATGGATGGATGGATGGATGGATGACAGATATATAGATTGATAGAATGATGGATGGATGGATGGATGGATGGATGGATGACAGATATATAGATTGATAGAATGATGAATGGATGGATGGATGGATGGATGGATGGATGGATTACAGATATATAGATTGATAGAATGATGAATGGATGGATGGATGGATGGATGGATGATAGATATATAGAAAGATAGAATGATAGATAGAACGATAGATGCATGGATGGATGGATGGATGGATGGATGGATGGATGGATGGATGGATGGATGGATGGATGGATGGATGGATGGATGGATGGATGGATGGATGGATGGATGGATGGATGGATGGATGGATGGATGACAGATATATAGATTGATAGAATGATGAATGGATGGATGGATGGATGGATTACAGATATATAGATTGATAGAATGATGAATGGATGGATGGATGGATGGATGGTTGGATGGATGATAGATATATAGAAAGATAGAATGATAGATAGAACGATGGATGCATGGATGGATGGATGGATAGACAGATAGATAGATTTGTAGATGGATGGAACGATAGATAGATGGATATACGGATGGATATACGGACGGACAGACGGATATACGGACAGACAGACAGACAGACAGATTAGATAGATAGATAGATAGATAGATAGATAGATAGATAGATAGATAGATAGATAGATAGATAGATAGATAGATAGATAGATAGATAGATAGATAGATAGATAGATAGATAGATAGATAGATAGATAGATAGATAGATAGATAGATAGATAGATAGATAGATAGATAGATAGATAGATAGATACTAAAACAGGGGAACTGTAAACTCTTCATTTATGGGTAAACTACTGCTTTATATTAAATATTAAACTCAAAATAGACATCTGAGAAGTAAAGTAAGTCAAGTAAGCCTGACGTAACCATCAGAGCCGTACATCTTCTGTGGGTCCAAAATTAGCATCTATTAGTACTTTAGACTCTTGGGAAACAAACTCCCAATCAACCAGATCTGAAATCCTGGGAAGAGTTCAGTTCTTAATTAAAGCTCTGTACTTGATCCAGATATTATGACTTCATAGATTTATCTCTGATATTATGGCTTGAATAGTATTTTTTTGGTCCTCATTTTGTTTTGGAGGTCTCTTGCAAAAGATTTACATGCATCCAAGGTCAAAAATACTTTTTTTGTTTGTTTCATTATATTTATTTATTAATTACTAGTGATTTCAAATGATTTACTTAATCTGAATATTCATTTTTCAGAGAGTCTACTCTGCTCTGATTGGTCAGATGTACATGCAGGAAACTAAACACGTATATCAAAGTCCCTTTAAGGCCTTCTATAGTCTTTGCATATGTGCTTCAGCCATCATAACCACTGTACACAGTAAAGAATTTGTTATATAATTTCCAGCCTGTGTCCTATAGGAAACATTGGAAGAGTTGATCAATCCAAACCTCCATCACAAGCATGGTATGAGTTCACCATAAAAAATATCCATAAATTAGCACTTTTCCATATTTTGTGATTCATTTATTTATTTATTTGAATTGTATTATGAGACCTTGATCTTTTTTCCAATAACTTTTAACCTTGAAAAGTAGTTTAAAGTGACATGTTGTCTAGGTTGTCTTTTATTGGTGTTGTAAAATATGGTACAAAAGAGTTAATAAACTGCCAGTACATTTACAACTTATTTCTCTCTAAATTATATCTTTATATTATTTCAAACTACTAAAATGTCCCTTTGTTAAACTGTAGAGCTGTAATAATACAATTAACAACCCTCAATAAACAGAAAACACTTGTGAATCACAAAAAATACTGAAACTGTTAATTAACAGACATTTTTGACAAAGTAGGATGGGTAAGATGAGTAGTTTGTGATTCATTTTGTGATCATATGACTGTAAAATACTGTATATGAACGAGTGATTCGTTGACAGCTGCAAAGAGTTTTTATGTTGGTGTGAGAATTTCATAGATGTAAAAGTTTGTATGTTTGCACAAACACTTCTAGATGCACGAGTTTGTATATATACTGTACATATCATTTTGTAGATGTACACTGTAAAAAATTATATGAACAATTAGTCATGATATATGTTTTTAGTTCATTGTAACTTATTAAACTAAGCTAATCATGTTCTAACTTAACACAAAAACAAATCTAATTAGTTTAGAAATTAAGTTATGCATAATAAAATGAAATGACGCTGGGAAAAAGTATTGAGCACATGAAAAAAGGGAGGTGTAGAAAGGCAGTGAAGGCCCAGACAGCAGCTGAAATCTCTCAGTAGTTATTCAGCAACCCTCTGCCCTTCGTCAGTGTAAACTAATAGTCACGGCTTCAGTCCAACATCTACATGAGCAGGATGAATGAATGAATCCCAGCCAAGGAAACTCTCAAATGCTTTTAGAGAAAGAAAATCAAGCTGTAGAATGGCCCAACCAATCCCCTGACTTGAATCTGTTGAATCTCAATATAAAATACAAAATAAAGCTCAGATTTGATAGACGAGACCCACAGAACCATCAAGATTTTTACACTCTGTTGAAGTCTGTGAAAAACTCATACCTGAGCGGTGTCTTTAAGCTGTCATCACCAAAAAGCCTTTTATATAAATTATTAAATACATTTTAGTAGTTCAGGACTTTCTCCTTGTGTCATTTCATTGTTATTAAACATAACTAATTTTTCTGATTTTTATTTTTTCGTTTTACTTTTATGTTTCTTGTTTGGGTTTTTACCAAAATCTGGTTTAATTCCATGTCAACAGCTCATATATTTGTCCATGTCAACAGCTCAGAATATTATTTCCAGGAAAAAAACATTAGAGACAATACTCATCTTCCCCACTGTATTTTGGTGCATTTGAACAAAACAGATTTATTAAACAGATATATTAATCAAAAATATATTTTAGTCATTGAACATCTTTAGAAATAGAAAGATAATTTATTTAAATTCATGAGAAATATTGCAAAAAAATTACAACCTACCAAACTTCAACAAAATTGTATATTTCTCTTAATTTATGCATTTTTTTAATTATTATTTTTGTATTGTATTCAATATTTTTCCCTAAACATAAATTTGGGAGTGGAAACCTGTAACCAGGTGGCGCGGTGGCGCAGTGGGTAGCGCTGTCGCCTCACATCAAGAAGGTCGCTGGTTCGAGCCTTGGCTGGGTAAGTTGGCATTCCTGTGTGGAGTTTGCATGTTCTCCCCATGTTCGCGTTGGTTTTCTCCGGGTGCTCAGGTTTCCCCCACAATCCAAAGACATGGGGTACAGGTGAATTGAGTAAGCTAAATTGTCCGTAGTGTATGTGTGTGAATGAGAGTGTATGGGTGTTTCCCAGTACTGGGTTGCATCTGGAAGGGCATCCGCTGCATAAAACATATGCTGGATAAGTTGGCGGTTCATTCCGCTGTGGTGACCCCTGATTAATAAAGGGACTAGCTGAAAAGAAAATGAATGAATTAACCTGTAAACCACTGACTTCCATGGTATTTTCAGCCCTACTTTGAATGACAATGGTTACAGGTTTCCAACATTCCTCAAAATCACTTATTTTGTGTTCAACAGAGAAAGAAAACTCACAGAGCTTTGAAATCACTTGAGGGAGAGTAAATGGTGAGATTTTTGGTTGAACTTTCCCTTTAAGCGAAGCTATAATGATTTGAGCGTGAACATATATATGAGACTGAGAGGAGTGTTAGTCATCAGCACAGACACAATCAGGTCATTATACAGGCCATCTCAATGAGTGTGAATGTGATTGGATGGCCGAGACACTTTAATCTGCGATCTGAATCCTCTGGTCATGATTGCAGCCACTCAAACTGTTGCCTCTGCGCTCTGTGAATTCATGATGGGACTCTTGTTCCTCTCTCACGCCACTGGAGCTTCAGACTGCATTAAGCACGGCCTTTTAGCTTTAGTTTTTTATTAACCATTGCGCATCACTAAACAAAAAATACAAAACAGGCTTTGACTAATAATGACCTAAAAAGGGAAAAGTTAACCCAAGATTTGTATGACCCATTTTCAGAACTTATAGGACTGGCTTTCTTCTGTGAAACATAAAAGAAAGACACTCCTCTTGTCTTTTCCATGCAGGAAAACTAAAATTAGACATAATTAAATATTTTTCAAAATATAGTGGTAATATACTAAAAAATATATATACATTTACAAAAATACATTTCTCTCTGTTTATTAACTAAAATATATTTTCTTATTTTGGCAGATTTTATATTTTAATAATTTATTTTAGTATTTTATTTATATTATGTTATTATTTACATTATTATACTACACATTAGTAGTAATAAAACGCTATTTTCCTTGTCAGGAATTTTGTTATGGGCATCACCATATTGCTGCAGACATTCCATAAAAACAAACAATAAAAACAATACACAATACAATAGTTACAATAATTATAATGCTAATTAAGATAAGTAAACCTACTGAAACTGGTACAAAGGATCTGTTTTATCAGTTCAACCTACACTTAAGGACTATATTTCTTACCAGAGGGAAGCAATTCATAATGCGGAAACAAAAAATGAGTTGGATCATTCAGAATCCTTTCCACCTGACTGAGGACACAATTTTCATATAAAGCTTAAGGATTAAAATATTCATCATGCCTGACAATTTTCCATACTGTCTTTAAGAGATGCATCAGCTTAGATTCACACTGTATAGATAGGTTGCCAAACCACACTGTGATTTCAAGAGCACCTTTCTAAAACAACCTCATAAGCTTCTTGTTAACTCCAAAGAGACGTAACCTCCGTAAAAAATACAATCTCGTAAACGAGAGCAAACCCACTCTGTGTGTGTAGTCCATGTGAAAGAACTGTCAATGTAAATGCCCAAATACTTATAGGTCTCAGATTGAGTAATAGGATGGTCATGTACAACCACTTGACGATGGTCACCTGTGGGTGAAATCTCTTCTGTTTTCTTAGTATTTATTTTTAGCTTATTTTTATTACACCAATCAACAAACCGGCTAATTTGTGACTGGTGGATAACACTAATATCATCATTCTCAAAAAGTAAACTTAGTATGGCTGTGTCATCTGAACATTTAAAAATGATTATATATTAGTGCTCATAAAAGATTGATCAAGATTAATTAGATACAAAATAAAAGTTTGTTTTGACATAATATGTGTGTATATTTTGTATATTTATTATGTATATGTGATGCACACAAAAACAAAACTATACAAAACAATTTTGTTACATAGATATTTAAATTTGTATATAATTTGTATCATATACAGTTGAAGTCAGAATTATTAGCCCCCCTGAATTATTAGCCCCCCTGTTTATATTTTTCCCCAATTTCTGTTTAACGGAGAGAAGATTTCTTCAACACATTTCTAAACATAATAGTTTTAATAACTCATCTCTAATAAGTGATTTATTTTCTCTTTGCCATGATGACAGTAAATAATATTTTATTATTTATTTTATATTTTATTATACAAGTTATTGTATAATGATGGTTTGTTCTGTAGACGGTCGAAAAAAATTAGCTTAAAGGGGCTAATAATTTTGTCCTTAAAATGTTGTTTAAAAAATTAATAGCTGCTTTTATTCTAGCCGAAATAAAGCAAATAAGACTTTCTCCAGAAGAAAAAAATATTATCAGACATACTGTGAAAATGTGCCCTGCTCTGTTAAACATCATTTTGGAAATATTTAAAAAAGAAAAAAAAATCAAAAGGGGGCTAATAATTCTGACTTTAACTGTACATATATATTTTATATCTAAATATTAATAAAAATATTTAGAAATATATGCATACATTTTCCCAGTACTGGGTTGCAGCTGGAAGGGCATCCGCTGCGTAAAACATGTGTTGGATAAGTTGGCAGTTCGTTTTTTTTGCCCTCGAGTCCGAGTCATTTGATTTCTATCAATACAGAAACCTGATCCGATACTTCTATAATACATTAAAAAAAAGAATAAAGAGGAGTGAAGAAACTGATCAAGGATGTTCATTTTTTATATTTAATTCACCTTATTTTACCATTATTTTAACAAGTCTGTTAACCAACAGAGCACTTCTGGGAGGTAGCTTGAACAATCAAGTAATAAATAACATCAATTCTTCAATTTTGAACTTTAGTGCAACATTAAATATAAAAAAAAATCTAATATAAAAACAAATAGCACTTAACCTAAAATACCGACAGGCAATCCCAAGTTTACATATCTCACAGTTTGCTATGGCAATGTTGTCGTAATCAACTTTATAATACCTCCAGACAGCAGACATATTCGCGCTTTCCGCTTCAAGATGCTTCTGTGTTCTACTTTGCCGGTGTTTTGCCGAGAAACGCATCCCTGCCGCAAAATGCACCCCTTTATAGACTTTCAATAGCATTCTCAGTCTGAATTTTTAAAAAAATGAAAGGCCATCATTGATTAAAACGTAAAATGATTATCATTTTGATGGATAAAGCAAGAACAAGAAATGAAACGCATTTTAAAAAGCACTAGATTTACAAATAAATGTAAAATAATAATATTGACTGTACTGTAGCCGGAAATCAGGCTTTTTGGTGGGTTTTAAACAGATATTTAGGCTACATGGAACACAAAAAAAAAAATAGTTGTTGCTGTTTTAAACTAAACCACACATTAAACAATTCACTTAATCTCATCGGTATTATTTAAAGTCAATATATTTACTTATTTATTTATTTATCCATTTATCTTCTGTAAGGGAAGGGGTTATCACCCTCAGTCACGCTCATTAGTGTCATAACTTTCAATTTCAGTTAATAGATGCACATTTCAGAGGGGGTGCATTTTATGGCAAGGGTGCGCCTCGCAGCACAACACAGGCATTTAACCAATAGCGTCTCTGCAATAAAGGGATGTCATGCCGCACGCTTTGCTGTTTCTGTGTAAAGTCAAGAAAGAGGTCTAACTCTGTGCCACTGCATAACTATAGATGTGTTGAAAAATAATTAGAATATAGAAGAACTTATTATGCGGTCTCTGTCGCCATCTTGTCGAATATATATATTTGAGTCCTGATCGGGAGGTAACATCCGATTCCAATGGAGTCTTAAACAGTGTGAATCGGCCCGATTTCCAATCACGAGATCAGATCTGGACATCCCTGTTCATATTAATAAATATACACAGTACACACACATAAATTATGTAAACTAAATTAGGTATATCATCAGTTTAATAATAAATAAATAAAGAATAATATAAATTACAATCAATTTAGTCTCTTCCTGACACAGATCGATAATAGATACTGAGAAATATAGCATATAATGTCATATGGCCTATTTTTATTTTAACTCAAAGGTGAATAGTTTATACCAAACCTTTTTATGTGTGTTTATGATGGAAGTGTTTTATACTGGGTGTTTTTCTTTGGTTTATTGTGAATGAACAAACTGTTACCTTGGGTGGGGTTGTGGCTCTCCCAGAACATCTTGAGCAGCTCAGAAAAGTTGACTTTCTGAGGCTCAAAGACCACACGGACCACCTCTGTGTGTCCTGTTTTACCTGTGTGATGAAGACAAGCAGAGGTGAATGAGCTATCATTACACACACACACACACACACACACACACACACACACACACACACACACACACACACACACACACACACACACACACACACACACACACACACACACACACACACACACACAAACAATTTATGAGACATTATACTCATAGGAACCTACACATGTCCACACAAGGTTAAAACAAACTGGTATTGCTATACTTGTGAGGATAATGTGATGAATTCCAGGACACACACATACAATCACACTCATAATGGAGTTTTGTGTTTTATGGGGACTTTGACAGTGATTTTTATACCGTTCAGACTATATATATTATGTCTTCCTACCCCTAAACCCAACTTTCACAGGAAACAAAGCATTTTCACATTTTCAAAGTTTCATGAGACGTTTATGAACTGTTGAAATTATCTTTTTCCTCATGAGCACCAGAAGAATGTCCCCACAAGGTCAAAAAGTACTGGTTTTGCTTCACTTGTGGGGACAAGGTGATGAATACCAGGTCATTCTCTCTCTCACACGCACACACACGTGTTAAACAGTGTTGGTCCATCTCTCTTGTTGCAGTGGGTCATGGAGGGCCACAAATCTCGACTCAATGGGCTGCATCTTTAGCTAAGGGGTCAATCCTCCACTCTGATTAATTTTATGTTTCTCTGACCCCGCCGTAAAAGTACAAGGACAGTGGCTCTACCTCAAAAAGAAAACCACAGAAAAAAACTTCCTTTGACAGGACTCGTGAAAACAAGAAATTACTTTGCAATGACTCATTGCGGGTTGAGCATCAAACAAACAGGAGCACAATGCATTATGTCCTCAAGCTGATGATTAGAGTCTCTTTACGGCCGCATTCAGACAACAGCACAGCCATTAGCAGCAATCCAGAAGAAGAGCAGAAGTGGCGCACGCTCAGATCAAAGTGAGAATTGCTGATGTCTTTTCCTTTTCAGCGACTTTAAAACAACAAGCACTGAGAAAAATGGTACACATTTTTTTTGGTCTTGTATAGAAAGCATTGAAGATTTATCAAAGTAGTTTAAGACTTTAAATGTGTTCACATCAGGCCTGCTGGATGAGTTAAAAAACAATGGGAGCATTTACTGCAGCAGCTGATAATACTTTATTTCCAACTAATGACTGCATATTCTAGACATGCAAAAGCACAATTCTTGTTCATGTTTGCACTACATAAAATGAGACAAAAACCTCACATAACTAACTATGTGGTTAGGTAGCATATGGGTATTAATATTGGCCAGGAGAGTCCTGTATAAAGATCTCAGAAGGTTCTATCCTGACTGAGTAAAAAAAAATAAAAAAAAATAAAATAAAATAAAATAAAATAAAATAAAATAAAATAAAATAAAATAAAAATCTTAAAAATCTTAAAAATCTTAAAAATCTTAAAAATGTCACAGTGCAAAGGAACCCCATCCTGGCTGAACAAAGATACAAAAAAATAAAACAAAACAAAATAAATTAAAAATAAAACATCACAGTGCAAAAGAACCCCATCCTGATTAAACAAAGACATAAAATAAAATTAAATAAAATGAAAATAAAAACAATTATCCAATACACTACAATACAACAAAACAAAACAAAACAAAACAAAACAAAACAAAACAAAACAAAACAAAACAAAACAAAACAAAACAAAACAAAACAAAACAAAATCAAATAGAATGTCACAATGCAAAGGAACATGAGGTTAAACAAAGACTTTAAATTAAATTAAATTAAATTAAATTAAATTAAATTAAATTAAATTAAATTAAATTAAATTAAATTAAATTAAATTAAATTCTTTAAAATGTCACAGTGCAAAGAAACCCTATCCTGGTTAAACAAAGATAAAAAAAAAATTTAAATTAAAATTAAAAATAAAACATCACAGTGCAAAATAAAATAAAATAAAATAATTATACAAAACAAAAAACAAAACAAAACAAAATGTCACAATGCAAAGGAACATGGGGTTAAACAAAGACTTAATAAAATAAAATAAAATAAAATAAAATAAAATAAAATAAAATAAAATAAAATAAAATAAAATAAAATAAAATAAAATAAAATAAATTTGATTTAATTTAATAATAAACAAAAAACAAAACAAAATAAAAAATCTTTAAAATGTCACCTTGTAATGGAAATTTAAATCCTAAAAGTCCTAAGACATAAATAATACTATTAGTTTATATAGGTTCATTTGTAATTTAACATGATTTCCACTAAATCATTAAGCAGCAATTTTGTAAAAAAAAAAAAAAAAAACTCATAATAAATAATTTTATTATTTTTCCTATATGTATGTGTCTATATTATTTATCTTCATTTTATTTGACACTGCACTACACAACATACACACGAAAAAGATGTAGAAACTATTTTTACTTTGTAACTATTAATGACATTTTCTAGCAGTTTATAAGAAATCTTTGACAAATCACAATGAACAATCAGAGCAATGTCTAGCTACAGTTGTAGTCAAAATTATTAACCCTAATGATATCTACTCTGCACCTGGAACGAACCAGACATTTTTTAAAAGGCAACATTGGACAATTTCACAAGATTTGGGGTCCTTTCTTCTGTCACTTCATGAGAAATTCTTTTCGCCAAAGCAATGTATTGTAGCTAAAAAGTTGTTTTGATTATAACTGTATTGTATACTTACAGGCTGGGGTTGTTGTTTTTCTGTTTTTTTGTTTTGTTTTTCTTGTTTGTTTTTGTAAGTTTATGCATATCACAAAATTAATCCTGGAAATTGTGATTATTATAAATCTATTCAATTACCAAACAAAAATAAATAAATAAATAAATAAATAAATAAATAAATAAATAAATAAATAAATAAATATTCCTCCTGTGAATTTCTTTTCTTTTTTAAAATTTTCCCAAATAATGTTTAACAAAGTATCATAGTATTTCCTATAATATTTTTTCTTCTGAAGAACGTCTTTTTTTTTTAATATCGGCAAGAATAAAAGCAGTTTTTAATTTTAAGGTCAATATTATTAGCCTCCTTAAGCAATATATTTTCCATTGTCTACAAAACAAACTATTATGTTTAGAAATGTATTGAAAAAATCGTCTTTTCATTAAATAGAAATTGGGGGGAAAATATAGAGGGGGGCTAATAATTCAGGAGAGCTAATAATTCAACTCTATTTTATTCTCTTATACAGTGCATTGGGATTGTGAGCAGCGATTGAAACGGCTGTGACTTGAACCCTAAACTGAAAAAAAGCCAGGTCCTAATTCCATATCTCCCATCATTAATTTATTACCAGAGAAGTGTGCTTAATAATCTCAGCTTCAGTCTTATGGGGGGCGTCCTCTACGTTATCTCCAGTAAATCTATATTGCTTTGATATTAAAAAAGTAATAAAGGACTAACCTGTGGGGTTATTTTCATTACCAGGCAGGACGACAGAGGGCTAGTAACATTATCAGAGCTGAGATATGGAAAAAAGCAAAGTCGTGCCATTGCCCATATTCACTCAGGGCTGGAGCTTCAGTTGATGGTCAAACTCTACTGCTATTCTGCAAGACTGCATTTAGGGGAGCAGCTCGTTCCTGCAGACACTCAATTAAACACAGGAGCACGCCAAAGGTATTAAAGGCTTTCTGTTGACTGTCAACTACACATAAAAAATAGAAAATACTTATTAGTATTATTATTACATAGTATAAAATATTATTATTATTATTATAGCACTTTTCTTTTATTATATATATATATATATATATATATATATATATATATATATATATATATATATATATATATATATATATATATATACATTTATTAATATTATTTTTTATGAATGTTAAACAAGCTAATAAAATTAAATAAAATTATAAAATATTATTATTTTTATTATACATTATTATTATAGTACATTACATTTCTGTAGAAATGTAATATTATTTATTATAAATGTTAAACAGTAAAATAAAATAAAATAAACAAACACTTTGGATTGTTACTATACTACTACTACTACTACTACTACTACTACTACTACTACTAATAATAATAATAATAATAATAATAATAATAATAATAATACTTATTATTATTATTATTATTATAAATTTATAAAATAAAAGTAGTATAATAATAATTAAAATAATAGTAATAATAATAATAACTATTTTTATTATTATAGTACTTAAATTTTATAAATAAAATTAATTAAAATAATAATCATTATTATTATTATTATTATTATTTTACTTTTATTTTTATATATAAAACTGCTTTTATTCTAGCCGAAATAAAACAAATAAGACTTTCTCTAGAAGACAAAATATTACCACATACTGTGAAAATGTTCTTGCTCTGTTACACATAATTTGGGAAATATTATATATATACACACACAGTTGAAGTCAGAATTATTAGCCCCCTTTGATTTTTTTTTTAAAATTTTCCCAAATGATGTTTAACAGAGCAAGAAAATGTTCACAGTATGTCTGATAATATTTTTTCTTCTGGAGAAAGTCTTATTTGTTTTATTTCGACTAGAATAAAAGCAGTTTTAAATTTTTTAAACACCATTTTAGGGTCAAAATTATTAGCCCCTTTAAGCTTTATATTTTTCTGATAGTCTACAGAACAAACCATCATTATACAATAACTTGCCTAATTGCCCTAACCTGCCTAGTAAAGTTAATTAACCTAGTTAAGCCTTTAAATCTCACTTTAAGCTGTATAGAAGTGTCTTGAAAAATGTCTAGTAAAATATTATTTACTGTCATCATGGCAAAGATAAAATAAATCAGTTATTGGAAATGAGTTATTAAAACTATTATGTTTAGAAATGTGTTGAAAAAATCTTCTCTCTGTTAAACAGAATTTGGGAAAAAAAATAAACAGGGGGTTAATAATTATTGAGGGGGGCTAATAATTCTGACTTCAACTGTATATATATATATAATTATATTACTATTAAAACAATAATTACAGTCTAAATTACATGTATTTCTGTTTTAAATAACGCACATACAGTTTCAAGGTTGATACTTAAAAAACATCTTTATCATCTTTAAAAAAAAATCATCAGTAAAATTTTATTTTGTTGAAGCATGCAAGTTTTTAAATGATCATTTTCAGAATTCAAAAACTACCAAAATCAGTCCCCAAACCAACCTTTTATTTCCTCACCAAAGATAAATTAACAATGTTAACATTTGCCATCTATTAATTTACTATGCATCTTTGTGCATCTATCTCAATTTGTCTCTTTTTGTAGAAAACATTTAATACAAAACATGATTGGCATGGAAAAACAACCCAAGTGTACATTTTCTGCATGTAACCCTCAGTCAGTATATTATGCAAATGACCCTGCACCAGTGATAAGACAATGGCTCAGTAATGGAGGCTTAAGAGCCGACAGCATCATCCACAAACTGTGATCTGCATGTTGGCTTATGGAAGAGCAATGAACCCACTGAACTCCTTCCTACACTTCCCACTCTCTCTTTACATTCATGCATTTCTCTCTCTCCTTCTCTACGCCTCTCCGTTTCTTTTCCTCTCCCTCTGCTCGGGTTTCTTCTCTTCTTCTTTCGACTTTGAAGCATCTCGTCTCCTCTTTTTCCTCATCTCTAGTTCAAATCCTTCTCCTCAACCCCCATTTTTTCCTGTGTAATCCCCTTCCCCTCCCCCAGCAGACTGAGCCACATCGAATCCGCTTTATTTATTTATTTATTTTCTCTCAAATGCCATTTTATTTTTCCCTAAATTCAGTTTTTCAGTTTCTTTAACTCCATTATAATGTGCTTGTTAATTTAGGTAAAGAGTAAATGGATAAAACTTTATTTTATACATATTTATTAAGTTTATTACAACCATGTTTTAATATCATACATTAAAGCACACATTTTACTAAAGCATGATGTAAACTACAGTCTCTGGACTTGCAGCATCCCATAGACTAATATTTGAGCAATTTATAAAATATAAATCACTATCTGAGAATATAGACATGCATATTATTACGATCATGATTTCTTAAAATATTGTTAAAGCATGCTGTGAGCATATATTAGGGCCATTGTGACATTGAAGAGATTTATTTTGTATTAAAAGGTGCATGTTTTAAATTAATGCTGTTTTTTTGAGGTTTTTATTTATCAGATAATGATCGTTTTAAAAATGACAATGTTAAGAACTGTTTCTTGAGCAACAAATCTGTATATTAAAAATGATTTCTGAAGGATATTGTGATATTGAAAATCACATGAATAAATTACATGATTACATATATTAACAGTAAACAACTGTATTAAATTGTAATAGGAAGGAAGGAAGGAAGGAAGGAAGGAAGGAAGGAAGGAAGGAAGGAAGGAAGGAAGGAAGGAAGGAAGGAAGGAAGGAAGGAAGGAAGGAAGGAAGGAAGGAAGGAAGGAAGGAAGGAAGGAAGGAAGGAAGGAAGGAAGGAAGGAAGGAAGGAAGGAAGGAAGGAAGGAAGGAAGGAAGGAAGGAAGGAAGGAAGGAAGGAAGGAAGGATGGATGGATGGATGGATGGATGGATGGATGGATGGATGGATGGATGGATGGATGGATGGATGGATGGATGGATGGATGGATGGATGGATGGATGGATGGATGGATGGATGGATGGATGGATGGATGGATGGATGGATGGATGGATGGATGGATGGATGGATGGACCGATGGATGGATGGATGGATGGACCAATGGATGGATGGATGGATGGACCAATGGATGGATGGATGGATGGATGGATGGATGGATGGATGGACCAATGGATGGATGGATGGATGGATGGACCAATGGATGGATGGATGGATGGATGGATGGATGGATGGATGGACCAATGGATGGATGGATGGATGTATGCATGGATGGGTATGTGAATTGATGGATGGACGGATGGACAGGTGTGTGAATGGATGGATGAACGGATGGATGTTTCATTAGGATAGGTGTATGGATGGACCGATGGATGGGTGTGTGGATGAATAGATGGATGAATGGACGGATGGGTGTGTGGATGGATGGACAGACGGATGGTTGAATGGATGAACGGATGGGTGTGTGGATTGATGGATGGACAGATGGAAGGATGAGTGAATGACTGGGTGTGTGAATGGATGGATGGATGAATGGATGGATGGATGGATGGATGGACAGACGGAGTGATGGTGTGGGATGAATGGGTGTGTGGATGGATGGATGTTTCATTAGGATAGGTGTATGGATGGACCGATGGATGGGTGTGTGGATGAATAGATGGATGAATGGATGGATGGATGGATGGATGGATGGATGGATGAATGGACGAACGGATGGATGAATGGATGAACGGATGGGTGTGTGGATGGATGTCGGATGGACAGATGAAAGGATGAGTGAATGGCTGGGTGTGTGGATGAGTGGATGGATGGATGGATAGATGGATGGATGGACAGACGGAGTGATGGTGTGGGATGAATGGGTGTGTGGATGGATGAATGGATGAATAAATGGACAAGTGTGTGGATGGACGGATGGATGGATGGATGGATGGATGGATGGATGGATGGACAAGTGTGTGGATGGATGGATGGATGGATGGATGGATGGATGGATGGATGGATGGATGGATGGACAAGTGCGTGGATGGATGGATGGATGGATGGAGGGACGTGTGTGGGGATGGATGGATGGATAGATAAGTGTGTGGATGGATGGATGGATGGATGGATGGATGGATGGATGGATGGATGGATGAATGGATGGGTGTGGATGGATGGATGGATGGGTAGATGGATGTTTGATTGGGATTGATGGATAGATGGATAGATAAATTTCTATGATGCAAAAGTCACATTGTGTTGAATGTATGATGGTTTGTGTTGTGTGTGTTTCTGCTTGACATGTCTGTACACTTTAATCCCCTGTTGACACAAGCTCTTGTGCAGACAGAACTGAGATTAACAGAGAAACCAAGAGCCAATGAGTGCAGAGACAAAGCCAGACAGAGTGTGTGGATCACAGCGCATCCCTTCCCCCTCACCACATCAGGGAAATCCTGTGGATACGAGCGATTGCAACACCAAGCAGACTGACTGCATTTTAAAACATCATAGATGGACTCCTAAATGACCTGGGGAGATCCCAGAATCCATTGTGCCAAGATGGTGGATCAAGCAAAAGCACCGGAGATCTAAATATAAAGCTGTTTTTGAATTCTCCCCTTAAACCCTTAAATTGGCCATTATTTAAGGAAGCCGCCATTTGTAGTCGTGTCGGAAACCATAGTGGATGTTCTAAGTGAACTCAATCAATCTCACAATGCACCACAATAATGAGTGTGCAACCCATGCACACCCAACAGCAAGAGAATACTCATGATGCACTGTGAGAGTTCGTGCACTGAATTTATGTTCACGTTAGACCACAAGACGGCATCCACAGTGGAATCCTATCGGTGTAAGTTTAAAAATAAATGACTATTTAACTGTTAAATGAACACTGTATACATGACAGAAATCAAAAGAGTTGGATTACTAATAAACAGCTCGCTAGGTGTCAAATGACTAATCACAGGGTCTGTTCATTCTGTCAATACTGAAAGCACAGATAAAAAAATATTATTATTAAGCAGCACATTGTGTAGGTTTTACATTAGAATCTTCAACTTGAACTTGCAATGTGAGAAAACTACATTCTGTATAATCTAAATGCAAGTAAGTGTGAGTATGGATGGAATTTGGATGAACTACATCCGCCATGTTGTCATTATCACAGTTGCAACGCTTCACTCTCATACATAAATTCTCTGGCGTGTCCTCATGGGATAGTAAATTGGATGCACACTTCAGAAGTAGTAGGTCATCCGTGTGCTTGTGTTTTTGAATACTATGAATTCAGACATACTAGATAGAGCTGCTGTATATAGTAGAGAATTTTGGATGCATCTTTAGTGTCTGTGCTCTTTAATTTTGCAAATTATATCACGCACAGAGCTTTCCACTCCTATCGGCACTTTTACAGGGTTGGAATTTAGTAAATATGCTTGCATAATTGGATTAAAAACAGGCAGATAAAAAAAGGGAAAACCTATTTAATAATAATAATAATATTATTAATAATAGTAGTAATAATAATAATAATAATAATAATAATAATAATAATAAAATTAATAATATGAATAACAGTAATTATTATTATTATTATGATCATTAAATGTTAGTATTAATAATAAAAATAATAATAATAATAATAATAACAATAATTGATTAATATGAATAACAGTAATTAATATTATTATTAGTAAATGTTAGTTTTAATAATATTAATAAAAACAACAATAATAAAATGAATAATATGAGTAACATTAATTATTATTATTATTAATAAATGTTAGTATTAATAATAATAATAATAATAATAATAATAATAATAATAATAATAATAATAATAATAATAATAGTAATAATAAAACGAATAATATGAAATATGAAAAACAGTAATAATTATTATTATAAATAATAATAAATGTTGGTATTCATTTAATTATTATTATTATTTTATTTTTTTTATTGTTGTATTATTATTATTGTATTATCATTATTATTATTACCGTATTATTATTTTTATTATTGTTATTTTAGTGCATAGAAAAAAATTCAACAATCCTTCCATTTCTTCTAAAACATGTTGCTTGTTACAAATATTGTCAGCACTGAAACCCTGTGGAGGAGCATTTTGTTTTGCTGATCAATTCAGCACCGTTCCTTCATTTCAGCACCAGTCAATGGACAGCTCCCTCAGAGCTTCAGCACCCAGAGCTGAACACACTCCAGCTCTGACCACCTATTGAATCAGCACACCTGACTACACTCCAGCTTTGATTGGGAAAGCATATAGAGTTTCTGAGAAAAAGAGTGAATTTTTGACACGAATGCCCTGCAGCGAGATGCATGCTTGCGTTTATGTCCTCTAAACATCATAGTGAGGAATGGTTATGTACACTGTGAGCGAGACCATTAAAGCAAATTCGCTTGATAAGAAATCGTTGTGACTGAACTGTGTGCTAAAGCAGAGAAATAGAGAAAGTTTTGGAGATCAAAGCCCAAGCCTGTCATGCTCTTCTAGAAAGAACTACGAGAGCTGTGGAGAACTTTTGCTTTCGCTCAACTATAAACAGAATTATTTTACACAGTTTATTTTACAAAAACAATCGTTTGGCGTCTAAACATTTGATTCATGTGCGAAAGACTCTCAAATGCTTATTTATTACAAGCTGCATTTATTGGATGTTTAAAACTGGATTTTTTTTAATGAACGGACGGACGGACGGACGGACGGACGGACGGACGGACGGACGGACGGACGGACGGACGGACAGACAGACAGACAGACAGACAGACAGACAGACAGACAGACAGATAGATAGATAGATAGATAGATAGATAGATAGATAGATAGATAGATAGATAGATAGATAGATAGATAGATAGATAGAAATAAAGACAGACAGACAGACAGTCAGATGGTCTCGGAATGTGAGAATTGTGCTCATAGTATGTTCTTGCGCTGCCTGTAATTGCTCTCTTCTGGATAGAGATCTCTGCAGCTTTTCTTGTTAAGTCCTGCTTTCTTCCAGCTCGAGTGTCAATGTCCCAAGAGCCTCCTATCACACTGGCTTTACCCTGGCTTTAACTTGCCTCATTCTTTTTAATTCCTTCTTCAGTTCTTGATATTTATCAAGCTTCCCATTCTTCTTTCGATCGGCCGCTGTTTGGCACTGGCACATCAAGCACCATTTCTGTTTTCCTCCAGTGTGCAGAATGATCACAGCTGCTGATTGCTCACTTTGTAGCATCAATCATTTGGACCTGAATTGTGCCTATCCTGCTGAATCTTGTCGTCTTTATGTCGATAGCGCTTTTTTTATGATGTAGATTGTGTCAAAGCAGCTTAACATAAATAAAAGGATAAAAATTAAATTAAATAGAAACATAACATTTAAAAATTAAAAATGTTTAAAATTAAATTAAATTAAATGTGAAAAAATAATAATAAAATTATAATAAATTAAATATATTTTTAAAAATAAATTAAAATTTCAAATAAAATTTCAAATAAAAACATAAAATTAAAAATGTAAAAATGTAATTAAAAAACGTAAAATTCAACAATTACATAAAAAATTTTAATTTAACAATTACAAAAAAAAAAATTAAACAATTAAAAATGACAATTAAATTTAATTTAATAAAAAAAAACTAAAGTCAAAAATGTAAAATAAAATAAAGTCAAAAATGTAGATGCTTTTGCATCTTTTAGTGGAAATCATAATACATTTTAGGAATCCTTAATGAATTGTAGGCTCAGAATAATAGCAATCATCAATGAAAATTCATTAACATCAATGTTCAGATTATGGCATATCAGACAGGCAGCAGAGTTGTGGTAGTCAGATTAATTTTTAGCAAATGTACTGATTTTAATCAAATGTAAATCTAGCATATAGCCCTCTGCAAGTCATTGCATTTCCTGTTAAGTTGCTGTCATGAAAAGCAAAGCTAGCTATAGTAGTCAGTAAATAAAACCTGACTATATGGAATGTGTGTATATACAGTGTGTTCAGCATAAAGAGAGTACAATACCTCTGAAAGATTTTTGTCCATTTCTTAGTGATTATGAAACAGATTTTTACTGAATAGTTGTATTAAATATTTATATTCATTGTGATATAGGAGTGTGGTCACCTAAAATCTTGAAGATAAGAAAAATAATACATTTAATTTTAAATAAGGTGTTACAAAAATGATTACACCCTAAAACATATACAACTGTTTTTAATATTTTGTACACCATTATTTATTTTTTTTTCCTGTTAATTGCTATTTTGTTTTATGTTTTTTTCCTGACACATTCATTTTTGCTCCATCATTTTATGTTATGTCTTAACATTACTTGCAATATTGGCAGTGGTGCTGACAAATTTAATGAAAACCAGTACACCAGATTTGCATAAATATTGCGTAGTTTCTCGTAGAATGCAGTAATTCAAACCAGGCATGGGTGTTTATATATATATATATAGTTGAAGTCAGAATTATTAGCCCCCCTGTTTATTTTTTTCCTCAATTTCTGTTTAACAGAGAGAATATTTCTCAACACATTTCTAAACATAATAGTTTTAATAACTCATTTATAATAACTGATTTATTTTACCTTTGCCATGATGACAGTAAATAATATTTGACTAGACATTTTTCAAGACACTTCTATACAGCTTAAAGTGACATTTAAAGGCTTAACTACGTTGCAGTTTTTCTCAGGGGCTTTGGTGCATTTCTCACAACACTATTTACATTTGCACAACAGTTAATGCATTTCTCAAAACAATTAGTGCAAACTGCAAAACCTAGTGGAGAACCTGCAAAAGCGTGTCACTTGCTCAAAATGGACAGCCCATTCCTCAAAAGCAAGTATTCATGTCAATGAAAGTGTCAATGTCATCAAAATGAAAAGTCCTGACACCATTGTTTATGAACAAGATAGTCAAATGGCTTTGTCATGTTTTAATTATGACACTTTACTCTGTACATTTTTTCCAATGCAAAAAAAAGTCAGATTTTGGTGACACTTTCTGAAAATGCTCAAGACAGCACTATATACTATTTGCACAGCCATTTGAAAACTACAGTAATGTTAGACATCACTGCATTTAGTGAGGTGTCTGAGTACAAGACACTGAATATTTATGTTGCACATTTTTACTGCATTTTTACTCTTTGCAATTCTAATTTACTCACAACATTGTGCAAAAGAATAAATACACCCTTATTTACAACAAACATAAACTTCCTTTGGGTAGAGCTGTGCACAACTGTAAACAATATTGCAGTACATACTGGAACTGAACCTACAACATACACAGGTCTGTAAATCATTCATCAAACTGTTCAATTTAGAAGACATTTTCAGAAAAAAAAAAGATTTAACATTTTTAAAATAAAATTTGCTTGACAGATTTTGACAACTAGTTCAACATTTTTGTATGTAATGACTAAAGTAATGAAATGAGGACTATTAGTTTTATATGGAATGACTATTCAGCATTCACAAGTTTAGTTCATTTTGACTGACATGACATAAGCAAATGATAATGTTACAAACAGCAGAGAGTTGTATGAAAGCAATTGATGCATGTCCAAAAGCATTTGCAAATTGTTGAAAGGAATGAGAAACTGCTACTATGATGTGCACAAATGACTAATTGTTTTGAGAAATGCATTAACTGTTGTGCAAATGTAAATAGTGTTGTGAGAAATGCACCAACGCCACTGAGAAAAACTGTAATTAGGTTAACTAGGCAGGTTAGGGTAATTAGGCAAGTTGTTATATAACGATGTTTTGTTCTGTAGACTATCGAAAAAAATATAGCTTAAAGAGGCTAATCATTTTGTCCTTAAAATGGAGTTTAAAAAATTTAAAACTGCTTTTATTCTAGCCAAAATAAAACAAATAAGACTTTCTCCAGAAGAAAAAATATTATCAGACATAATGTGAAAATTTCTTTGCTCTGTTAAACATCATTTGGGAAATATTTAAAAAAAGAATATATATATTAGTGTTAATAGTATATATTAGTATATATAATAGCCCACCTTAAAAAAATTATTTTTTACATTTTTTTCACAGTATGTCTGATAATATTTTTTCTTATGGAGAAAGTCTTATTTGTATTATTCCAGCAAGAATAAAAGCAGTTTTAATTTTTTTTAAACGTTTTAAGGTCAATATGATTAGTCTCTTTAAGCTATATATTTTTTTCAATAGCCTACTGAACAAACCATCATTGTACAATAACTTGCCTAATTACCCTAACCTGCCTAGTTAACCTAATAACCCTAGTTAAGCCTTTAAATGTCACTTTAAGTTGTATAGAAGTGTCTTGAAAAATATCTAGTCAAATATTATTTACTGTCATCATGGCAAAGATAAAATAAATCAGTTATTATAAATGAGTTATTAAAACTATTATGTTTAGAAATGTGTTGAAAAAATCTCTCTGTTAAACAGAAATTGGGGAAAAAAATAAGGGGGGCTAATAATTGTGACTTCAACTGTATATCTGTTATAAATATCTGCCAGGGTGTACTTTTTATGCTAGGCATATTCAGTTGCTGTTTAATATTCAATTATTAACCCTCTAGCGAAAATGTAATTATTTTTTCAAATATTTCCCAAGTGATGTTTAACAGAGTAAGGGCATTTTTCACTTTATTTCCTATTATATTTCCTTCTGGAGAAATTCTTATTTCTTTTAGTTTGCCTGGAGTGTACTTTTTTATTATAAAAAAAAAAGCTAAGGTCAAAATCGTTGACACAAACCACTGTTGTCCAATAACTTACCTAGTTAACAAAATTATCCTAGTTATCCTACCCTTTACTTTGCACTTTATGCTGAATACTAGTATCTTGAAAAATGACTGCACAAATATTATACTGTCATCATGGCAAAGACGAAAGAAATTAGTCATAAAACTCTTACCTTTTAAAGATATGCTGAAAAAAAATCTTCTATCCTTCAAAGATCACTATTTAATATTTGAAAAATTTCACAGAAGGGCTAATAATTTTGTCTTGAACTGTAAATGTGTCTAAGCCTCAAAGCCATCACAGGGTATATATATATATATATATATATATATATATATATATATATATATATATATATATATATATATATATATATATATATATATATATATATATGTACACATACACTTTACAGTCTTCTCGGCTTGGTGAACACGCAGGTAAAGTCAGTACATACATAAATTATGATTCTCAAATTGTGTACACAATTTTATACGTGGCTGAAGCGTGAGTGAACTTCCAAGCTTAGAAATGGTTACCCATGGTTTTACCACAAATTTCATGTTTGAAATTTTGCAGCTGAGTGTGGATCAGACATACCAGTGCAGACCTCCTCATAGGTAGGGTTTGGGGTGAAACCACCTGAATAGCCCACTTGAGTGGAATAAACCCCCTTTTGCCTCCAGAATTTCCTCTCCGCTCCCCAGAAACAGCCCATACCTGAATTAAGAGAATATATAATTTCAGATATAATACAAATATTTTGTATTATTTTCAGATCTATCAAAGATAACTGTGGATTCAATAACCATTCATCCATATTACTATAGTGGCCACACTCTAAAAAGGACAAAAAACACCAATTTGAAAGAATAGAAAAGTGGCCAATATGAATTGTTGTTGTTGTTTTTAAAAATGTCATGCACTTTAGAGAACGTAATTTTGAGCATTTAAAGTCAAATGGACTAATTTCATAATACTCACAAGAGGCTTTTATCACTATTTTTTCTGCTTTAGTGCCAGGGTTATTGTTTAGGGAGCCTTTACATTAGACATTAAACCACATAAACACAAAATTTATGTAAACAATATTTTGTGAGAATGGCGACATTATGCACATGAACATTACATCTTTAGCTGATGAGCTGTATTATTGTTTGTACTGGACTTTTCGGAATGGTATATGCTAAATGTTAGCTGTGTGAAAACAAACTATGTTTACCTCGATCCACTTCTAAAATATAATATAATATAATATAATATAATATAATATAATATAATATAATATAATATAATATAATATAATAAACATAATATAATAAATGTAATATAATATAATATATAATGTAATTAATATAATATAACATAATATAATATAATATAATATAATATAATATAATATAATATAATATAATATAATATAATATATAATGTAATTAATATATTATAATATAATATAATATAATATAATATAATATAATATAATATAATATAATATAATAAACATAATATAATATAATAAACATAATATAATATAATATAATATAATAAACATAATATAATATAATATAATATAATATAATATAATATAATATAATATAATATAATATAATATAATATACTATAATATAATATAATATACTATAATATAATATATAATGTAATTAATGTAATATAATATATAATGTAATTAATATAATATAATATAATAAACATAATATAATAAATGTAATATAATATAATATAATATATAATGTAATTAATATAATATAATATAATATAATATAATATAATATAATATAATATAATATAATATAATATAATATACTATTATATAATATAATAAACATAATATAATAAATGTAATATAATATAATATATAATGTAATTAATATAATATAACATAATATAATATAATATAATATAATATAATATAATATAATATAATATAATATAATATAATATAATATATAATGTAATTAATATAATATAATATAATATAATATAATATAATATAATATAATATAATATAATATAATATAATATAATATAATAAACATAATATAATATAATATAATAAACATAATATAATATAATATAATAAACATAATATAATATAATATAATATAATATAATATAATATAATATAATATAATATAATATAATATAATATACTATAATATAATATATAATGTAATTAATGTAATATAATATATAATGTAATTAATATAATATAATATAATAAACATAATATAATAAATGTAATATAATATAATATAATATATAATGTAATTAATATAATATAATATAATATAATATAATATAATATAATATAATATAATATATTATAATATAATATAATATAATATAATATAATATAATATAATATAATATAATATAATATAATATAATATAATATATAATGTAATTAATATATTATAATATAATATAAGCTAATATAATATAATATAATATAATAAACATAATGTAATAAACATAATATAATAAACATAATATAATATAATATAATATATAATGTAATTAATATAATATAATATAATATAATATAATATAATATAATATAATATAATATAATATAATATAATATAATATAATATAATATAATAAACATAATGTAATAAACATAATATAATAAACATAATATAATATAATATAATATAATATAATATAATATAATATAATATAATATAATATAATATAATATAATATATAATGTAATTAATATAATATAATATAATATAATATAATATAATATAATATAATATAATATAATATAATAAACATAATATAATATAATATAATAAACATAATATAATAAACATACTATAATATAATATAATATAATATAATATAATATAATATAATATAATATAATATAATATAATATAATATAATATAATATAATATAATATAATATAATATATAAGGCTTGGCCATAAAGGATCTGTCCTCCATTATATCCACATCCTCCACATTTTTCGAGGTGACACTTCAAGGAGCCTTTGAATTGGTATAGCCTTTGTTGTGCGGTGGTAACACAACTGGCCTTTGAAGGACGAAGCTCTAGTTCCCTAGTGCGTGTCTATTAGTTACCATGGTTACCTACTGTGTCCACCTGTTCCTTGTTCATTTGCTTATTTGATCATGTTATTTATACTCCCTGTTGAGTTCTGGACATTGTACTGACTTTGTTGTTGCAAATTTGTTACATTTTGTGTATTTTTCTTTGTTTCGATTTTTCATTTAATGGCTGATATTAGGATACATTTGTTCTTTCAACAATCATCTTTCATCTGCATGTGATAATTAGACATTTTAATAATCCTAAATAA
This sequence comes from Danio kyathit, assembly GCA_903798195.1. Classification (NCBI taxonomy): domain Eukaryota; kingdom Metazoa; phylum Chordata; class Actinopteri; order Cypriniformes; family Danionidae; genus Danio; species Danio kyathit. The sequence goes on along the minus strand of LR812538.1, from coordinate 44,502,754 downwards.
GATAGCAGTAATTATAATAGTAACACATGTTTCTTGAACAGCATATTTGATTGATTTCTGAAGAATCTTGTGGCATTGAAGACCTGTAAAATGTTCTGTAAATTCAGCTTTGACGAAGCAGGGAGAAAATACATTTAAAGTCCGCATGAACAGGAAGTTGTGACCATTTCTTCTTTTTTCCGTATTGTGACGCAGTTTCTAGAGAAGCAGAATATTAAATAAGAAAGCAGTGGGCGTTTTCTTAATGACCTGAACAGATGAATTGTTGAGTAGGGTCTGTCTGTGGACTACAAGACAGAGGCGTAACATGAAGGGTCCTTAGGGGTAGGGTTGGGCGATGTTGACCAATTTTGCATCGTACAATGTCTAATGTGAAACATCGCGATGGACGATGGCATCGTCGTTGTAGGCGGGGGTGGGGGTGGTTGTTGTTAAATATCAATTAATTCATAAAGAATTAATTAATTGTAGCCTACCGTTTTCACTACCTGGCCCACATGGTCTTTGATTTACCCATAACCAAACCATAAATAAATAAAGTTACACACAAATTACCACCTGTCAATCACTTTTTTTCACGGGACTCTGGCATGAACAGGCGGAGTGATCTGTGTCGTTATAATGGCTTTTTCCCACATCTAGTGGAGGAGACGAGAGTTTGTTTTGGAGTTCACTGTAATTTGTATTGTGATTGATGATAACTTCGTTATTTTATTATTATTATGAGGAAATAATAACAAGTAAAGATTCTAGGGCTCGACCGTTTTGGCTGCATATGCGCCCGAAATTTTATCTTTGCGACTTAAAAATATATTTGGAGGCATTTGTGCGAGTGCATAAATCCTCACTATGTGCGCAGATTTAGGAGACATTTATGCAGAATGGATCTTTGCACCTAAAAATGCCAAACTCAACGATCAGGAACAGATTAAAACATTTATTATGTGAACTTGCTGAAGTAAAAAAAAAGCCTGCAATTCTTGCCCCGCTTTTGTGCTCTTCTTATTGGCCCACTGCTCTAGAACTGAAAGCGAATGGATTAGCTAATATCAGCTGTCAATAGCTCTGTCAATACCTTCTGCCTTCAGGCGACAGAAGCTACAACAGCGAAAATGTGAAGCGCTGAAGATGAGAAAATGAAAATAACAGATGACAGATTTAGTTTTAGAAAACACCTAAAGTTCCTAATAATAGGACATCTTATTAGTGATCATGTACTGAATGTTAATCCACCATTTACACTTTTCCAAGAGTGGATAAAAGACTTCCAGTGGCTTCAAGTCTGCTATGAAAATAACTAAAGTCATTCACTGTAAAGTCTGTGGGACGGGGTTAGCAGGTAACAGTGTTTTTCACTGAATCTACACATTTTAAGCGCTGTCAGCTGTGCAAGCGGCAGCTATATGTAAAATTTAACACAGCTCATGAAAAATACTGTTATTGCTATTAAGATGACATGCAAATAATAAGTTACATATGAAAATAAATGTGGGGCGGGGCGATGGATCGCGATGCCGGCTCAGCATCGTGAAGTTTGTCGGCCATCTGCGATGGACGATGGCATCATCTATCAGCCCAACCCTACTTAGGGGCGTAACTAGTAGTACGTTAGAGGCGTAACTTGAAGTTATGGAGAAATGTCAAAACTATGTTGTCAGCAAGATGGCGCTGTACATCAGTTATTAATATTTACACCTACTCTACACCTAAAGCCAACGATAACAGTTATTAACTACTATACCGACCACAACCCTAAACCCAACCATCATTGTTAATATTGTCTACAACTACCCCAACCCTTAACCCAATCATCACAGTTTTTAATCTACAGCCGCGAGTTGCGGACGCTTTCGTACTTGACACGCTTGCCATTGTACTGTCATTTGCAACCACAGGGGGTGACGCTGAGTAGGCTAACTGTCATGACAAAACGGATAGAGTCAATAAATGAATGTAATAATATATCAGATTAATAGGTTGTGGATAATTTTGGAGAAAACTCATGAAAACATTTGATGAAAATGTTCTCTGGTAAGTATTTCCGCCATCTTGCCAACAACATCTCATTGTGACATCTCGTATGGTTCAATGGGATTTCGATAACTGCGAATTACACCTCCAACTTACTACAAGTTACGCCCCTTCATCTTACTCCCCCCTCTTGCAGTCCGCAGACAGATACACTTGGAATTGTTCACCCCAAAACTAGCAATGTGAGCTAACAGAATCCTACAGTTAGTTTTGATTTCATTTGTACTTTAAAATATATTAAATTAGAAAACTTCAAAATACTGCATTAATGTATCTTTGATCAAACAAATGCAGTCTAGATTTCTTTCAAAAACATTAGCCAAAAATATTTCCACCCCAAACATGTTAATCTGTCTTTTCCTCACCAAATTCTCCTTTGCTGTGTGTTTTTGTGCGTTCTGCTGAGACTGATCTTCCTCTACTGTTAAATCAACCCCTGAAATTCAAAGCTCTGTATTTTAGCTATGAATTTACAATCCCAATAAAACGAAAGGCTCCTCCATCACGCATTTACTCAGGGCCAATAAAAACATATCAACCACCATAAAACTAACGCCTGCTCTAAGCATTTATTACCAAATAATACTTTCCCCTCTATAACAGTAAAAATAAATTAGAGGGTAACTAGTACAGCGATATCCACCAACGTCTCGTGGGTGTAAAATAATTCAATTGCTTAAAAAAAAAAAGGTGCATGACTGTCATCTTGACCGGATTTCTCTGATTTACAAGCGGCTGGTGCAGAAATGAGCATAAGGCTTGATGGAGAATCTAGAATCTGGAGCTCAATTACGGTGGTCCCAGAGGGACATCCTTTCAGATGCAAGGATATATAGGATGATGCTTTTGCAAGTGCAATGTTAAAGCTCTGGAAATATAAAATATATATTTCCTCTGGGGAGGAAATGCTATTTTCATGGAGTCAAAGGTAAGAGTTACCCTTCATCGATCTATTCTAAATAAATGTCAAGTGCATTTATTTAAACAAATGAATACACTTTCAGTCCATTGTGATATATCCTGTGTATCTTTTTATTTTTGATGTCTTATCTGTCTCTTAGGGCTCTATTTTAATGATTTAGTCGCAGAGTCTAGAATGCAAAAGCATTAAGTGCATGTCTGAATCCACTTTTGCTATTTTAAGGATGGGAAAAAATGCTCTGCGCCGCGGCGCATGGTCTAACAGGGTTGTGCTTATTCTCTTATTGAGTTATGGGTGTATATATAACGTGCATTAAATCAATCAGTCTCATTTCCCATTCCCTTTTAGAGTCAGTTGTGTCACACCATGGTGCATTTGCTATTTACATGGCAGACTTTGTAAGTAGTAAAACTGAACGCTTCACTAGCAAGAAAACAGTTAAAGACCATCTGCAGCGCGAGGACAAAGTACGAGCTTCCTCTTTAAATCAGCCTCTTTACTTTCTCTTTACTTTAGTTTTACTCTTTACTCCTTTACTTTCATGGATAAGGAAATGGTGCTGTACGCACTCCACTGAAGACATCCACAGAAGTGTTGTTTAGCCACTGAAATCTTCTTAGTTTCATAAGGTACGTTTTACAGCATCGATAATGTAGATTTTATTTAGTTTAACCACAAATCATCATAAATAGGGCTATTCCGCCTACCCGGCTTTACTGAGGTGAAGTTGAGGGTTTTAAATTCACATTGGTTCATTTTTGAACAATGACGACCTGTGATGTGCTCCCGATATTGTTGACCGCTACTCTGAATATTCGGTCAGAAACAGCGTGTAAGTATGGTTTTGTAATGAGTGTAATTCCTACACGCCGGCGGCCAAGCTTTAGCTTCAGCTCAACACATGAGAGAGGGTTCTGCTGTCATCTTTAAGGTGTGCGCGCTCCTGTTTCAGGAGGCGTGGCTTTGGACGGCAGGGAAGGGACTGTATTTCAGAGATTTATGCTAACAGGTTCGCATTGTGGCAGATCACCTACTGCACCTTTAATTTTGTTTGTTAAGTGCAAAGATTTGTTTTAAAACTATTTCTTAATTCAGTCCTAATTTCCAGCAAACGAATAAATGAATTACGTCCAAAAACACTTCCTATTCTTATGCTCCATATAGTCCAAAACCCGACAAGTGGACAAATCTAAGCTTGTTTTTATTGAAACACATATAAATATACATATAATAAATGATACTACTACTAATAATAACATTATACAAATGAAAATTGTCATGAATGAACTGAAAAAAGCCCCCAAAGGTGAAGAAGGCATGGGCAATCCTATAATTATCTTTATATGTAAAGATATTTGTGAATTTGTGTACATCCTGTGTGTTTATTAAGCAATGTGTAAGTGTTTGAACCTACATAGGCGCATAACTAACACGCTTTGCGCTGTACTTTAGACCAGCTTTCAGTTGGTCAATGGCGCTATTTCAGTTCAGTTGGTGCAAATAGATTTGCTATTAAAACAACGTGGCGCAAAACATGATTGCAGTTGCGCTGGTCAGAAAATAGCAACAAATCACGCCAAACATGTCTTGCACCGGGTGTATGATAGGGCCCTTGATGTAAGATATCTATTAAATAAGTTTGCATCGATATGTGAATTCTTTTGGCACAGTACACCTTTGCATTTTTTTATTAAAATGGCACCCAAACAATGCATTGAAAATATAGGTTTTCTGGATGACACTTTTTTTTATAACAAATGGTGCCTTGAAGGAAAAAAGGCAATATTTTCATGGAGTCAAAGGTAAGAGTTACCCTTCATCGATCTCAGCGGGAGGTTTGTGATTTGAAAAGCTGCATGCATACTCTGAATGTTATTGTATTTGTATACAAGGCCCTGTGATAAAACAGCCTTTTAATTCCTGTCTGCCATGATGAATTACACAGTTTGAGGCCTAAAGAAAGAAAAAAGGACGCTGAACAAATACATTTATTAAAGAGATCCTAATCAGTGGTCTGAAATTAATCGGTACGCTCCTCCTTATTTTCCTTGTCCTTTTGCAGTTTTGATTTTGCACTCTTTTTTGAGGGGGTGCATGAGGGGGACTAATTACCTTCCACTGCTGGTCGTCTCTACCCCCTCACACACACACACACACACTCTCAGCACGTATCACTTACCGAATAAGACCATCTGCAATCCCTCTGGGAACGGTGGCACTGTCCTGTTACCATTCACGTCGTGCTTAGCTGCAGGACACAAGGGAAACAATGGAGAGAATGCCCTTATAAATCAACACAATGTCAACAGGATTTCATAACGTGCTCTTTCCGACGCTTCGAACTAAACCCCCATGAGGATTTGAAGGCTTTCATTAAGCTCAGCCCCTCAAGTTTTGGGTTTATTCTTTCATCTTTCCCTTTAAGAGACAGTAAAATGGATGTATGGAAGGTTAAGAGAGTCGTTTTGTCAAGGAAGGTCGAATGATGGCGGATTCATTTCTGCGTGTTGTGGATTTATTCATAGGGGGGAGTGAGGGAGGGGGAAACGACACCTGGTTGGATTAATGTATGTCAATGCGACGTTTTAACATGTGACAGGGATACAGATGGGCCGAGGCACGGGGAAAGTGTTCGGCGGATTAGGATAAATGGAGGTTACCGAGTTCAACATCTGGGCGCAGCCATGCCGGAGCTCGCACATGCACGTACTGTACGAGTACGTTGCCATGGCAGCAGGGCATGCCAATACAGCCAGACGGATGGCAGAGATATATGCCATGCAGCAGTTCACTGTAACTCACTCACCGACATGCTGAACCACATATCATGCTCTGCAGAATTCCTTTACATTACATTTAGGTTTACATTTAGTCATTTGGCAGACGCTTTTGGCCAAAGTGACTTACAATCGAGGAGACATTTAACAAATCAACAAGCAATACACACAGGAAGTGCTAAATATACAAAGGAACTACTCAAAGAATGGGGTATATGCACAGCCAGTGTTTTTCAGCCAATGATAAACTTCCGGTGAAAGGTTTATGTGACTATTTCCTATTTTATAAGGTTTCTTTTACAGCATGAATGTTGTTATGTAAATAAAATACAATCAGTTTCATAGACTTAAGCAGTCATTTAGTTGTTTAAGGGTAAAACTAGATGAAAGAAGTGTAAACGCTAGAGCCGTCAGTAGCATCAGGCTTTTGCAGAAACACCACTGAAAATACTGGGGTAAAATAAATGCACATATTTTAAAGACATGGTGGGGGGAAATGGAATTTAATGCAGTGCTTCTTGTCTGATTGGATACCCACTTTATATTGTATATCTATCAGGCAGTGAAGATTGCTGATTTTTATAGAAAACAGATCTTAAATGTGGTGATGTTGTAAGAGAGCGACAGTTCATGGGAAGCGCTTTGGCTGGCTGAAAATGAAAAGTCCTGTGCATATAAATGCTAGAGTAAGGGAGTGCTTTTTGCTTTTTGAGAGGGAAGTGAAAAGCGTTTCTACAGGTGGTTTGTCAAGCCCACTCACCAGTGTGAAGCACACTTCATAAATGCAATTTATGATAAAGTTTTTGAAAAATAAATTTCGTCTTTTAGCAAATTATTTTGCAGATTTCTAAGAATTGCGTCTAATTCAATTTGCTAAACAAAAAAATAATTAAAATGTTCAATCCGTTATTGGTTCTTTTCTCTGTAACAAAAATTGACTCTGTAACAAAAATGTAAAAAAAAAAAAAAAAAAAGGTGTTCATCCCTTTGATCCATTTCCCCGAAATACCTACAAAACAATTCTTCGGTCCATTTTTGTTACCTAAACAATATTCAGTCCATTTATAGTTTGTTACCTAAATATCCACTGACTCTTTGTAACATACAGTAACTTAAATAAACTGAAATATATATAGCTAACACCTCTTTTTCTTTTTTATTCATTCATTTATTTTCCTTCGCTTTAGTCCCTTTATTAATCTGGGGTCGCCACAGTTCGGAATGAACCGCCAACTTATCCAGCATATGTTTTATCAGTAAATGCCCTTCCACACCTGCACTCACACACACACACACACACACACACACAATGACCAATTTAGCTTACCCAATTCACCTAGTGCAGGGGTGTCCAAACTCAGTCCTGGAGGGCCGGTGTCCTGCTGAGTTTAGTTCCAACTTGCTTCAACACACCTGCCAGGAAGCTTTTAGTATATCTAGTAAGCTTGATTAGCTGGTTCAGATGTGTTTGATTAGGGTTGGAGCTAAACTCTCCAGGACACCGGCCCTCCAGGACCGAGTTTGGACACCCCTGACCTAGTGCATGTCTTTGAACTGTGGGGGAAACCGGAGCACCCAAAGGTAACCCATGCGAACACGGGGAGAACATGCAAACTTCACACAGAAATGCCAAATGACCCCGCCGGGACTCGAACCAGCGACCTTCTTGCTGTGAGGCGTCAGTCCTAACCACTGAGCCACCGTGTCGCACTTGATTCTTTTTATGTTAACTAAATAATGTTCAGTTCATTGACACTTTTATTAACTAAACTAAAGCTAGCTTAAAGTTCAACTAAACTAATTAACTAGCCAATATAATAAATGTTTAATCCAGCTCTTTTGGTTTACTAACCAAACAGCTAGCTAGCTAACTTAATTAAATAATGCTCAGTCAACTAACCTTTTTGTAAATAATTATTTAGTCCACTGACTTTTTTTGTTAACCTTGAGTACATTTTTACTGCAGTAACGGTACTTTTACTCCACTACTTTTCTTCAACCTGCAGTCACTACTTTATTATTTCCTTTTTTATGGGGATTTGAAAAAATCAGTCCTGTAATTCCTGTCCAATCAAATCACATATTGAAGGTAAATCGCATGATAATGATCCACCTCAAGACATGGGCGATTTATAATTGCATTAAAAGTGTTCAAGAAGACATCCAAAATCTTTACACGCACTGACCCAGTACTGTTTAGATGAATGTCACTGATAAGAAGATGTATGATGACCGAAAGGGCCCTAAACACCCATCAGGCACAAGACGTCAAAATGACGTCAGATTGACGTTGTACCCCAACGTCGTGAGGATGTTGTATTTTGTTTGGAAATGAAAATCATGTTGATGTCAGAACTCAACATCAGGCCGACATCAATGCCCAACAACCAACCTAAAATCAACCAAATATCAACGTGTAATGATGTTACAGCTTGACATTTTGTGGACGTTACCACTATGATGTCAATCAGACATTGGATTTTGGTTGCCATACCTGACAAATAAATGTCAGTATCTGACGTCAGTATGATGTTGGTAAGATGGTGGCTCGACATTGGATTTTGGTCAGTTTCTAACACAACCTAAAATCAACCAAATATCAGCCTCATTTGACGTTGTTATTGGAAATCAAAATAATGGTGTCCCTAGACGCTGGCTAGACATTGAATTTTGGTCACCTGACTTCATGTCCTAACCTAATATTAACGTCTTATGACGGTGTGTGCCTGCTTGGCAATAACTAAATGCACTACAGAATGTTACCTTCACACACATCCACAAATTACATGTAAATGCATCCGCTTTTTACAGCGTAATACTCACTACTCTTGAGTACTTTTAAAAGGGCTACTTTTTACTCATACTTTGAGTAATATTTACAATAGATATTTTAATTTGCTCTACATTTTTAGGCAAGTAATGGTACTTCTACTTCAGTATGATTTTTTCAGTACTCTTTCCACCACTTCCTAAACCCAACCATAACTGTAAATTAATCCCAAAATCAGAAGGGAATAATAGTTGGCTAACAATCATGTAGAAGTGTATAAACCTAACTGTAGCATAAACTGTAAAGGTATCCCTTAATTCTGATTGGCTGATTTGAATGTTTCTCCAGGATCAACAAAAATGTTAATCCAGGAACAGGTCCTACTTGGTGAAATCAGGTTGGCGTTACATTAACTCTTTTTGTTAAGTAAACAACCAATAGTTCAGTCCATTAACTTTTTTTGACTAACTAAATTACTAACTAATAATTTAATTATCTACCTTACTAAGTGTCCAAACCATTCATTCTAAATAAATAAATAAATTAAATTAATATTGTTGTTAATAATTATAAATACTAAATAAATAAATAAATGTCAAGTGCATTTTTGAACAAATGAATATACTTTCAGTCCATTGTGGTACATCCTGTCTATCTTTTTATTCCATTGTCTTATCCGTCTCTTAGTGTAAGATATTTATAAAATATATTTGCATTCAGACTCAGTGGTGTGTTTGACAAAGGGCTTCCTGAAATGTGTCTGTGTTAAATATTGCTAAAAGAAATTAAATGGCGGTGAAACAGAGTGAAAATCTTCTTTTGGCACAGTAAACCTTTCCATTTTTGAATTAAAATGGCACTCGAACAATGCATTGAAAAGACTGGCTTTCTGTGGAGGCCACTGCTCTAATCTAATCTGTGTAAGTGGACTGAAGAGAAGCATTAGAACAGACTTCATTAAATCACTTTTACATTCAGACCGTCGGCGCTGATCTGTTTCAACCACTCAACACTCTCTTACAGCATACAGTACATTGAGGAAAAATTACACAGTCTCTTAATTCAATATCAATCAGTAAAATAAGACAGAATACTTGCTGTATAGTAATTGTAAAAAGAATCAGTATAGTGAAGAAAGCTGTCTATGAAAGTCTGTTATGATTTAGTAGTGCAGGTTTAAGCCTACAACTTTATTTCTTACACAAATTATAATATATATATATATATATATATATATATATATATATATATATATATATATATATATATATATATATATATATATATATATATATATATATATATATATATATATATATATATACACACACACACACACACACACATATATATATATATATATACAGTTGAGATCAGAATTATTAGCCCCCCTTTGAATTTTTGTTTTCTTTTTTAAATATTTCCCAAATGATTTTTAACAGAGAAGGGACATTTTCACAGTCTGTCTGATAATATTTTTTCTTCTGGAGAAAGTCTTATGTGTTTTATTTCGGCTAGAATAAAAGCATTTTTTAATTAAAAAAAAAACATTTTAAGGTCAAAATTTTTAGTCCCTTTAAGCTATTTTTTTTTTTTTTTCGATAGTCTACAGAACAAACCATCGATATACAGTAACTTGCCTAAATACCCTAACCTGCCTAGTTAATCTAATTAACCTAGTTAAGCCTTTAAATGTCACTTTAAGCTGTATAGAAGTGTCTTGAAAAATATCTAGTAAAATATTATTTACTGTTATCATGGCAAAGATAAAATGCATCAGTTATTAGAAATGAGTTATTAAAACTATTATGACTATATATATATATATATACTATATATATATATGTATATATATACATACATACATACATATATATACTGTAAAAAATGCAGGGTTCCACACAATTCATTCATGTTGTCCCAATACAAATTAAGTTAACAACACTTTAAACAAATTTATGTGGATTGAACATAAAAAAATAAGTTGTCTGAATGAAATTTCAAGAATTGTGTTGTTTCAGCTCATTTTAATTAAAAAGTTTGAACAAGTTAAAAATATATATTTTTTTGAGTGTATCAGCTAATGAAGTTGAATAAACTGGTGCAAACAGATAAACTAATTTACAGAAAATGAACCAGTGTTATTGGTGGATTTTTGTTTCTGTTAGTATATTTTAAATTAGTTTCATTTTAATTCATTCTAGTAACAGTTTTAGCAATAAAACAGTACTAAATAAAACAATTCATCTTGTCTCCCAAGTCTCAGAAAACTCCAAATCATAACCCATGTTTCCACAGTAAACTATAAAAGTATAAAATATCATGTACTACAATAGATGTTCTAAAAAGCATTACAATACTTTGCTATTAGATGACATCACCACACTGTAAAAAGCGATTAGTTGACTTACTTAAAAAAGTGAGTAAACCCCTTGTAACTTAATTTTTTATAATTTTGTACATAGTTAATTTACTTAATTTTAAGGCAATGGGTTTACTCACTGTTAAAAGTAAAGAAACTAATCGCTTTTTATAGCATACTTTAAATATAATCATTTTATTTAACCTACTGTAACATTTTCATTGAAAATGTAAAAATAATTGTATAGAACTGTAACATTTAAAAATGTTTATGTTTGTAAATATTCATTCATTCATTCTCCTTCGGCTTAGTCCCTTATTTATCAGGAGTCGCCACAGCGGAATGAACCGACATCTATTCCGGCATATGTTTTACACAGCGGATGCCCTTCCAGCCGCAACCCAGTACTGGGAAACACCCATACACACTCACATTCGCACACACACTCATACACGATGGCCAATTTAGTTCATCCAATTCACCAATAGCACATGTCTTTGGACTGTGGGGGGAACCAGAGCACCCGAAGGAAACCGACGCCAACACGGGGAGAACATGCAAACTACACACAGAAATGCCAACTGGCCCGGGGCTCGAACCAGCGACCTTCTTGCTGTGAGATGAGAGTGCTAACCACTGAGCCACTGTGCCACCTGTATGAAAATATTGTCAAAAAGTAGTAAAAGAGGAAAAAACACAGCTTCCAATTCATTCATCATAAAATAAACATGTCACCCAAATTGTATTACAGAATTACAGCTGTTCTTACAAGTGTGTTATAAAGAATCAGAAAATTATGTATGCACAGCACACACACACACACTTGTATGTGATTTGCGAGGACTCATTGTTGGCATATTCTCCAAAAAAAAGCTTTTTTATATTGCCTTACTCCTACTCTTAGACTTAAACTCAACTCTCAGTAAATATGCAAATTTCGAATGCCAAAAAACTCACTTAAGTATGCTTTTTAAGCATTTTGAATTAGTAAAAATGGCATGTCCTCATAAACCACCTAAATACCTATAGGCCATACCCCTGTCACTTTACACTTTTGTCCTTGTAAACCACATAAACCAGAACACAATCACTCCAGTCTTTCACAAACTAAAAAAATATCAGCCCCATATGTTCCCTGCTCTGCAGTGCACACACACACACATAAAGAGAAATAGTGTTATTGATCTGCAGTGAGTCATTCTGAAGAGTAGTTTGCAAAAGCCTTTACAATAAGGACTGGCACGAGTCTTTTGCCTTTCAGAGTGATAGAAGGGACCAGGCCACGAGCCACACTGAGCTCCAGAGCTTTCTATTAGCCTCTCACCACCATCCATCTCTCTAATGGCCAGCTATAGTGTTCAGACCTCTCTGGGTGAACTCAGAAACTCAGACTGACAGGCAGAAAAAAAGAATCACGCATATGAACTTACTTGACCTTTGCAGACGTATGTAGTTGCAAGGGTTTTTAGAAATCATTTAAATTCAGACTGATTCACTTATTATGAAGCATTTGGACATGTTTGGTTCAATGGACTCATATAAAGTATCAGCTGGTAAAAAGATGCATGTAAACAAGAATATTTTGGCAAATATCAAACCTTTACAAAAGAAAAATAATAATACATATATATCCTCTATCTGTCTATATATATCAACTGTGTATGTGTGTGTGTGTGTGTGTGTGTGTGTGTGTGTGTGTGTGTGTGTGTGTGTGTGTGTGTGTGTGTGGTGTGTGTGTGTGTGTGTGGTGTATACACACAGTTGAACTCTTTTTTTATATTTCCTAAATGATGTTTAACAGAGCAAGGAAATTTTCACAGTATGTCTGATAATATTTTTTCTTCTGGAGAAAGTCTTATTTGCTTTATTTTGGCTAGAATAAAAGCAGTTTTTAATTTTTTAAAACCCATTTTAAGGTCAAAATTATTAGCCCCTTTAAGCTATATTTTTTCTCGATAGTCTACAGAACAAACCATCGTTATACAATAACTTGCCTAATTACCCTAACCTGCCTAGTTAACCTAATTAACCTAGTTAAGCCTTTAAATGTCACTATAAGCTGTATAGAAGTGTCTTAAAAAATATCTAGTCAAATATTATTTACTGTCATCATGGCAAAGATAAAATAAATAAGTAATTAGAAATAAGTTACTAAAACTATTATGATTAGAAATGTGTTGAAAAAATCTTCTCTCCGTTAAACAGAAATTGGGAAAAAAATAAACAGGGGGGCTAATAATTCTGATTCAACTGTATATATATATATAATATATATATATATATATATATATATATATATATATATATATATATATATATATATATATGTATCTCTGTAACTCTTAAAATTGCCAAGCTTCTGAAGCGTGATCATCGAACAATCAAGCGTTTCATTCAAAATAGTCAACAGGGTTGCAAGAAGCGTGTGGGAAAAACCAAACCAAAAACCAAGGTGCAAAATAACTGCCCATGAACTAAGAAAAGTCAAGCGTGCAGCTGCCAAGATGCCACTTGCCACCAGTTTTGCCATATTTCAGAGCTGCAACATCACTGGAGTGCCCAAAAGCACAAGGTGTGCAATACTCAGAGACATGGCCAAGGTAAGAAAGGCTGAAAAACGACCACCACTGAACAAGACACACAAGCTGAAACGTCAAGACTGGGCCAAGAAATATCTCAGACTGATTTTTCTAAGGTTTTATGGACTGATGAAATGAGAGTGAGTCTGATGGGCCCGTGGCTGGATCGGTAAAGGGCAGAGAGCTCCAGTCCGACTCAGACGCCAGCAAGGTGGAGGTGGAGTACTGGTTTGGGCTGGTATCATCTAAGATGAGCTTGTGGGGCCTTTTCGGGTTGAGGATGGAGTTAAGCTCAACTCCCAGTCCTACTGCCAGTTTCTGGAAGACACCTTCTTCAAGCAGTGGTACAGGAAGAAGTCTGCATCCTTCAAGAAAAACATCATTTTCATGCAGGACAATGCTCCATCACACGCGTCTAAGTACTCCACAGCCTGGCTGGCAAGAAAGAGTCTAAAAGAAGAAAAACTAATGACATGGCCTCCTTGTTCACCTGATCTGAACCCCATAGAGAACCTGTGGTCCATCATTAAATGTGAGATTTACAAGGAGGGAAAACAGTACACCTCTCTGAATAGTGTCTGGGAGGCTTGGTTGCTGCTGCACGCAATGTTGATGGTGAACAGATCAAAACACTGACAGAATCCATGGATGGCAGGCTTTTGAATGTCCTTTCAAAGAAAGGTGGCTATATTGGTCACTGATTTGTTTTTGTTTTGTTTTTGTATGTCAGAAATGTATATTTGTGAATGTTGAGATGTTTTATTGGTTTCACTGGTGAAAATAAATAATTGAAATGGGTATATATTTGTTTTTTGTCAAGTTGCCTAATAATACACACACATATATATATATATATATATATATATATATATATATATATATATATAAGGAAATGTGAGGAACCCAGCATTGTTAGAGTATAGTACATTACATATGATTAAAATTAAAAATAAAAACCTTTACAAATTAAAAAGAAATGTTACAAACATAAATATATATATACACTCAATCTTGTTGCTTTTTCAAAGTACTTACTTAAAATGAACTGAAACAACACAATTGTCAAGATTTCATTACTTAGTTTTGTTATGTTCAATCTACTCTCTCAGAAATAAAGGTACACAAGCGGTCACTGGGGTGGTACCTTTTTAAAAGGTACACATTTGTACATAAAGGGTCCATATTGGTACCTCAAAAGTATATATTAGTACCTAAAAAATTTAAGAGAAACACTTTTTAGGTACCAATATATACCCTTGAGGTATTAATATGGACCTTTTAGGTACAAATTTGTACCTTTTAAAAAGGTACCACCCCAGTGACAACTTGCATACCTTTATTTCTGAGAGTGTAGGGCTGCACGATATTGGAAAAATATTATCTGGCATTGCGATATTTAACTTTTCTGCGATATATACAGTATCGCGCTATAAATATAATTTCAGCAGATGGCTTTAAATAGCTCTATTTTGGGGAGAGGTTATTCATTTAAATTGATTGCGGTGATTTTTTAAGAGTGTGAATCATGTATAAAAATTAATAAACAAATTGCAAGCAAAAATAGTTACAATAGAGCTAAGAAAAAAGTAAAATAAAGAGTGCTTAATGGTTTTCCAGAGGGTCAAACAGTATTCAGTTACAAAAATTGTATAATGTAAAATAAAACTGTATGTAGTCTTCATTGTATTAATAATTCAGTAAAAGTAGTCTTCATTAAAGTTACAAATGATGAACGTTATTATCGTCTCTGAATGTTTTACACCCTTGAAATGCCTTCAAAACACATGCAAATGATAAAGTTTCACTCTGTTATGGTTATACTTTGCAATATGTATTTTTAATTGTAGATCAACTAAAATCCCAACTAAACATTGTGCTGAATTGATATGCTGAATTGATATATTGTGCAGCCCTAGTTCAATCCACTTAAATTTGTTAAATCTGTAAGTTAACTTAATAGATTTGTGTTTGGACAATATGATTGAATAATACAATTTTTACAGTGTACAGTGTCATTTTTACAAACTGAAGTGGATTGAAGATAAAACAATTAAGTTGTCCCAAAAAAAACCTTAAGGACTGTGTTGTTTCAACTCATTTTACATAATTAGTTTGAACGAGTAGCAAACGTAATGTTTTGAGTGTAATATTAAATCTAATTTATGATATTTTACCCTATTATATAAGGAGATGTGCTTTTCCTTGTGCAGAAACGGTCTGACAGTGAGACCTCAAACCTGCATTATAAACGCAGCAGAGAAGAACTTCAAGCCTGCATGCGTGTTTATGCCTGAACCCCTCATTATATCGAACCAAGAGAGCGGCAGAATGACAGAGAGTCCTCCATGCTCCTCCAGCTCATCTCCTGCTGCAGTGTGTAAAAAAGCACAACCGCAATGCCGAGGCCTTTTCTCCGCCGTGCCTAATGCCCACCTACCACATCTCTCTACTTTCATTATCTTAACGCAGAGCCAGTAATTGCTGCCTTTCTGGAACAACAGAAGCATATTCATTAATGTTCGGACACCCCCCACAGTCAGATAAACAATCTAAATGTAAATGTCAGCAGGCAAAGACAATGAGTCGAGACAGAATATTAATGGCTCAAATCTACGCGTGGCACGATTTCCTCTCAGACTGAGAGATTGGGGGAGAAAAGACTCACCGGAGAGGGGGAAGGGGGTATTATGAAGCAGTTTCTCCATCCATCCATCCATCCCTCCCTTCTCTAAAAAAAATCCCCCCCCCCCCGTTAATCCAGCACCATGTGCCAATGTTTTCTCTGCCATGTAGTTTTCCTCTGTGATTAGCTCCTCCCACAACATCATTAAAATTTATATATGTACGGCGCTTTGCATTTTATTAATCATTACTGGCTCTTTCAGAACTGGAAGAAAAAGAAAAAGGCAGGCCTTCATTAATGGATCAAGAAGGAAAAATAACATCTATTGGATCTCTGGAAATTAATTTTTCAAGAAGTTCGAGGAGTATGAACACAGAGCCGTGCATAGATCATTTATTCATCAAAATGAAGCAAATGATTAGCACAAAAAACAGCTTTTTGGTGCCGCCTAATTATCTTGTTCTTGACAAACAGGCGATAGGATTTATTCTCACTTAAGTTTTTTGGTGCATAGATTTCATCTAATAATTAACACCTGCTGGAGAAACAGTAGAGACAGTGTTCATTTAATATTTTTATTTGCATATGCAAACCTCAAAACAAAAGTTTTGTGTATAGGATCAACTTATGTCTTGTTTCTACAAACATAAAATCAAACATTGTGTAACTTAATATTATGACAGATTTGTTAATATGAAGTGGAACCCATCCTCAGGCCCAGGGCTTCCTCCCTTTCGCAGGGTGAGGGGAGATTGGGCTCAGGTCAATTTCAAAACTCCCTCACTGATGAGGCTAAGGTGAACTTCCTGAGAGTAAGACATTTAGAAAAAAGACTTATTTTGAGCATATTTGAACGGTGGGAGGAAACCGGAGAACCCGGAGGAAACCTACGTGGACAAGGGGAGAACATGTAAACTCCGCACAGAAATACCAGATGGCCCAGCGAAGACCCGGAGCCAGTGGTATTTTTGCTGTAAGGCAACATTGCTAGTCACTAGGCCACCATGCCGCGCATTCTGGATCAAGGTGGAAGAAGGGGAGGAGGGGGGTTTCCTCCAGACGAAGATAGTTGTAGAAAGGAAATGAGGATATTTATAGTGACTTGGGATCCTTTGATTGGAGGATCATGATTAGCTAATGTGGGCCAGTCGGGTCAATCATGAACACGTGCTCCTCTCAAAATTAGTTTAATATTAAACTTCACTAAATATTATAGTGTTTTCATTCATTCATTTTCCTTCGGCTTAGTCCCTTTATTTATAAGGGGTCGCCACAGCGGAATGAACCACCAACTTATCCAGCATATGTTCTACGCAGTGGATGCCCTTTCAGCTGCAACCCAATACTGGGAATTCCCATAGACTCATTATAGTGTTTTTGAACCACAATATACACTGTAAAAAAATCTTGAAAATAAAATATATTTTTTGTTGAATCAAATTTAAACAATAATAAGTTAAACTTGAAAAACACACAAAAATGTTGATTAATAATTCAATTAACAAAAACATTTGTTGTTGTGACTTTTGTCATATCATTATTTTATAGTAGGCCTGTAAAGTGCATATATTATTTACAAGTCTATGTTAATAAATGCTACAGCATATTGTATTAACTGTAGTGAAGTGATAAACTGCAATAAACACTGTATAAATATACCTTATTATACTTACTGTATAAGTATACCTTATTGTTACTACAGTAAACAGTGGTGTATATTCGTATAATATATGCTACTGTATGGTTGGAGAAATCTAGTACAATATAGGGTTGCTTATATTAAATTTGATGTATTATCATGGCAACTATAGAATTTCCACAACAGATTTATTAGAGTACTTCAGTGTGTATATGTATCAGGGGTGGCCAAACTTTTTCTTATGAAAGGCCAAACTTGATTAAGGGTAGTGGGTCGAAGCTAAATATGCCAAACTGCATAAAATGTATGCTGCCTTTTGTAATATCCTAATTTATTCATATTTAAAAATAAATAGAAAAAATACTTTAATCGTATTATATATGCTTTACATTTTATAGTGTACTTCTTACAATAACACCATTAACAATGCCATTTAAATGCTATGGAGTTCAATGCAATAGTTAAGCTGCACCTGTGTTTGACTTGATTTGCTTGCCGATGTCTTGTGCATTGTCGAGTGACCGTATTTAGATTTTTTTTTAAAATCTGATTAATTCACAACTTTTATTTGAAACAGTTCATTTCAGTTTGCTTTTTTGTATCTCAGCACTTAAACAAACAAACAAACAAACAAAGAGTTAATGTTAAATTAGAAATTCACCTCAACCTTCCACATCATTGTCCCTCTTTTCTCAGATGGGATGATGGGCCAAGTCAAAGGTGACCATGGGCCAACTTTGGCCTGTGGGCCCTAATTTGGGCATCTCTTATATATACTATATGATTCAAAAACATGAAGTCAAATCAATTTCATTTGAATCATCTTGTAAATTTAACAAAGTTTAATCTTGTTTGATTCGATCAATCTTAATCAATTAATTTGAACAACCAGTATACAAAAATTTGAATGACATTTGTTGTATCTATATGGGCTGGGCAAGAGACTGATCTCAGAACTGGCATTAGCACAGTTACAGAAACTCAAAACCTTAAATGAAACTCCAAAGTGAAAATTAAACTCAAACAAGTCTTTTTCTCTACTTAAAACATCTGAGATTACATTAATTGTCTTTTTTTCCCCCATTATCAATGTAATCCAATGCAAAACATGCAGGGAACCACATCCAGTTAGTTATTCCAACAAACAATATTCATGTCGTCTCAACATAAAATAATTGCTAACTTGATTTTTGTACAAATTAAACATAAAACAAGTCAAACATGCTCAAGAATTGTGATTTCAGTTATTTTTGAGTGTAGTCTACTCAGTAAGGTTCTTCAGAACGGGAGAGGCTCCTAAAATGATTTTCATGAATAAACAAGCATAGCTGACATGTAAATCTAACATTTATAAGGATGGAGAATGGTGGAGCGCATGGGGTCTAATAATGAAGAAAGCGTCATGACAGTCCCACCCCTGAAGCAAACATTTCCGCTCTCTTAGACTGTTCTGTCCGCGTTTTGGATGAATAACTAGGCTGCCTAGGAGCCCTTTTCGTAAAGCCGAAAAATCTGTCGGAATAATGAGGCTAATCACAGGAAAGTCTTTATCCGTGCTGGCATTTGCACTCTCTGCCAGCCAATGCCATTCCTCCACAGCGCTGCTCGAGTTAGTGCTGCTCTATTTCAACGCCGCACACCATAGCTATAAATATTCTATTAAATATGTAGAGCTCCTTAAAGAAACGCCAACTTGGACTGTCAGACAAATATTAAGCGCTATTTAAGTCACCAGAATTTATGATCACTGGTATCCTTCTGCTGTCATTTTAAGCTTATTTGGCCACATATTCAGCAGAAATAAACACAGAAGTAAAGGAACAGAAACTAAGTATATGTAACGTAGAAATTGTATAATTACAAATTACATAGTAAATTATATAAATGTAATTATTTTATTATTCTATCATTTTAAAATATATTTTAAATATAAAAATACATAAATTAACAATTTAATAAAAATGTAAATTAACATTTTACACCTAGCTAACAAAACTACTGTAATACTGTATATACAGGTATATATATATATATATATTAGGGTTGGGCGATGTCGACTAATTTGGCATTGTACGACATCTAATGTGAAACATCGCAATGGACGATGGCATCATTGTCGTAGGTGGCGGTAAATTAATTATCTATGAATAATTAATTAATTCATAACGAATTAATTATTTGTAGCCTACCGTTTCAACTACCTGACCCGCATGGTCTTTGTTTTACCCATAACCAAATAATAAATAAATAAAGATAAGTTACACACAAATTACCACCTGTCAATCACTTTTTCCGTGGGACTCTGGCATGAATAGACAGAGTGATCTGTGTCGTTATAATGGCGTCGACAAAGTTGGTTGGTAAAAAAGGTGCACAGCCAACAGGAACCAACCAACAGTATCTGAGGTTTTCGCTAAAATTAATAAGCACAAGTGCGAAAGCGAAAGATTGAAGCAGTGTACTGACGCTGTGACACGTTACCTGATAGATTCAAAACACTGAAGAGTTGTTAGATAGAGACTAGATTAAGTAAATATCACATTTAACAACTATAATGAGACGCGATCCAGCGGTACATCCTTGATAAACTGTCAAACGTGCACCGCTCTCTGGGGTTTTGTGTTCAAAGCACCCGCTGACTGCTGGAGCTCAGACATGCACATACGTTGCAGCATGACAGAGTGTGTGATGTGCATTTTCAGAGGTATGTGGAAGGAGGGCTTTTCAGAAACGCTAGGTGAAACGCAAGTGTGGACGTGGATCGTTTTCGTTCTAAAATGTCATTTTAAAACTAAGACGTGTTAGTGTAAATAAGGCCTAAGTGTGTGTTTTTCGCGAGCAGGTTGCTGCTGCGACGGGGTGGGGTGGAGGATCGTGATGCCGGCTCAGCATCGTGATGTCTATCGGCCATCAGCCTATCGTCTATCGACCCAACCCTAATATATATAATGAATGAAAACACAATATACTGTATATAACTATATATACAGTCAGAATTATTAGGTCCCCTTTGAATTTTTTTTTCTTTTTTAAATATTTCCCAAATGACGTTTAACAGAGCAAGGACATTTTCACAGTATGTCTGATAATATTTTTATTCAAAATAGGAATGTCGCATAAAAGACGTGTGAATAAAGCAGCGTTTCCTTCCAACTAGTCAAAGAAAACAAAATAGTCACTTCCTGATTAACTGGCGCCAAATATCAACAGTAAAAATGGAATTTGCTGTAGTAGAAGAAGCTGCGTCAATCTTTTCTTTATTTAATAAATGACTTGCGCCTCAGAAGACGATGCCGACATGCAATGAACGCGTGGTGTTGCTTGAAGGTGTGAGACGCAGAGCACAGACGCTCTTGACTATTCTGGAGGTAATTAATAATATAATAACACTCATGTTGAAATGGTTAAGGCATTTTAGAATGACCAAAACAACATTTGAGATGTTTTACAATGTGCTCAGCTTGCTGGTTTGTCCATTCATACACATTTTTATCATCACATGATAAAACACTTATAACACTTATAACAAAGTCACATTACTTTTTTTTAATGTGCATATTGAAATTTATTCAGCAAAAGTGTTTTCATTGTAGTTTATGCACATCTTTTCTTATCGAATAAAAAGTGTCTCCTACTCAGTTATGTTCATACAGGTTTTAAGCGCATTTTCGAAATTCTTAGCGTTTCCATCAATCGTTTTTTCATGCGCAAGACCTATTGACATCAGCCTGACATTGAGTTCTGATGCCAACCCAATTTTCATTTTTACCCAAAATGCAACGTCCCTACGATGTTGAGGTACAACGTCAATCTGACGTCATGTTGACATCCTGTGCCTGCTGGGTACATTTAAATTCTTGCAAAATATTGCAAAAACAAATTACAAACTACAAAATTTCAACAAAATGTTATATATATTTTGTTTCTCTTAATTAGTTCCTTTTTTAAAAAAATTTATTTTATATGTTCCCCTAACATACAAATTTGTGCTACTAATTTTGGAATATTATTGTAAGTTATTTAGTTAGATACGCTCCAGATTTGGCTTCACTACTGACTAAACTAATGTATATGCAAGAATCTAATATTGTAAAGCATCTAATAGAACATAATCGTTGAAAAGTGAGATTTGTGAGGGGTATGCTGAGCACTGTATGTTAGCATGTACATGCATGAGGCTAAGATGAAATTTTAAAAATGTAATTATGCATTTATCATTTAATTCCAACATTTATCATATATGTACAACTTTGAATAAATAAATTCAAAAGCAGCGTAAACCAAATTTTCAAAAACCATGATGTGAGACCTCCATCAGAAAATCCATCGCAATCTAAAGTCCAACTCTGTGATATCTCCAATGATCTTTTTAGGCCACTGCATGTCGGCCAAATCTGCTTTGGAAGGATTGTTAGGCTGTACTCACACTATGTACAGTTGCCTTGAACCGGGCCAAAGCACGCTTGTCCCCCCTCCCGTCTCCCCCAATGGCCCGCACTCACATTACATTCGGGCCTGGGCGCGCTTACGTCATCGATGACGCGCTCCTCAGTAAGCGCTCTCGCTCAGCACAGTGGATATTTCTTTAATTATGTCGTTTAAGTTGTTTGATATGCGGTGACGCAGTCAAATATTTCGCCGAACAGATCAGCCACTTTTGACCCTCATAAACAGTCCTCGTGCTCCAGGAATTAGGAAGTTTACTGAAGGCGCAGCTGACGTGCAGTGAGGGATTTGCGTCTTTAATAATCTACGACAGTTTGCGTTCATTGAACAGCACGAATGATTAATTAATCCATATGAAACAGTCCCTTAAAAAGTCACGTCTCGCTTTCAGTTTCGGCCTTAGGCATGCTTGCACTCAAACTGTAAGCGTACCGCGCCTGAGCTCAAGTGAACCGCGCTCTGCTCCACCTCTTCCAACCGGGCCAGGGCCGCCCAAGTGTACCGTGCCTGAGCCCGATTCAGAGCACTCACACTTCTCAAACGATCCGGGAAACGTTGCCTGGGCACGGTTCGGATAGCAAAGTGTGAATAAGCCCTTAGATACAGTATAGTAAGATGGCGTTATTAATCTATAATAGATAGAGTATTGAGTGATCCACTGGCTGAAAATTCAAACTAGCAAGCACAAAATTCCCTCCCTCTCACTTTGAAGATCCTGCAGGCTTGGCTGCACTCATTTGCAAGCATGTTCATATCTCTGGCTTTCCTTCATCAGGTCTCTATTGATCTCTCCCTCCCCCACAGCAAACACAGGCTGAAGAAGACGCCACTGACTCGAGCACTCTACTCCATCACCACTGATTGACTAACTAGAACTAATGCCGCGTTCACACACAAGCAGAATACATTTGAGTCTGATATGGATATGTCCACACACGTTTAGATTATTTATGGGAGTGAAAACAGCAATGCTAGATGCTACAACTGAACTCACACCTGTACATTTTCAGGACTCACTATCATATTTTTGGTGAAGCCATGCTGTGTGAACTGAAGCACACTAGACAGCCACACTGTTAGACTTTGCCACAATTTTACAGTTATTTACTGCAAAAACGCCCAGTAAAATACCACATACATTCTTTACAGTTCACTACGGTAATATGTACAGCATTGCGGGCCATTTTAAAACTTTTACAGTAACTTACTGCATATGAGTAGTTTGCGGTATTTTACTGTAATCAAAGTAATCAAGCACTGCTACTGTATCTGAAGACACGCTCGTTTGGAATTTATTGAATTCAATAGTAAATACTAAAAATAAAGGTTTTGTACTGCTAGTATAAAATGTAAATAAATTACAGTAAAAATCATTATACTGTAAAATTTAAAATGTGGTAAAGGGCATTTTACCATTAAAATAAGTTGTGGTAGGCTATTTTACTGTAAAATTAAACTGCGGTAGGACCCTGCTACTGTAAAGCACATTTACTGATAAGTTACTGTAAAAGGGCAGTTGCGGTATCTTGCTGGCAACAGTGCTAACAGCAAGTTATGGCAAAAATACAATAAAATGTCTAACAGTGTAGTTGTCAGTCCCATCAAACTGTGACAGAGCTGCTCCATGCCGCACATACACATCTTGTGTGTTTCGGGATTTCATGTGGGTTTTCATATAAGAGCCATGTGTCATCTGGAGGTTTAGATAGTCACTGTCCTCCACCAGAGCTGCTCCTGTCACTTCTGAGATCTGCAAATGCTACAATATTCAATGAAGTAAACAATAAAACTACTGTAGTTTAATTAAAGGCCTTAATTTAATTAACCCTGATTTAGAAATCAAAATTCCCTTCATCTATTGACATATAAGAGGTCATTATAGTATAAAAACATTATGTACACTGTAAAAAATGGAAGCATTCACACAACTGATTCATGTAGTGCCAACAAAAATCAACTACGTTAATCGTTTTTAAGTTGTCTCAATAAAAATCTCAAGAATTGTATCGTTTTAGCTCATTTTATATAGATATTTTGACTAAACAGCAAAAAAAAAAAAAAATTTGTGTACCTTTCAGGACTTAAATCTTTCTAGTCTTAAAATAGCTTTTATTAAGGACAATCTGTCAAAATGAAAGGTTGTGGAATGGGCTGCTGTATTATGTTATATACGCCATATGTTTCTTTATTTAACCAGGTAAAAAAAACAATTGAGATCGAGGTCTAATTTACAATGGTGAGCTGGCCAAAAAGTCTACAGCACACGACTTCATGATAAAATAAATAAATAAAACAAGAAAAAAATATAATAATAATTATAATTATGTTTAGTCTTTCAGCAATACAAAATTACAATATGTTAAACACGCACACTGGGAAAAGGATTGTTGTTGATTGGTGTATAGGATAGAACTAAATAATTAAATCGGGATGAGGTCAGACTAACTTTCATTCATTCATTTTCCTTCTATTTATCAGGGGTTGCCACCGAGGAATGAACCACCAACTATTCTAGCATATGTTTTACCCTTCCAGCTGAAACCCAGTACTGGGAAATGAGCTCAGACATTATAATAGTAATTGAGTTATAATAAAAAAAGTTATTCTAATAGTAATTGAGCTCATACTGTAAAAAAAATCCTGGTTGCCTTAAATTTTTAAGTTGAATCAAATTAACCTTATGGGTCCATTGAACTTATATTATGTTAAACTGACTTAAAGCAGCTTGTGCAACTTATTAAACTAAGTTAATCATGTTCTAATTTAAGTTTATAAGTTACAATGAACTTAAAACATATGCTGTCAATTGATCATATAATTTTTTACAGTGCAGTAATAGTGTCTAAACTCTACTAAAAAGAAAAACAATGTCTGCTTCTACATCACCACCCACCGATTCATGCTAAAAAAAAACAAGATACAGATGCAGGTCTATGCCATAACTAACAATAAGGATGCTCTGAAGGCAACTAGATTACATGCAGTGACAAATGATGGAGTTTATTTGAATTTACTTTGAATATGAGTGGAATTCAGACGTATTACATCCACCATTTGTATTTACCAGTGTCATATGTGACGATTCACTTCAGAAATTCTCTTTCGTGGCCTTATGGGCTAGTAAAGTGTTTATTGTAAACAGATTTCAGAATCTTGCCAGAAGTTTTAGGTCATCCTGGTACTTCTTGCCTACTGTTTTACAAACACTATGAATTCAGACATACCAATCAGCTCAAAGTTTTTCACATACTATATAGTAGAGAAGTAGGTGATTTACGACACACTGGCAGCCTTTGCATTGCATTCCTTCTGAATCTGACCCCACATTAGGAATGAGAGGATGAACTTTTTGACAAAGGTCAAGATTACTTAATTCACTTAATGTTACTGCACAGCAAAAATTCCAGTGTTAAATATACAGTGATTTATTTTTTTTTTTGGTGTTTTTCAGTGTTAAACCCGGAGTACATGAGTGTGAAAAGAGCGAATATTTTGAAGTTTTTTTTTCAGTGTTAAACTTTTAACCCAATACGCAGTGTATTTCCCACTAGTGATGGGAAGTCCAGTTTTTATACTCGAACCGGTTCTTTAAGACAAACAAAACAGTGATCAAACCAGTATGTTTTACTTAAACTTGAAACATGTCTTGTTCCATTTTAAAATGCAAAGAGTTGAATGTATTGAAATAATTTCTGAAAAGATTAATGAACATTTAATAAATTAAACATAAATTTTCAACATATTTGATCACTGTTATCTGTCACACACAACAATTGATAATATTGAAAAAAAATTAATATATCAACACTTTGAGGCGTAACACACAATCCAGTTCGATGTAAGAATAAACTCTTACTGTGTTAAAATGAACTCTGTAATGTACAAATTTCACACTTTAGAAAGTGTTATTTTAACTCCAAAATGGAGGGAGTCATATGTACACCCAAGGAGTGTTAAGTTAAACTCAAATTGAGTTAAATGTACACTGATTTTTTTTTTCTGTGTGTTATTCTTTTACAAGCAAGGTAACAATTCATCAATAGATTTTTCAGAAAGATGGAAACATGATGCTCTGCTGTCTGTTTCTCAACCACGTTCCTGGAGGACCACCAACACTGCATGTTTTGGATGTCTCCTTTTCTGTTCCACCTATTACAGTCTTTCAGTCTCTGCTAATGAGCCGATGATCTGAATCAGGTGTGTTTAGTTAAGGAGACATGGAAAATGGGCAGAGCTGGTGGCTATCCACGAACATGGTTGAGAAACACTGGTCTATACAATCATGTTTCAGTAATAAAAACTGGAACAAGCTTCTAATTTATTTCATTCTAATTTATTCCAATGAGTATGATCATAGAAGTGCATGCTGATTTGGCAATATGATGCTTTTCTGAAGTGACAAAACGACTCAGGACAAATGTTTCCGGGCTAAACCTCATTGATTCCTCTGCGGTGACTTCAACAAAGGAGTAGGATGTGGTTAAACACCCAATAGAATTTTGGCCAGCTTCCCAAGAGTGGAACCAGCCTGCCAGAAGGAACTGCCAGCACAGTCACTAGCATTCCCTTATGAACAGCAAATAAAAAAAGCACTATTCTTTGATCATCTTTTCAAATAGCATTTTTAAAACTGCTATTCTAGGGTGAACTGGATAGTGTACAGTGTACATACTCAGTCTGATGTCCAATCCCATAATAGAAACTGATTCTATGGCAAACTGAGCTCTTACTACGTTTACATGGACATCAGTAATCAAATTATTTGCCTTAATCTCAATAAGACAATAATATGATTAAGGTGTTTACTTTTTGAATTTAGTTGAAGGTAGTTGCTTTTTGAATGTTGCTTTCATGATCCTGTTTTATATGTTTTAGCACATAATTCGATTAACGTCATTGCTTCACCATGCTATCCACATTTCCTGCGGAGTTTCATTTTTAAGTTGTCAACTTTAACTTCAGTTTGGCACTTTCACTTTCATTCAGGAACATTTCATGCATGTCCCCGTGACAAACGAGATATTGGATGCGAGTATGAACTGCTGGAAGAGTGTAGTTTTAATTGAATCAATGTGGATGGGGAATTATGGTATGGGGAAAAAAAACCTCCGCATTTCGTGATGCAGGTGTCTGTGGTCCTCCACTGACTTGGAAGGTGCAGAGAATAGTGTCAAACAGCCATGTGTGTACAGACTATCCTGTCACAAAATGCGGCGAAAATCCTACACGAAAATAATAGTTTGATTGCGGTGTTTACATGTCTGTACTGCACTTCAATAATGTGACTAAAATCAGCATACTCCACATGTCTTAATTTGATTTCTGTTTAGTTCGATTATGACCTTAATCAGATTAAATTGATCAAAAATTCCTGTTTACATGGTAGACTCATCATCATTTTCTTAATCGCATTAAAATCGGATTATTGGTGTCGATGTAAACGTACTCAATGACAACAACTGCAGCAAGGCTGTGATTTTACCAAATAGTGAATGTCTCTTTTGACTGCAATACTGTATGTTCCATTTTCTTCCATTTAAAATTATGCAAGAAATTTCAATATTTCATAAATAAAATGAGCCTGTATTCTGGATCTTAGAGCTAGGCCTGTAGCCAGAGGGGGTTCAGGTGGTTCGGAAGAGCCACCCCTCACTGTAAAAGGTCCAGAATTTGTTCCATACATGAGCTCATTTGCCCTATTTTGACTGCTCTGCCATCATGGTCAAAATAACCCATCGAAAAAGGCTTTAAGACCAAGCGGAATCCTCTGTTGGCTGTCACTTCAGTGTGACTTCAGCTAATCAGTTTTGGCCGATGCTAACATATATTTTTCATGGGTCTAACATCCAGCTGGGCAAGAAAACGTACAATCTGACATAAGAGAAGTTTCGCTACTGTATTGTTGAGAAAATATTTTACAAGTAACTTTTATTCTAAATCTTGGACCTTATTCTTGAAACAAAAAATGACCAATAAAAAGGTGTGAAGCACCAAACAGCGGCCCATATTAAAATAAATTTGAATACTATTTTGGCTAAAATAGTCAAAAAGTGTGATTATGATCACCATTCTACAAGCTAATTCAGAATAGTGCTTAAAACGTCACTAAAATGCAGTATTTAAATGTCATAATTAAATAGAAAATGAGGCGTATAACGGCGAAAAAAGGTCCACTTTTTAATAAAAAAAAAGAATCACCCCTTTCACTAGGCTGGCTACGGGCCTGAGAGCATATACTCAAAACATTTAAAATACCAGCTCATTTAACTCCTTTATTATAAAACATCAAGGTTGTCCCATAAATTTATACATTTATAACCAAATAAATAAATTAATATTTATATGATGCAAATTTTATAGAACTATTTTTATTTTTTTACATTTCAATGACTATAATAACAGTAATGAGCATGGCATCACCTAACAAAAAAAATGTAAAATGAACACAAAGGATGAAGAGCGGATTTGAAATCCTGAATAACGCTCAGGCAACTTCAAAAAAATCACTCCAGTGAACAACACTGCGTATGTGTGTTCTGAAAGGAGAACGTGAAATGGCCCAGCCACATTGAGGCTCTCAGTGCTTTTGTTTAGCCCCATTCTGTGCTGAAGAGAGAGCCTGTGAAAAGCGATTGGAAATGGCTGTGCGGAGAGGATCAGGCTATAGCGAGTCCTGTGTGTGCAAGGCGATATGCTATCTCAGCCGTGCACCTCTCCTCCTCCTTCCAATGGCTTCCTCGGCACCCACAGATTAGCAGGCCCATGAGGCCTGGGAGTCAGAGTGCAGACGCAGCCAGACGACAGGCCATCGACTCGGGCAGCACGTGCCTGGCCTCGCCCCTCCCCCATCCAGAATCTCTTCAACCCCCATTCCGCTGCCTCTATTCAGACTGACAGTGATGAATGGCCATGCTAGGCTAATGGTGGTGTGCGGCTGATTGGAGCAGCCTCCTTTCTTTTTAATAACAGACCCAGTGGCCGTCATCAGCTGCATCATTTCTTCACAACGACCGTTAGCGCCATTACGGCTATTGTGAGCCATAATAGCAATTATCTTAGCGGAGTGAGAGCGCCTTGATGCAGGGAACAGCCATTACGATGTGAGAGTGCTACGCCAGAGACTTGTGAGTGGCAAACACAAACAGCAGGTAAACGCTAAGAGAAATTAGGTGGAATTAGCTTGGCTAACAGTTCTTCTTCAGCCAGGCCTCTGTAAACAGATTAGCAGTGAAGCCATTCGCATAAGATCTTAAGGAGGAATGGAAAGAGTTGTGAGCTGACAAATAAGATACAACTTACAAGCATTTCTGCGTTGTGCTTAAGAAAGATTTGGAGATATTTGTAGCACATGAGTGTTCAAACATATTGCAGTGACTCAATCTTCTTTGAAGCTTAATATAATAATAATAATAATAATAATAATAATAATAATAATAATAATAAATCCTTACATTTATATAGCTCTTTTCTGGGCACTCAAAGCGCTTTACACAGTGGGGGGAATCTCCTCATCCTCCACCAGTGTGCAGCATCCACCTGGATGACGCGACGGCAGCCATATTGCACCAGACCGCACACCACACACCAGCTGATTGGTGGAAATGAGACAGAGTGATAAAGTCAATGATGATATGAAGGTTAGGAGGCCATGATGGACAGAGGCCAATGGGTAGATTTGGCCAGGATGCCGGTGTTAAACCCCTACTCTTTTTCGAAGGACATCCTGGCATTTTTAACGACCACAGAGAGTCGGGACCTCTGTTTAACATCTCATTCAAAAGACGGTGCTCACTGAGCCGCATAGAGTCCCCGTCACTATACTGGAGCATTAGGACCCACACAGACCACAGGCTGGGTGCCCCCTGCTGGTCTCGCTAACACCACTTCTGGCAGCAACCTAGATTTCCCATGTGGTCTAAGCTAGGCATAAGCTAGTATTAATGAATTTAGAGAATCTCCCATCCAGGTACTGACCGGGCGCAGCCCTGCTAAGCTTCAGTGGGTGACCATGTGAGAGTTGCAGAGAGCTAGCTGCTGGCAATATGGGTAAAATGGGTTTAATATGCTTTGAGCATAAACTAGTATTAATGAATTTATAGAATCATCTGCATATTTAATAATTCCTAAATAGAACAATAAATAAGACACCAATAGAACATTTTTAAGTATATTTATATATATATATATATATATATATATATATATATATATATATATATATATATATATATATATATATATATAAAATTAAATTATTATTATTATTTTTTTTTTTATGCCACAGACCCCCATTATGATCACCATAGGCTCAACTGACCGCAGTATAAAATGTAAAAGGCATCTAGTTTCTTGTAAAAATACACAATTTACACTGCACAAATCCAGTTGTTTAATTATTGGGTCGAAAATATTGTTTAAAAAAAAAAAAAAGTTAAAATGGCTCAGTGGTTAGCACTGTGGCTTCACAGCAAGAAAATCGCTGGTTCGAGTCCCGACTGGATGGGTGCTCCGGTTTGCCCTACAGTCCAAAGACATGCGGTACAGGTGCATTGGATAAACTAAAATTGGCTGCAGTGTGTGTGTGTGTGTGTGTGTGTGTGTGTGTGTGTGTGTGTGTGTGTGTGTGTGTGCGTGCGTGCGTGCGTGCGTGCGTGCGTGCGTGTGTGTGTGTGTGTGTGTGTGTATATGAGTATGGGTGTTTCTGGAAGGGCTTCCGCTGCGTAACACATTTGCTGGAATAGTTGGCGTTTCATTCTGCTCTGGCAACCCCTAATAAATAAGGGACTAAGTCAAATGTAAATGAATGAATGAATGAATGAATGAATGAATGAATGAATGAATGAAGTTAAAAAAAATGCACATTCAATAGGTCTTAACCAGGTACAAGATCAAGAATATTCCATCAAAAAGCACAAAGATCTGCACACTGTTACTTTTTTATTTTGAAAAATATTTCAAAATTAGCAAAATTTCAGTCAAAGACCAAAAGAGTCTGATGAGCCTCAACAAAATACTATTGGAAAAGAATTAGTTTCTATAGTCTTATTTTTAAAAGCACTATAGTACTGTATTTATATGACATTTGGGTCACACTTTATTTCGATGGTCCGTTTGTTGAATATAAGTTACACTGCATCTACATGTCAATTAATTATCAATAGATTATAAGTAGATAAGTAAATAGATTATAAGATTGGGGTTAGGGTTGGGGTTAGTGTAAGTTGACATGTACTTGCGAAGTTTCTTATAGTCAGTTAAATGTCTGTTGAAGGACTGTTAAATGTCAGTATCAACAGATATTAAGTAGACAGTCTACTAATACTCAAATGGACCATCAAAATAAAGTGTTACCGACATTTGTTTATGAAGTCAAAAAGTGCAGACGTGAAGCTTTAAGCCTCATTTACACTACTAGCGACTTGCAGCGGCAAAGCGACAAGCGACCATTTAAGCCTCATTGACACTATAAGCTACCTGCATCGGCAAAGCAACAAGCGACTGTTGTTTCAACAGAGAGTGAGCGACTTCTGGCGACCTCCATCTATGCAAGAGACAGCGACTGTTGACGATCAGCTGGGCCTGTCGAGCGAAACGACAAAGAGAATCCTTCAACTTTATGCCAATATGATGCCTATATTTCTTGAGCAGCAGCCAATAGGAGCACTAGTAGAGCTCACATGATCCTCTCTCAGCTCGCTCAGAGGCCGGTTGTATTTTCCGTGCTGTAGACCTACACGGTCGCCACCCAGAGCGACAGGCAGCTACAAAGTCGCTGCTAGTGTGAATGAAGCATCATACACACTACGAGGGACTGGAAGCAGCAAAGAGACAAGCGACCGTTCATTTGTGAGCGACCATTTGCTACCAGGTAGGCGTGTCGAGCAATGCAACAAAGTTGGGAATCCTTCAACTTTATGCAAATGAATAGCAACTTTCTTGAGCAACAGCCAAAAGGAGCACCAGTAGAGCTCACATGATCCTCTCTCACCTCACTCAGAGTCCGGTTGTATTCTCTGTGCTTTTGACCTACAGAGACCTGCGTTTGCAGTAGATCGCCACCCAGAGCGTTAGGCAGCTACAAAGTCACTGCTAGTGTGAATGAGGCATCATTTGTGAGCGACTTCCAGCAATGAAGTAACCGGAGTAACGTCTACATGAGTAATGGAGCATTGGCGACCAGGTGGGCGTGTCGAGCAACGCAACAAAGTTGAGAATTCTTCAACTTTATGCAAATGAATAGCAACTATCTTGAACGACAGCCAATAGGAGCACCAGTAGAGCTCACATGATCCTCTCTCAGAGGCTGGTAGTATTCTCCGTGCTGGAGACCTACACAGTTCTGCGTTTGGAGTAGATGGGCATCTAGAGCGACAGGCAACTACAAAGTCACTGCTAGTGTGAATGAGGCATTAATTGTGAGCGACTTCCGGTGACCTCAGTCTACACGAGCGACAGCGAGCATTGGCAACTTTCTCGACAAAGTTAAGAATCCTTCAACTTTATGCAAATAAACAGTGACTTTCTTGAGCAACAGCCAATAGGAGCTCACGTGATCCTCTCTCAACTCGCTTAGAGGCCGCTTGTATTCTCTGTGCTGTAAAGAGCAGCTGATCGGCACCCAGAGCGATAGGCAGCTACAAAGTCGCTGCTAGTGTAAATGAGGCATTATTTTTAAGATTGTAGTGCCTTATAACTTGTTTCTCTGTGCTGTTTTGTATCTTTTTGTAGAAGCAGCTTCAAATTAAGGAGGTTAAATACTTCTTTTTGATTAAAAAGTCACCTTCATTGACGGCTTAATGACCTGGTACACACACTCAATGCTATATGCACACACATGATCCACTGCTTCAACCTCCTAGTATGTAGAACTGAACCGAGTACAGTAACATGCTGTAACAAATCTATTGCTCATTGATAAATGCTTGTGTTGTATTAACCAACGTTAACTAATGAAACCTCATTGTAAATCGTTACTATAAAGAAATCTCAGTTAACAACATCTATTAAACAACTACTTAACCCTCAACAACACATTTAGAATGTACAAACTCAAATTCATACTTCAAGTAGATTCTCTATGTTGGTGTTAACTGTATGGATAGGAAATTAAATAGAAAATCTACCATCATGTGGCTAAAAACTGAGTATTATTAGTGTCTTTAAAGACTGATGTTTTAATTCCAGCAAGGCCATTTGTTGTATTATTTCCTCCACGTTCAACCGAAAAGAGTATTAAAATGATATGCTGCCATATAGCAACACTACACCATAGAGGACTAAACTAATGGACTGCTAATGAGGATGACAAACTATGTTTAGAGCCACAATTATCCTTTCACATGTAGAGTGACATCAATTAATAAACAAAACATGCTCGTACAGATTTATTTAGCGTGGCATCTTAAATTGAACATGCACACTCGCTCTTTTCAGAAACGCATTGGGCCCAACAGCTAATTACAAGTTTTTAAACTATCCTGAAATGAAGAGAAGAGCGGACTGCTAGATGGGGACTGAACGAGCCATTAAATACGTCATCAGGACGGCCAATTTGCCTGCATCAAGATGAGGCTCTGTGGGATTGTGCTGCATTGATTCCTCTGCAGGGACCATGATAGGAAATGAGCATGTGGTCAAACACCACAACACATTTGGGTAGAACGCAGTACTCAGGAGAGTCATCAGGGCTCAGCTTAATTCACAATAGACCAATGCTAGATTGATCTCCAATGACGGGGAATGGATTATTAGAATTGAGATTAAAAACAGTGGATGGATGGATCAATGGATGGCCCATCTGTTTAAATGTTGTAAAAGTTAATTGGGTAATCTCGTCTGACTGTAAAATATACAGTGATCAAAAGAGCTTAACGTGCTGCAATTTAAGAAAACGCGTGCAATTACAAAAAACGCCAACAAAATAGGAAAATATGTTTATCCATTTGACAGCACACATGCTACAAATCCTCACAATGCAAACACATTAAAAAACACGCTGCATTTTCTCACAACGCAAACAATTTACAAAGACACGCTCCATTCACAAAACGCAAATAAATTAATAAAACACGCAGCATTTTCACACAACGCAAACAAATTAATAAAACACGCAGCATTTTCACAAAACGCAAACAAATTAATAAAACGCGCAGCATTTTCACAAAACGCAAATAAATTAATAAAACACGCAGCATTTTCACAAAACGCAAATAAATTAATAAAACACGCAGCATTTTCACACAACGCAAACAAATTAATAAAACGAGCAGCATTTTTTACACAACGCAAACAAATTAATAAAACGCGCAGCATTTTTTACACAACGCAAACAAATTAATAAGACGCACTGTATTTTCACACAACGCAAACAATTTACGAAGACACGATGCATTTTCTCACAACGCAAACAATTTACGAAGACACGCTGCATTTTCTCACAACAATAATAATTTTTGAAGACACGCTGCATTTTTTACAACGCAAACAAATTAATAAGACGCACTGTATTTTCACACAACGCAAACAATTTACGAAGACACGATGCATTTTCTCACAACAATAATAATTTTTGAAGACACGCTGCATTTTTTACAACGCAAACAAATTAATAAGACGCACTGTTTTTTCACACAACGCAAACAATTTACGAAGACACGATGCATTTTCTCACAACGCAAACAATTTACGAAGACACGCTGCATTTTCACACAACGCAAACAAATAAAACACGTTGCATTTTCTCACAACGCAAACAATTTACGAAGACATGCTGCATTTTCACACAAAGCAAACAAATAAAACGCATTGCATTTACTCACAATGCAAACAATTTACAAAGGCACGCTGCATTTTCACACAAAGCAAACAAATAAAACGTGTTGCATTTACTCACAATGCAAACAACTTACGAAGGCACGGTGCATTTTCACACAAAGCAAACAAATAAAACTGGTTGCATTTACTCACAATGCAAACAATTTACGAAGACACACTGCATTTTCACACAACGCAAACAAATAAAACACATTGCATTTTCTCAAAACGCAAACTATTTACGAAGACACGCTGCATTTTCACACAACGCAAACAAATAAAACACATTGCATTTTCTCACAACGCAAACTATTTACGAAGACACGCTGCATTTTCACACAACGCAAACAAATATAACACGTTGCATTTTCTCACAACGCAAAGAATTTACGAAGGCACGCTGCATTTTCACACAAAGCAAACAAATAAAACGAGTTGCATTTACTCACAATGCAAACAATTTACGAAGGCACGCTGCATTCTCACAACGCAAACAATAAAAACACGTTACATTTTCTCACAACGCAAACAATTTACGAAGACATGCTGCATTTTCACACAACGCAAACAAATAAAATGCATAGCATTTTCACACAAACGCAAACAAATAAAACGTGTAGCATTTTCACACAACGCAAACAAATAAAACGTGTAGCATTTTCACACAACGCAAACAAATAAAACGTGTAGCATTTTCACACAATGCAAACAAATAAAACGATCGAAGTTAGCAATTCCAATCTCATGACAACATAAAGTAAAAACCATATAGATGTATTATGTACATTCAAATTTTTTTAGATTTTAAAAAGTGTGGAAAAATAGAATATAAAGGCAATAATAATGATAATCAGCAATTCCAATCTCATGACCACATACAGGAGATTCTAGAATTGCAGCTTCACTTTGTGCCTTCCAGATAAACCTATTATTTTTTAGAAACAGAAGTGTTTATTCCATGGTCTGTTGAAATTCTTGATTCTGATTGGCTGGAGGGTGCGCATTATTTCCGCTGAAATGCACAGGTAGTTCCAGTCAAAGTCCCTTTAAGGCAAGTCATATCACTCGGCTATCTTTGAAACACCTCTCGGGCAGTATGCTCAGGAATTCTGTCTCAATGAGAAAACGTCAAATTCTCCAAAACTGTTTGCCAAGCTTACGATTACATTACATATTTTGAATCGCTAATAAAATTGAACAACAACTATCTCATAAGTTTCATTCTTAAACTGTCAAATCAAACAAAATCGACATTTTTTTTAGGTTGCCCCAGCTAATGTGCATGCGCACTCGAAAGGAACGACATCATGGCACCAACCCTTATTTATTGCCGTGTTACACATTATCCTCATCTGGATAATGATCGTCTAATCACGCTGCTCTTCTGAAGTAATCCACAATTTGCTTCTAATGGCGAATCTCCTCCAGAAATGACTCCTCTTTGTTTACAAGTTTGTGGTGTTTGAGTAGATGCTGCTGTCATGTGATGTGTTTGACAGGACGGACTGTACCTCATGTTCATTTCATACAGATTACAAAACCAAAAAACTTTTGTTTTCAAGTATAGTTAGTTCAATAAAAGGTACAAATTTCAAGCTTTACGTGGATATACGTATTTCTTATTCCTGTGAATCAAGTATTCGCTGAGATTCCATTGTTTGTTCACCACATAAACTGTCATAAAAGCATACGTCTGGTCCGAGCTTCAGAGAGAATCGTCAGTCTATAGCGAGCAATGATGGCTCCTGTACTAGTAGGCGGGGCTTTATTCGCCAAATTGACTGTTACACTTTTCCACATTTAAAATCATATGTGTGACATGTCTTGTGTATTCTATAGTCTTTGTTCCAGTCAATTTTGATCACAGTTTGAAATAAATGTGCTTGCTCCAAATATTAGTAATAACCTTGGCAACTACTATGAGTGACAGTTACCAGTCTTCAGTTCGCTGTAGTGGGGAAAAAAGGTTACCATGTAGACATAGCAATGGGTTCAGGTTGGTCACAAAGCTGCTTGGAAAGTAAAAACTGTGTCTTTACACTACTGACAGAAAATAATAGACCATCGCTTGACATTTAACAAATATAACCACACATTTCAACCAAATGAGAAATCTGACATACAGCATTTATATCGTTGACAAACATTAGTTGATGTCTGACTGCTGAAAGCCAGAACTGACCAATCAGAATCAAGCATTCCAGAAAACCGTTTGATAAAAACAAGGACACATTAAACAATATGAGCAAAATAGTTTAGATATAAGGTCATCTTGATGGCTTTCTAATGATCTGAAGAGATCACCAGCTGATTCAAAAGGCAAAAAACACCCCATAAAACATATCAAACTACTTCAAGCCAACAATATAGTGCTGCCATTCCAGTGGAAATATTGGTTTCTTCTTGATTTATTGCTCTGTATATGACTCCAAACTATATACAATTTCTAAGCAGCAGGATTAATTCACAGGAGGGTTCAAAAACATATTACAGAAGTCAAGTTCTCTTGGAGAAATGTAGAGTTTTTGCAACTCATGGAATAGATGATGTGTTTATTGAATGTGATGAGAAGTCACACAACCTTGAAACCTCCAGCCCCCATAAGAAGACCCCTGTCAATGTCAATAAAGGACCCAATCTTTTATTTCTCCCTAAAAGTGTCATTTTAAAGTCCAAAAAACGAGCTCTTGAGCAATTTTCTGCTCAAGGTCACGAGTCTCCAGAAACTGGGTTTGTTGTTTGTTTTTTCTGACGAGGCCTCTGAATGCGGTGCACTCATTAAAGTGCTTCTTCAGCTCCAGAAGTGCTTAAACTCAATTGTTCAATTACAACAAACTAATACTTGGGTTCTGGTTGAGTTAGAAAAGAGCTTCCACAAATTAACCTGACCCTGAACATGGCCGGTAATTACCAAAACAAACCAGACTGGTAAAAAAGCAACACACAACAAATAAAGCATTTTTTTCTTCTAAGCAAAGTGAAAAATATATATAGAGAGATGTACACTCACCGGCCACATTAATAGGTACACATGTCCAACTGCTCGTTAACAGCCAATCACATGGCAGCAACTAAATGCATTTAAGCATGTAGACATAGTCAAGACGATCTGCTGCAGTTTAAACCAAGCATCAGAATGGAGAAGAAAGGTGATTTAACTGTCTTTGAATGTGGCATGGTTGTTGATGCCAGACGGGCTGGTCTGAGTATTTCAGAAACGGCTGATGAACTGAGATTTTCACGCACAACCATCTCTAGGGTTTACAGAGAATGGTCTGAAAAAAAAGAAAATGTCTCGGCAGTTCTGTGGGTGCAAATGACTTGTTGATGCCAGTTGTCAGAGAAGAATGGCCAGACTGGTTTGAGCTAATAGAAAGGCAACAGTAACTCAAATAACCACTCATTACAACCGAGGTATGCAGAAGAGCATTTCTGAATGCACAACATGTCCAACCCTGAGGCAGATGGGCTACAGCAGCAGAAGACCACACCGGGTGCACTCTTGTCAGCTAAGAACAGGAAACTGAGGCTACAATTTGCACAGGCTCACCAAAATTGGACAATAGAAGATTGGAAAAATGTTGCCTGGTCTGATGAGTCTCAATTTCTGCTGTGACATTTAAATGGTAGGGTCCGAATTTGGCGTCAACAGCATGAAAGCATCCATGTTGGATCCATCCTGCCTTGTATCAACGGTTCAGGCTGGTGGAGGTGGTGTAATGGTGTGGGGGATATTTTCTTGGCATTTTCTTGACCATCATGTCAACACCACATCCTACCTGAATATTGTTGCTGACCATGTCCATTACTTTATGACCACAGTGTACCCATCTTCTGATGGCTACTTCCAGCAGAATAATGTGTCATGTCATGAAGTGTGAATCATCTCAGATTGGTTTCTTGAACATGACAGTGAGTACGTTTACATGGACACCAATAATTCGATTTTAATGCGATTAAGACAAAACTCTGATTAAGAGTCTACCATGCAAACAGCGATTTTTGATTAATTTATTCAGATTAAGGTCATAATCGAATTAAACAGAAATCGAATTCAGACAAGTGGAGTATGCCGACTTTATTCGCATTATTGAAGTGCAGTACAGACATGTAAACACCTTACGCGAGCTATTACCATCATGTAGGACTTTTCGCCGCGTTTTGCGACAGGATATTCCACACAAACATACACACACACACACACACGGCTGTTTGACACTTTTTGCACCTACCGAGTCAGTGAAGACCACAGACACCTGCATCGTGAAATGCGGAGGTTTTTTTCCTTCCATTCAGCATGCGATATGAACTTTCAACACTCTTCCAGCAGTTCATAGTTGCATCCAATATCTCGTTTGTCACGCGGGGAATGTTCCCGAATGAAAGTAAAAGTGCCAAACTGCAGTTAAAGTCGACAAAGTAAAAATAAAACACCCAAAATTACATGAAACTCCAGAGGAAATTCGGATAGCGCGGTGACGCAATGATATTGATCGAATTATGTGATAAAACATGTAAAACGGGATCATGAAAGGAACATTCAAAAAGCAACTCATGTAAACACCTTAATTATTAATTACACCTTATTATTGTCTTAATTAGAATAAGGCAAATAATTCGATTACTGATGTCCATGTAAACGTAGTCACTAAGTTCACTGTACTCAAATGGCCTCCACAATCACCAGATCTTGATTCAATAGAGCACCTTTGGGATGTGGTAGAACGAGAGATTCGCATCATGGATGTGCAGCAGACAAATCTGCAGCAACTGTGAGATGCTATCATGTCAATATGGACCAAAATATCTGAGGAATATTTCCAGTACCTTGTTGAATCTATGCCATGAAGGATTAAAGCAGTTCTGAAGGCAAAAGGGGGTCCAAATCGGTACTAGTAAGGTGTACCTAATAAAGTGGCCAGTGAGTGTATAACGTAGTCATATTTTTACAAATATTTAAAAAGGCGTGACAAAATATATGTATTACTTTGTTTGACCAAATAAATGCAGCTTTGGCGAGCATAAGAGACGTATTTTAGTCTCAAACCAATCAAATGTCAATTAATGTACTTTTTTCTACAAGGTCAAGTCAAGACCTCAAACAAATGTGACGGATGTTCTCTTCACGGTGCATCTACCTCTCAAGTAAACACAAAAGCTTGTTTGTGGGGAAAACACAAACTGAATGGCATCCAAGTTGTCCTGATAGAAACTGGGAGATATATTTGGCTCAGTGGACGGCTAATTGCACCAGTGCACAGAGTCCTTTCAGAGCCCTTTTCTTTGCAGCCATTGACAAAGCGGACTCCGCAGGGCCACATTATTGTCAGGTTCCTTCTAGACAAGAGAGCAAGACCCCCCAGTCCCTTTTCCCTTACACACACACAAACACACACCACATTTTTCCCAACCCTTAACTCAACTGATGTTGGCCACTCTGGCTTTTGTTAAGGGTGCATTTGGCCCCGTCCGCTCCTGGTGTTGTGGCTCTTAATGGGTTTCCCCGTGCATTGATCGGAGTGGAGTCCACAGGGAATCCGCTCGACCACAGAGGGACCAAAGGGCAAGGCCTGAGGGAGCCGGACGGACCCTTAACAAGAGGCACAGCAGTAACCGTCTGAACCGTCATCACTCGCCTGTCTCTCCAGGGCCCGTCAGTCAGAAACATCCAGAATAACAGCCGCTGACCAGACATCTGACCCAAATCACATGATTGCATGAAAAATTGGATGAATAAATTGTGCTTCATTTTGATGACAGTTTGGGATGATGGAGTTTGACAAAGAAGCATGTTTAATAGAAGTTACTCGGTCTCAGCCACTATGATGATTTACTGGGTATGAAAACAGGGCCCTCAAATATATACTGTACAGATGAAGTCAGAATTACTAGCCCCCCTGAAT
This sequence comes from Danio kyathit, assembly GCA_903798195.1. Taxonomy (NCBI): domain Eukaryota; kingdom Metazoa; phylum Chordata; class Actinopteri; order Cypriniformes; family Danionidae; genus Danio; species Danio kyathit. The sequence continues at coordinate 44,461,889 of LR812538.1, read as the reverse complement.
TATTAGCTCCACTTTTTATTTTTTCCCCAATTTCTGTTTAACAGAGAGAAGATTTTTTCAACACATTTCTAAACATAATAGTTTTAATAACTCATTTCTAATAACTGATTTATTTTATCTTTGCCATAATGACAGCATATAATATTTTACTAGATATTTTTCAAGACACTTCTATACAGCTTAAAGTGACATTTAAAGGCTTAACTAGGTTAATTAGGTTAACTAGGCAGGTTAGGGTAATTAGGCAAGTTATTGTATAATGATGGTTTGTTCTGTAGACTATCGAAAAAAGAATTAGCTTAAAGGGGCTAATGATTTTGTCCCTAAAATATTTTTTTAAAAATTAAAAACTGCTTTTATTCTAGCAGAAATAAAACGAATAAGACTTTCTCCAAAATAAAAATTATTATCAGACATACTGTGAAAATTTCCTTGCTCTGTTAAACATCATTTGGGGAAATACTTAAAAAAGGGGGAATAAAAATCAAAGGGGGGCTAATAATTCTGACTTCAACTGTATATATATATATATATATATATATATATATATATATATATATATATATATATATATATATATATATATATATATATATATATATATATATATATATATACTGTATATATAAATATAAAAATCAGCAAATTTATGTGGAATGATTTTGGGAATATTATAACTAAACTTAATATATGAAATGTTTTGTAACTTTTATTTAACAATGCAAATCCAATTCCACTTTTTTTGGCAAACAAAGTAAGTCTCTCACATAATATATCTACTCAAAGACAGAAAATATTACTTTACAAACTGTATTGTAAATAAATCACATGAACATTTTCATATTAATAAATAATATTACTGAAATTAATTTAAAAACTGAATAAATATAAATTTACACATAAGTAAATAAATAGACTCAATGATGGGATAAAAATCAGAGGAAATCTGCGGATTTCTGCTCGCGCAGTTTCCGTGTAGGCTTAGTCACTAGCAATGTTTCCATCCAAAGATTCCATCAAAGGTCCATTCATAAATGTATGCGCATAACAGGAATATCGAATAAAACATTTGTGAGTCCAAAAGCATAAAATAGTCACTTCCTGATAAACTGGTGCCAAATGTCAAAAGAAAAATGGAAGTTGCTGCGGTAAAAGAGCCTTTTTTTTTGTATATAATAACTTACTTGTGTCTTAGAACACATAGACAAAACATTCATTTATTACGCAAAATAGTCCACAGTTTGTCCTATCTAGGGATGCTCCGATCCAGATTTTTGCAGCCGATACTAAGTATTAATTCCTAGTCATGGGGATCAGCCGATCCCGAGTAACGATTCTGATGCTTCAAGCTTTATAATGCATGAAATACATTTTCATTCACTTTCGTCTAGTATTTTCACCAATTCGCAGCAGTCACGGAGCGGAGTCATGAGAAATTGAGTCCCCCCCTAACAATTGGGTCCGCCTAGGACCTTGGGTGATCCTATTGGTTCACTGGAGTTGTAATAGGTATGGTTTGTAGAGCCCACTTCACACATCTAAGTGTATTTGTGTAGTTTGCCACACAAACAATTTGAAATCCTGCTACTTATATCAAATGTCATTTATTGACAAATAACCTTTAACAAACAGTACTGGGAAACTATACATTTGTGCAAAGTGATGCATTTGTATGAGTAGGCTGAATCAACGATGATAGTACTATAATACACATAACACAGACATAAGAGACACATACATATACACACACACTTTTGTCAATAAAATTCTCCCAAATATAGAAATGTCTATTTACATCCATCTATCCAATTTAGTCTAACATTCAGCAATTGGATGAGATATATTTAGCATTTCGCTTAGTACTTTATATGTGGTGTGCGCATTTATTTTGTAAAGAGGATTAACAAGGTATCGCGATAATAGCTTTTGATCAGGCCTTCATAGTAGATGATTCATTGGAGTCCTAAGCGGACTCGATTTTTCACCCACCTTCTATGACTATGCAGGAGACTCGCGGAGCTTCTGACAGAGGCTATATGGTTGGATGGTGGAGACACTAGAGAGGGGTGATCGCTCTGCTCGTGTCACAGCAGCTTCAAACACTGGATATACAATGGTTGAAACAAAGAGAGCATCACTCGTGCGATTCACGCCAATAAACTGTATAAACAGAGGTTGCACTGCATGTGCATGTATTTTAGCTGCTGTGACACAAGCGCAGTGATCGCTCAAGCCCCACACATTATTCATCTCATCACGTGTTGTAGCTGCTGTATGTATAACCCATGATGTATGTTTTATGTGCATCTTCCTCTGCTTGTAAACTCATAAACAAACACTTGCGATCGATTTATGAGATTGGCCAGGAGTGCGTTTCCCAAACAATGACGTACCTCGCGGCTGAAATATCATACAATGCATAGTTTGGGAAAAGAACGATGTAGTGATGAGTGTTTCCCAAAACTCGTAGTCATAGAACCGCGTTAGTTACAATGTAAAACGCCCATAATGATGCTCTTAACGGGGTGGTAACAACTTCTTTAGAGTAGAACCCTATAATTTCTTTGTGCAAATTATATTGTTTTACATGCACACACATAAAAAAAAAAAACGAATATTAGTTTTGGTAAAAACATGCACTTGCTTTCCATATTAATTGAAATGTATGTAACTGGAATATATAGGCCCAGTTTCACAAACAGGGCTTAGCTTAAGCCAGGACTAGACCTTAGTTAAATTAGGCTATTTAAGCCACATTTATAAAATCAGCCTTAGAAAAATACATTACTGGTGTCTACCTGTAGACAAAAAATGACACTGACATATTTTATACTGTCATACTGACATCTCACTGCAAGTTATTTTCAGTTGAGACAGCTCAAACATGCAATTTAATCCATGACTAGCCTTAAACCTTGTTTGTGAAACCAGGGGATAGAGTCTATGTTTCCTTTACAAATATTATTGAGAACATTACATATTTTATTCTAAATGAACATAAAATCACTTTCAAAAGGTAACACATATTCTAATATCATATATAAATCATATAAATAAATAAATAATGAGGCTATTTATTAAGAAATAAATTTAATATTTATTATTATTAGGAAATGTAAAAAATCCTACTTTAATAATAATATTAATGATGATGATGATTATGACGATTATTATTATTATTATTATCATTATTATTAATAAAAAAATAAAAAAATAAATAATAATAATAATAATAATAATAATAATAATAATAAAAATAATAAGTAGGAGATTGTTTATTTATTTTATTTTTTGAAAAATCTACTTTTACAGTTTGACACATGCAAACCACTGCAGAAATGTTCTAACCAACAGGCCCATGTCATATACAGAAAGCTACATTTCTTAATAAATAACCTACTATAAAATAAAAGCATTAACGTATGTTTAACGCTAACGCTATGTTTTTTGTTTTCACAAGCTTTAGAGCAATGACTGTAAAAAATATACTAGCTTTGGAGACATAACATAAACTCCGCTCGGCTGTGTTCAAAATGACATCAATGTTTTCAAAGTGCACTGCAAAGGGAGCGCAATTGTAAACATGAAGATCGCTAAAACTGAACTGTAAAAATACTTTGAAAGCAAATTACACCATGCCGAGTTTAGACTGCATGATTTTAGCCCAGATTTTGACTCGGTGACAGGTTTTGAGAAATCGCCGACAAATGTCCGAAATCACAGGCAAACCAGTGCTCGTGCACGCGAGTAACAATCACACAGTGTGAACTATCAAGGACGCGATCTGAGAGAATCGCTGAAGAGTCCCGATGCCCGTGAGATATTTGGCGTGTTAAATATCTGGAGCTGTCGCCGATTCAAATCATGCGGTGTGAAATGTGTTCTGGTTGAAAATAACGTCAACCATCACCTACAGCCAATGAGAGAGCAGCATTCAATACTGGGTACCTGCAGGCCAGCGGGAGCTTGGGGTAGAAGTTAAAAGCGCTCATTGGACCCAGGAAATTGAGGAAAAACTCCTGGAAATTTGGCAGGAGCACCGTGTCTGTTTGACGTGTCATCTGAGCATTACGCACAACCAAGTCGAAAAATAAAAAAAAGTTTAAGAGAAATTGCTCCCCTCAAAGCCAGGTGAGCAAAATAAGTACATTTTCTACCCCACTAAAGGCGTCTTTCTCATTATGTAGTTAATAACAAGATATTTATTACGTGACCTCGCGTTGTTTCCATATCTGCTCACATGTGTTCGGTTGTGAAACGTAGTTTGGACAAAGTTGTCGCGATTCTTCCTATTTTAAAGTCATGCAGTGTGAACCACCCTGTCGCCGATACATCTTGCAGTGTAAACAAAGCACAGACAGAACGCTACCCCAGATAGTCATGCAGTGTGAAAACATCTGTGACACGACTACTTTGAAAATCATGCAGTCTGAACTTGGCATAAGCATTGCTTTTTTTAATCGTTCCAAGTTTAAATGCTAGAATGTTTTAAATGAATAGGGCCTAGGGGGGGATAACTGGGAATAGAACACAGTCAGGAACTATGTTTCTAACTACAGCTCCAGAGGTGTAGTTGCAAGTGCACAACTTTGCAACGCAGTTTGTGAATGTTCATTGGAACGATGGATTTGAACATCAAATCAATGAACTATGTTTTTAATGACGGAACTTACAACCTTAGTTGGCTAACGATGGTTTTCAGAAATGCACCCCAGATCAGTACAGATCGAGTTATTAAATATGATACAGATCTCCAGCCGAGAGCATCCTTAGTCCTATCCTTTTAGAATCATCTCTGCTCGCACTTCTTGGAAGATTTGTGCATTTTGCTGATGTTTTCCATCAAAGATGGTCGTCACTTCATCATCCACCAAACATACACTTTCTGACATTTTTGCTATCACTTGATTTGTTGAAGCAAAATCACATGTTTTTGATGCGCATGCTGGAATTTATTTGGTAAATGCGTTTCCATCGTAGTTTATGCACATTTATTCTTATCGGATAAAAAGTTTATCCTACTCAATCATAATTTTGAAAATTTAAGCACATCTTGGCGTTTTCATCCAGGGTTTTTTAATGCGATATTCCAAAATGTGCATAAAAATAGGATGGAAACGTAGCTAATGTCTATCTCACAGTACCATCATCACCCCAAGCTCTGCAAGCACCAAAGAAAGTGACAAAGAAAGTGAACGTAACAGGTCTGTTGCCATAGCCGACATTAAACACATTCCGACATCAGATAAGGAGAAAGTGGGTTTACTCTGGGCCCATGCTGTTCAAGTGCTAATAAATGGGTGCTAGTCTCTGCCCGGCAATCAGGAGCTCAATAAGTAATAACCATTCACCTTGGCTAGTTCCACACCATTACACCAGCGCCGCTGATGACTCAGGAGACACTGCAGACGCAGCAATCACTGACAGATTGCAGGAGGGAGGAGGCTTGAAAGGAAAGGAGGATGAGGAGGAGAGCAGGCACAGCATGAGAAAGAAGAATACCAAAAAAAACGATTGAAGAAAAGAAGGAAACCGAGAATGTGGGGCTAATGGAGGACTGACAGTAAAATGATGAGACCCCATTACGACGTTTATGGATGGAGCTTTTCAAACAGGAAAACTGATGCATCTTCGCACAGCTGCGGTGTAATTGCGATGCTAGTCAACTTCAGAAAGGTCTTGTATTACGGTTACTTCATCCTGCATATATGCATTCAGATCCATTGCTGTGTTCGTCCGTCTTCTATTCTTATCCAGTAGCCCAGTAGGGTCCATCAGATTCATGCAATGCATTGAAACCATCTTGGTTTCTCTTGGGCAGCACTTTACATTTATTTGAGCATAGCTTCTTTCTTGCTCAATGAGGTAGGACTGAAATCTGGTTATGTGATCTGTATTGTGCAAATGTTTTTGCATTGGCTTGCGGTCCGGTTCTGTGATTTTAAAATGATCATGGTGATACACAAGGTATTAGATATGGCCTGGCTTCACATTAATTATTATCATTTTTGTATCAACTCAATAAACTCCAAATAGTACACTTACACAATCTAATACATGGAATGTTATTTTTGTGCCCGTGCAAAATCTGGGTACAAGTTTTTTATCTATTGCTGTATTTGGATTCTTATTGTCTTACAGAGAAGCTCGGGCCCATGTTTACAGCTCAACTTACAGTAAAGAGATGGTTCACCCCAAAATGCATTTTACTCACCATCAAGTGTTTAAAATCTTTATGAGTTTCTTTATTCTGCTCAACAGAAAAGAAGATCATTTGAGCAAGCTCATCATTATAACAAGTAAGTCAAACATGTTTGGAACATTTTCAGTTTTGGGTGAACTATCCCTTTAAGAAATTTTTTTTTGTCTGTTGATGGGATGTTTCCCAGTGATGGGTTGCAGCTGGAAGGGCATTTGCTGCGTAAAACATGTGCTGGATAAGTTGGTGGTTCATTCCGCTGTGGTGACTGGATTATTAATGGGACTAAGCCGAAAAGAAAATGAATGAAAGATTGTCTGTTGATGTATACATCACTACCTGACAAAAGTCTTGTCGCCTATCCAAGTTTTAGAAACAACGAATAATGACTTGACTTCTAGTTGATCATTTGGTATCAGAAATGGCTCCTATGAAAGGCAAAGACCTCTAGATTACACTTATTTTACCAAAATAAAAAATGATCATGCCTTTTACTGATTTAATTAGGACAGTAAGGTCTGACTTTGCTTAGACAAAAGTCTTGTCACTTAACAGAAATAACGAACAGTATAGAATACGAAGTCATGGTGAAGTAGAAAAGAAGAATCAATATTGTATATGACTCCCATGAGCTTGGAGGACTGCATCCAAACATCTCTGGCTCAAATAACTTATTAATAAAGTCATCTGGACTTCCAGTTCATCAAGATTTTTGGATTCATCTTCAATTCCTCCTCCATCTTACCCCAGAAATGCTCAATAATATTCATTTCTGGTGACTGGGCTGGCCAATTCTAGAGCACATTGACCTTCTTTGCTTTCAGGAATTTTGATGTAAAGGCTGAAATATGTAAAGGAGCACTATCCTGCTGAAGAATTTGCCCTCTCCTGTGGTTTGTAATGTAATGGGCAGCACAAATGTCTTGATCCCTCAGGCTGTTGATGTTGCCATCCACTCTGCAGATCTCTCGCACGGACCCATACTGAATGTAACCCCAAACCATGATTTTTCCTTCACCAAACTTGACTGATTTCTATTAGAATCTTGGGTCCATGTGGGTTCCAATAGGTCTTCTGCAGTATTTGTGATGATTGAGATGCAGTTCAACAGATCTGCTCTTACAACTGGGATCAACAACTTTTGTCAGGTAGTGTAGTTTCATTTTTGTGTATGTTCAACTTTATATCCAGAGTTTTGAGAAGATGCTTTGTAAAATTAAGTTTATATTATTATTATTATTATTATTAATATTATTATTATTATTATTATTATTATAACAATAACATACAATAATAAAAATATAATAATAATACTTTTATTTTTATTATTTTTAATAAAGCATTTTGGTTCTTAATTTTTTTTTAATGCCATAAAACATTTTGCCTTTTTTTTGTCAAACTGGCTGGAAAATGTTGTATGGATTTTTCATTGATCTTTTTAAACAAGAGATAAATTATTGGATTTCACAGCCAGGAAATGATTGAAATAATTTTCACTCTGTTTTCCAGGAAGAGAAAGGAGTTAAGTTAAATACACTCAACATAAGTTTTGGCTCAGTTTTTTTTTTTTAGGAAAATTAATACTTTAAGTCAGCAAGGATGCATTATTGATCAAAAGCGACAGTAAATACATTTATAAGGTCATAAAAGATGTATACTTCCAATAAATATTGTTCTTTTGAACTTTCTAATGATCAAAGAATCAGAGTTTCCACAAACACAGATAATTATAAGAAATGCTTTATGAGCATTAAATCAGCATTTCTGGTGATTTCTGAGAGATCACATGACACTAAAATCTGCAATAATATGAGCTTTCCCATCACACCAATTACTTTAAAGCAATAAAAGTAAAATTCAGATTTAATAATATTTTATGATATGATATTACTGCTTTTGATGTATTTTAAAAAAACAAAGCATCTGTAAGCAAGCAACAGAATGCTTTCAAAAACTTAATATATATATATATATAAAGTTTCTCTGTACTGTTCCTAATAAAGCACTGCAACTGATTCCTGACTCGAGTTGATGATTTTTTAAGTGGATAACTTGGGATATTGTTTTTTTTCCTCATGTCAGAGGGAGTGCAAGGCAAGTTAAAAGGTAAGTAACTTTGAGTAATTTGTGGATTAGTGTTTCCTGGAAATGCATTTTAAAAGAATCAGTTGAATTTGCTGAACTGAATCAATAGGATTACTAAGAATGCCCAAACTGTTTCGTATGAAGGGCCACAAACCAAGTCTCATTGATAGCAGTGGGCCGAAGATAAATATACCAAACTATTTTACAATAAAGTTGCCATGGGTAATTTGCTGATTCATATAATTTTTTCATAATATTAAAAAATTTATGGAAAATTTTATATAAAAGTGTAACTTTTTAAATTATAACTTCTTCCAAGAAAAAATCATAAACAATCAAATTTATAACACAGTTGAGTTCAATGCTGAATACACTGGTCAAGCAGAATCTACCTTTGCCTTGATTCGCTCACCAAAGTCTATGCATTGTCCTTTATCTGTCGTATGTACACCATTTAAATTGAAATATTTAATTTTAGATAGCTTTTTGTAGCTTAACAATAAAACAAACAAATAAAAGGGTACATTAAATTTGAAATGATAATCTCTCATAAACCATTCTCAGAAGGGATGGTGGGCCAAATCAAAGGTTATTATGGGCCAGGGCTTAATTTGTGCCGGAACTAGACATGGGACGATAACCGTTTTCAAGGTATACCGCGGTTTGGAAAAGTCAATGTTTTAAAACAGTAAAAAATTTCTGCTATACCGTTCCTAAGGTATGTGTACTATTTTTTATTTACTTTTTTTGTTTGTTTTTTTTTTTTTAGGATAACAGTATCTTTAGCAGAAAAGATATTGAAATATGCCGTTTTAAATTGTAAAGAAATCTGTTTTTTGAAACAAATGAACCCAGCAGAAGTCAATGATTCATTTGAATTATTAAGCCTGACATGTTACTGCTCCAAAATATTATAAATCTTTCAAAAAATAAAATATATTGTGTTCAAAGAGGAAAAAAGTTTTTGTTTTTAACCCAGGCATTTAAGAAGAATATATTTTAGAGCAGTAATCACAATACTGCGAAACCATGATATTTTTTATGCCATGTTATCATACCATCAGAATCTTATACCGGCCCATGCCGGATACAAGCCGGATCCGGCACCTCTGTAATCTGATCCGGCACCTAATTTTACTGATCCCCCTCCACACATGCACCCCGTTCTTCACTTTCTTCCGCGACTCCCCAACTCCTTTTACTTTCTTCCGCGACCCCCAAACCGTCTTCATGTTCCGCGACACTCCCCAACTTCCGCTCTTCAAGTTTGTCCACGACACCTCTCCAGTTACTCCGATCTGTTCCGGTACCGCTTTGGCCCATGGGCTCTAATTTGGGCATCTCTGATTAAGAAGAACCACTTTAAATGATTCATTAGATTCATTAGAACGATTCATTGCTATTCGGCCATCAAATGAAGAGCATGCGGTGAAGGAAAATGGAAGACGCTTCATCAAAAATAATTGAATTCAGGTTTAAAGGTTACAAACAAGACAACGTCAAGAAGAAAAGACCAGTAACATGCAACTCAAAAATCAGCGATTCAATCACCACCACTTCTAATTTCATTAGACACTTTAAATCACACCAAAAATTGTAGGTTATGAAGTTAGTTCTGCTGTTTTCAGCTTACGTCTTGGCTAATTAAAGTTTATACAATTTGAATAAAAAACTGCAAAAGATCAAAAATAAATAAATAAATAAATAAAATCAACAAAATTTGGTAACACTTTATTTTGATGGTCCATTTGAGTATTAGTAGACTGTCTGCTTAATATCTGTTGATACTGACATTTAACAGTCCTTCAACAGACATTTAACTGACTATAAGAAACTTTGCAAGTACATGTCAACTTACCCTAACCCCAACCCTAACCCCAACCCAACAGTCTACTTATAATCTAATGAGAATTAATTGACATGTAGATGCAATGTAACTTATATTCAACAAACTGACCATCGAAATAAAGTGTGACCTAAAATTTTGATTGACTTGAAAGTGACTTGCTAGTCCAGGCGTGCCCAAACTCGGTCCTGGAGGGCCGGTGTCCTGCAAAGATTAGTTTCAACCCCAATCAGACCCACCTGGACTAGCTAATCAAGCTCCTACTAGGCTTAATAGAAACATCCTTGCAGGTGTGTTGAGGCAAGTTGAAGCTAAAATCTGCAGGACACCGGCCGTCCAGGACCGAGTTTGGACACCCCTGTGCTAAACCAAGCAACAACTTGACTTGACTTGTCTTGAAATAAGCAGTGACTTGACTTAACTTGACTTAAGTCTGACAAAAATTGACTTGCTTGAAACTTAAAGGTTATGACTCGAGACTTGACTTACTCCCACCTCTGCTATTTACTGTACTCTCCCTCAAGTGGTTCTAAACCAATGGTCTCAAACTGAATTCCTGGAGGGCCGCAGCTCTGCATAGTTTAGCTCCAACCACCTCCAATTCACACCTGCTTAATAGGCTCTAGTAGTCTTGAACACCTTGATTATTTGGATCAGCTTTATGAGTTTCTTTCTTCTGTTAAACACAAAAGAAGATATTCTGGAGAAAGCTGAAAACCTGTAACCATTGACTTCCACAGTAGGAAAAACAAATACTATGGACTTCAATGAATACAGAAGAAAAACATTTAAAGAGGTTTGGAACAAGTGAAAGATGAATAAATGATTTTCGGGTGAACCATCCCTTTAACTCCGAACCTCAATACTGAACTGAACTAATTTGTACTAAATTATTTAGCAACATTCTTGCCAAACTGTTATTTCATCATGACGCAATTGACCTGACAGTAGACATTGCTAAAGGCAAAACTGAGAATACAAATTGTACGTGCATTCTGGAGCAAAAACAATGTGTGAAATCAAGCTTGAATACCTAGAAGCATTTGCACTGATGTACTTGTATAATCGGTCAATTACGTAGGTCTTCAACTACCTGCGTTCTTTGACCATACATTAGGCTTTATGGTAGAAATAGGCTTGGATTGTAGCATTACTCGTATCTCTTATGCATGGTCCGGTCAGATAGGAGATAGAGAACACATCACTGGTCAACCAGACACTCTCAATATGACCATCAAACACAGACCACAAGTGCTGCTGATGATAGCCCACCGTCCATCCATATTGCAATAAACTTTCAGAGCACGATGTCCTCATACACCGCAAACACGCGGCTCTCTGCGATCAGACGTGTACTTTGATCCAAGCCTGTGTCGTCTAGAGTTAGCAGCACAGCGTCTGTGTTTATAATGAGAGCTGATGAGAGGAGCGGCTATGCTCTCAGCTATTATGGCCCATTGTTTTAGCTGATTATACCGGCTGCGTGTCTGCAGAGCTGCCAACACATCATAATCAGACAAAAAAAAAAAAAAAGCGAGACAAAACCAGCAAACCTACGCATAGGAAGAAATCAGCAACAAATCGCACTGTACTCCAACACCGTCTGGCCTTTAACTAGCTGCTGTCATGCAGACATGAACGGCAAGCAAAGTATTCCTCACAGGGCTGTACGTGCCATTAATCAAATTTCGATGCTGGAATTCAGTGATTATGAAAATGATGAAAATCATGAAAAAAACAACAACTTAATGTCCAGATATGTCAAATCATGTGACGGGATTGATGTAATATGCAGTCTACTGTGGGATGTGCTTGATATAAAGCGTTATTATTTATTCCTTCAGTTTAGTCCCTTATTTATCAGGGGTCGCCACAGCGGAATGAACCACCAGCTATTCCAGCATAAGTTTTACACTACGAATGCCCTTCCAGCCACAACCCAGTACTGTGAAACACTCATACATACTCACATTCACACACACACTTATACACTATGGCCAATTTTATTTACCTAATTTATCTATAGTGCATGTCTTTGGACTGTGGGGGAAACTGGAGCACCCGGAAGAAACCCACACAAACACGGGGAGAACATGCAAACTGGAAGAAATGCCAACTGGTCCAGCCGGGACTTGAATCAGCGACCTTTTTGCAGTGAGGCGACAGTGCTAACCACTGAGCTACCGTGCCACCCAAAGCCTGGTTTATACTTTTGCGTCAAGTGTACGTGTATGCTCCGGCGCAGTCGCATGGCCCTTGCCGTGGCTGATGCTAATGCTTACGCACACCTCTCAAAAAATTTAACTAAACGTTGCAACAGGGCCTACCGCAAGCTCTGTGATTGATCAGCTTAGTAGCGCTGACAAGCGTGGGCGTTTCTGAGAGCCACAAGCCCAATGGAGCGAGTGCTTACAAGTGTCGAGTCCCATGAAAGAGCTCCAGATGGAGACTTTTGTTGTTGTTTCGTGTGCACCTTATGATTAAAGTTGTTGCACATCTGCCAATTCCTGCCTCTGAAGAATGAGCAAGTTTCAAGATGTCCTCGCTGCAGCCTGCAGCTTGATGACGTAGGCAATCGTGAACTATGTAGCGGACCTTGTACCATGCACTAAGGTAGCGCCCATGCTACTGTGACGGTTGGGTTTAGGGTAGGAACAGGTGTAGGATATGGTCAACTTGTACTGCCCACTAAGGTAACGCCCATGCTACTGTGATGGTTGGGTTTAGGGTAGGGGAAGGTGTAGGTGTAGGCAATTGTCAACTATGTAGGCGACCTTGTACCGACCACTAAGGTAGCGCCCATGCTACTGTGACGGTTGGGTTTAGGGTAGGGACAGGTGTGGGCGATCGTCAACTTGTACCCCCCACTAAGGTAATGCCCATGCTACTGTGATGGTTGGGTTTAGGGTAGCGGGAGGTGTAGGTGTAGGCAATCGTCAACTATGTAGACGACCTTGTACCTACCACTAAGGTAATGCCCATGCTACTGTGATGGTTGGGTTTAGGGTAGGGGGAGGTGTAGGTGTAGGTGTAGGTGCAGGCGATCGTCAACTATGTAGGCGACCTTGCACCGACTACTAAGGTAGCGCCCATGCTACTGTGATGGTTGGGTTTAGGGTAGGGACAGGTGTAGGTGATCATCAACTTGTACCGCCCACTAAGGTAATGCCCATGCTACTGTGATGGTTGGGTTTAGGGTAGGGGGAGGTGTAGGTGTAGGCGATTGTCAACTATGTAGGCGACCTTGTACCGACCACGAAGGTAGCGCCCATACTACTGTGACGGGTTTAGGGTAGGGACAGGTGTAGGCGATCGTCAACTTGTACCGCCCACTAAGGTAATGCCCATGCTACTGTGATGGTTGGGTTTAGGGTAGGGGGAGGTGTAGGTATAGGCAATCGTCAACTATGTAGACAACCTTGTACCGACCACTAAGGTAGCGCCCATGCTACTGTTATGGTTGGGGTTAGGGTAGGGACAGGTGTAGGCGATCATCAACTTGTACCGCCCACTAAGGTAATGCCCATGCTACTGTGATGGTTGGGTTTAGGGTAGGGGGAGGTGTAGGTGCAGGCAATCGTCAACTATGTAGACGACCTTGTACCGACCACTAAGGTAGCGCCCATGCTACTGTGACGGTTGGGTTCAGGGTAGGGGGAGGTGTAGGTGTAGGCGATCGTCAACTTGATACCGTCCACTAAGGTAACGCCCAAGCTACTGTGATGGTTGGGTTTAGGGTAGGGGGAGGTGTAGGCAATCATCAACTACGTAGTGGACCTGATAAACTACATCATCAAGCTGCGGGCTGCAGCGAGGACTGTCTCGGCAGTTTGAGTTACTTGTAGCGATTAGAAAAAACAAAACCACCACTAAGAAACTCGACACAGAGAAACATAAAAACCTACTGCCAGCTAGCATTTCGGAAGTGTTATTGCAGAGCAACACAAACAGCATGCAGAATTATAAATGCACAGCTCCGCACAAGGCAGATGCCGTGGGTCACGACAAACACTTGACGCAGAAGTATAGATCAGCCTTAAAGCGTTATTAAGAGCACAAAAAATATTTTTTCAGGTTAAGTTTGGGAAGTTTTGCATTTTAAAACAATTACAGTCCACAGAAATTTGTGAAAAATTACTAAAAACACTGCATTATGCATGCCAGGCCTGTAGGTGGCAATGCCACTTTGTAAAGTGCTACTATAACAAATATGGTCCTGTAGTCCACCACTGTTGTTTTTAGTTGTCAAGTATGCAAAGATTGAACATGAAATGTGAATGAAAACAGCATTAGTTTTCACAAAATGAATATGATAAAGATATTGTTTTTAAAAACTTGCATTATGAAAGCAGTTTACAAAAGACGCTCAGGCCTCCAACATGATTGTGTTAAAGACATAGTTCAACCAAAAATGAAAATTTTGTCATCATTTACCCGCCCTTTATTTGTTTAAATCTTTGAGTTTCTTTCTTTATTCTTTCTGTTGAACACAAAAGACGATATTTTAAAGAAAACCTAAGCATTGACTTCCATAGTAGGAAAAACAAATACTATGGAGGTCAATGTTTAGGTTTCCAGTTTTCCTCTAAATATCTTGGTTTTTGATTAACAGAAGAAAGAAGCTCATAAAAGTTAGTATAGTTAGATGCTAAAATAAATTGATGACTAAAATGTAACCAATAAAATGACAATCGATATGTACGGGATAATCAACATATTGCCAGGCATTAAAGAAATTTGAACATGAATTTATCTCCCCATTTGAATCAGTCACAGGCAGTGCAGAGAGTGTGAGAGAGAGAGAGCTCACGTGTGCAAGAGAGATTAACTTTTTTGATCACCAGTCACTGTGGTAGTAGTTTTCCAATGTTACTAGCCACTCAGAATTTTCACTAGCCACAATTTTGTTGTTTGTAAAATATATTTTAAACATTTGACTTTGGCATCCTAAAATTACTTGATTTTAATAATGTGTTATGTCCACATGCCTCCTTATTCATTTCGCTTTTTTTGTGAGTTGTGACCTTGCTCAATTAGTATGATCAAATGTGTTGGGGTTTCATAGTGTCGGATTGCAATTAGTTTTATTTCACATGACTTTTTAGGGCTCAACATTATAGGATTTACTAATTTTCTCTCTAGCCACACCAAACTAATTATTTCCTTGCCACAAATTTAAAATAATGTGTAAAAACAAGCAAAATATAGCTTTTTATTCAACAAAAATGTTCTTAAAAATTGACATTTAAAAAAAATGATTCTCATGTATTTAAATCTATAAACAGTAATCTGTCCTGGCTGAAGGTCACATGATCACCAGTTAACGATATATCAACGGAGAGTTAATCTCATATTAAAGCAATGTTATTGTGAAGATCGATAATTAAACCATAATAATAAAAATAACTAAGCAAAAGAAAACCTGTGCGCACACGGTTAATGTTAGGCCCATTAATAATCTGTTCAAAGAATGGTTAAAACGAAAGCGACAACCGCTGTTGCTTACAAAAAATCTCAAGCTCTTGAAAGCAGCAGGACTGTGGGTGTATGAGCACCGCTTTTTTCCAGTCTATTTCAAAGAGAACCGATCGAACCAGTTGCATTTTCAGGCACGGTTGCTTCGCGGAAGGAAACGGGACATGGGAGCTTTTAAGCACTCCCGCGCATCACATCAGCTGTGCCCTCATCAGTGAGTGAGGATCGCCTGTGTCTCACCATGTGCCTGATCATTCTCTCAGTCAGTATTCACCTGCTTTCTTTTGCTCGCACGAACAATTATCAGTTGTGCTGCTTTTTGATTTTAAGATCACATTTGCAGGCATATTGGCAAACGGTCATAAACCAACATTCTAATCTTTAGTGAGGAGCAAGCTCTGGCAATTTAAAAATTATTTTCAACCAGCCAAAGAGGCTAGTGGGAGTGGCTGTCTAACCCGCCACAGCTGAAATCTATCCGCATTTGGCAGGTTGGCGGCTGTTGTCAAGCTCTGAACACAGGTATATTTAATACCTCATAGTAACATGTTAGCTACCAATTAATAAATATTTTTGAGCATTCTGGTGTAATGATCACTCTCATTCTGACATAATAATCAAGGAACAGTAACAGAAAGGAATTACTACTTTTTAGAATTACACAAAAGACTGAGATAACAATCAATTTACATACATTCACAATGTTTCAATTCTTATTAATAATAATAATAGAACATATTTAAATAAATAAAATAACAAATTAACAAAAAAAATGAAAAAAAAAATACGTAGCAGGGGAGTTGAAGTTCTCAAAATATGAAACCAAAGTCCTTTAATAATAAATAATTTTCTTGCTTTTTGGCTTTTCATCTCTCTTAATGTCTTCAAATATATCACAAATTCTTCTTTAAACACCACTAGTCTTGGCGGAATTTTGAAAAATCGACATTTATGAATATAAAATTTTAATAATAACAACAAATTATTCATTAGATATCTTTATCCTTAAGTATTAGGCCAAACTTAATAATTTCCCATGAGAAGATAAGTCTTACAGATATTTTCTGTTGGAACCAACTAATACTTCGTCCCAAAACCTTTGTACCTCATTACATTGGAAAAACAAGTGTTCAGTTGTTTCAATATCTAAATTACAAAACTGGCATACATTTGAGTCACCAATATTAAATTTTAACCTTAGAAATTTATTTGCAGGATAAATGTGATTCATAGTTTTAAAGTGCACTTCTTTACATTTAGGATTAACAGGATATGAAAGAAATCTTTTTCTAATATCATACACATTATTCTTATCATAATGAGACAAAATATAAGCTCTCTTAACAGGTCCTGGAAAACAACACTGTGTTAGACAATCTCCCAAAATTTTGTTTGAGCATTTTCTATCTTTAAAGTTAACATTTTCTATCTTAAGATCAATTATTTTTGGGATTTATCATTTAATATTTTATTTGTTCCTTCCCTAGGTTAACCATTTGCAAGGGTATATTCTTAATAATTTTATCATATCTTTTAGGAGAAATCATCAAGGAACTTTGCTGCCATAGCATACATTGTTTGGGTCAGGCTCTGCGTAATATCATTGTGCCTGTTGCAGCCATGGTACAGCAACAAAGTTCCTTGATTATTACACTTGAATGACAGTATAGTTCCTAGCCATATCGACCTTGAAAATAGAACTTTTCATTTTATGCCAATCTTTGTACATGATGTAAATACAGAAAATCCAAGCTTTGAATTGGAAAATTATCTAAACTCTTTGATGAACTCTGGTCATTTTTTAGCGAGATGCTAATGGTCAATGCAATTTAATATTTTATGATAAGCCAGGGCCGGATTAACCAATGGGCATTATGGGCACAGGCCCAGGGCCCTGTGCGCACTTGGGGCCCTTGCGAGGGGGGGAACTAGCTTCGTTGGAATAAGCTAGTTGAGTGATTCCCGCCCATCACCGTCTGATCGACAGAGACAATATAACTAAAGAGTAAAACTGAACGCAGTGTGAGTGGCGTAGTTCGTAAAGCGCATGGCAACATGTTTTGACGCAATCGATCATGAACCCGGTTCGAACCCAGCATCTGGTGAACTCATTCTTATTTTTTCCCCCCATGACATATCAGATTGGAAATACATTTATTTTTAACAGAAAGGAAATATTTTAAAAAATTAATATAAAGAAAATATTATATAAAGTCACAAGTGGCTCGTGGGTATTTAATAAGGTTTAGCCAATTTCATTTGTGTATAAAAAGCATCTAAATAGTTATTTTAAATATTCTATAAACAATTATTTTCCACCTGGTGTTAAATGTTAGCAACATCTTAATAGAATTCATTTGCATTTACAATGTTAGTCGCCCTGCTTCGCCCATATACTCCGACCTCATGGCTCCATTCAAAGAACATTTAATAAATGGCACATGCTTTAATAAAGCTGCCTCCCTCTCTGTAAAAAAGCACATATTGCTTAGACAACTCTATATTTTCCTCTTAGCAAATATAGTCTCCACCATATTTAATTATTATTATCTTTATATTTAAATGGTCAGAAAATGACCATGTATAATCAATAATTTTTTTCAAATATTTTTATGATTTAGTTTTAACTAAACTGAATGCAGTAATTGATCAAGAGTGGAAACGTCAGTTTTGAAATAACCTGCGCTGAATTGAACAGACTGTAGTAGTACTGTAGTAGTTGTTGTAGATCAAAATGAGTGGACAAGTGGATTTAGCAAACGCGAGAGCAAGAGGAGAGGGGGCATCTTTATTGAGGCATGTTCAAACAGATCCATGATGAGGAGAATGAGGGTATACTGTAGAAGACGTTATGATAACGTTAGCTAGATATCAAGCTAATGTTAACCAGGCGGAGGAAGCTTACCGCATCGCAGACTGGACTCATTGTGTGTCTGAATAGGAGAGACAGACAGAAAAAGAAGAGAGAGACAGAAAAAGCCCCTGAAGAGGAGAGAGACAGGAGAGAACAGGTATAGAGCGTGTGATTTCGGATACTTTCAGCTTTATAGTCGAGTGCTTTTTGCCTACTCTTCATCACGAGGGAGAGAGTAGGAATCATTAATAAGTGTGTGTATTTTGGAAGACTTAGATTCATAGAACTGGATTGGAGAGGTGTTATATCCAAATCATTATAAGTTTCTACATTATAAGTCATTACATTACACAAAATACCCTTAAATATATATTTTAGCACTGCTTCAGTGAACTTGAACAAGTATATTATAATCCATTAATTTTCACTAGTTTTATTAGTACTTTTTTATTTCAAAGTGTGCTTTAAATGCTTTAAAAATAAGTTAAATCTTTGTAGACTAGAAATATATGTATTAAATATCATTTTAAAAATGTGGGCAATACATTATAGATTTTTTAAATAATATATTAATCTTATTTTTTAATTCAACTATAGGGGTGCGGCCAGGTAGGAGGCCCTACAAGACATTGTGCCCAGGGGCCTCTGAATTCTTAATCCGGGCCTGTGCTAAGCTAGGCTAAAAGTGTTCCCAGAGATCGACTTAATGGATTACAATTGGTAAAACTCAAGTGTTAAACTCTAGGGGAGTTGCAATATGAGCCTATCTTCCAAAAAAGTCTTCCTACACTGTTGATTACATACAATCTGTATGTAATCTATATGTTTTATATATGAAAGAAGTTTTCACAAGGCTGCATTTATCTGATCAAAAATAAATTAGAATCACTAAAAACCATTTCTAATCATAATAATACATCAACAAAATTTGGTGATATTGTCGAATTCTAATTCTGTTAATAATGATTACAAACTTGGCCAAGATAATCATGATTCTAATTTTTATCGTGACCATTACTATGTCCATTATCATGCACTCCTAACGCATCCCATGTTAGTTTGCATCACCATGATGCATGGAGGAGGTTCGGTCTACAGTATATGGACCTTAAGAGCACTTTGTCTGGAGGTCTAGTCTCTTTGTGCAAGGAGGAAATAGTAGGCAATCATATTGCTGACATGAGACTCTGGCCAAGCTCTTATCCATTACAGGGCTTAAAGGGGAGACAAGGCACTTGTGTGTTGGAGAGGCCATGTCATCCAGGATGCTTTTAATGTGCTGCCATTAAGCTGGTCAATAGGTTCCCAGATGTCCACCTCCTCAAGAATGAGATCCGCTGCTCTTTTTTTTTTAAATGTCCAGCGGTTGATTGCAGTTCAACGTATAGCTGATGATGACGGGAAGAAAGACTGTGTCAACTGAACACTGAGGTAATGTGCTGGGTAGAATAATAAACATGGCTGGACACGTGAAACGTCTTCGCGTGCAGCTCGGTCTGAGAAAACGCCATTCAAAGGAGAGAAAAATCGATCCATAATACTTTCAGAACACTTTAGCTTCTTATGTTACGCTGTGAATTGCATCCATTTAATAAAGTAGGGGCATCTGACGCCTGTATACAGACACTCAGTCACACGCAGATCCGCATGGTTTTAATGCAAAATGCATTTTACATAGAACACATAATAGCCGCTTTGCCATACAAACACGTCAGTAGAAGAGCAATGGCATCTGCTACTGTTTCAGCTTAATATAAGCTTACAAAAGCATGCTATATGCTGATGTTATTCACTATAAAGATTATGTGTTGTCTGAAAGTGATAGCTAATAAAATCACAGGCAGCTCTAGAAAATATAGGGCTGCATTTGCAATTAATGAATGGCAAAAGGTGCGAATTGATAAAATAAAAATACATATTTTTTTTATACATGAGCAGCTTATGTTTTAGTGTGTCAGAAAACAAGAACAGCTAAGTTTTATGGCAGGGTGGCACAGTTGGCACAGCAAGAAGATTGCTGGTTCGAGTCCTGGCTGGGTCAGTTGGCATTTTTGTGTTGAGTTTGCATGTTCTGTTCTCCCCATGTTTGCGTGGGTTTCCTCTGGGGGGCTCCGGTTTCCCTCACAGTCCAAACACATGTGCTATAGGTGAATTGGATGAACTAAATTGGCTGTAGTGTATGAGTGCGTGTGTGAATGCAAGAGTGTATGGATGTTTCCCAGTACTGGGTTGCAGCTGGAAGGGCATCAGCTGCGTAAAACATATGCTGGAAAAGTTGGCGATTCATTCAGCAGTGGCAACCCCTGATAAATAAGGGAATAAGCTGAAGAAAAACGAACGAATGAATGAACGAATGAATGAATGAATGAAGTTTGATGGCCCTCCTTTATTTATTTACTTACGAATGTAATTTTTTTTACTCAGAGTTTGTTTTACTCAGAAATATTACAAATAATATCAAATAAATGTATTTATTTAACAGTGCAATACAACTATAATCACAGTAATAATTACTGTAATATGTAATAACAGTATGTAATAACAATAGTGATGATAATGATAATAACGAGTGAGTAATTTTTATTATTATTATTTTTTTTTTTTTTTGCCAAACCTTGAGCAAACCTTAAGATATAATAAAAGGTCGGTGCAATAACCATTGTTGGGGAGTAACTAGTAACATGTAACAGCGTTACGTAATTTCATTTTTGATATGCACAATGCCTTCTGCTAAGGCCATTTATTAAAGAGGTGCTATATTCTGATGCTGTTGATTGGTTTTCCAGTTTGATTGCGGTGCGCCACATCTACCAGTTACGTTAATCCTCTCTGCCACTGAAAACATTAGGCTACTACAACCAGTCTGAGAGCTGCCACCTTGGCGAGTGATAAAAATGCATTTCATTGCTGAAAATTAAAACATATTTTCACCCTGAAATCCAAGAAGGGCACAATTATAACAGTTTAGTGCAAAATTTGTTTGCCAGCTGTTAAAATACTTTCGACATTAGCTTTCTTTATTTTATAAAAGCAAATGGTTTTAGTAATGTGTATTTATATAGTGCATTTATTGTGTATGGCTATACACCCAAAGCGCTTCACAATCATGAGGGGGGTCTCTTCACACCACCACCAGTGTGTAGCATCCACTTAGATGATGCGACGGCAGCCACAGGACAACGGCGCCAGTGCGCTCACCACACACCAGCAATAGGTGGAGAGGAGAGACAGTGATAGAGCCAATTTGGTAGATGGGGATGATTAGGAGGCCATGATGGTAAAGTGCCGACTGAGGGAATTTGGCCAGGACACCAGGGTTACACCCCTACTCTTTTACGAGAAGTGCCATGGGATTTTTAATGACCACAGAGAGTCAGGACCTCGGTTTAACGTCTCATCCGAAAGACGGCGCCCACTGACAGTGTAGTGTCCCCTTCACTTTTACTGGGGCATTAGGACTCACACAGACCACAGGTTGAGCGCCCCCTGCTGGCCTCTCTAACACCACTTCCATCACTTTTGTCTTTATCGTGAGAGTACAGAAATAAAAACAGACCCTTTCATTTCGAATGATATATTATGACTCACAAAGTTATCGATTTGTGAAATACATTTCTCAGTAGTGTGGCGGTAATGTCGCTACTTTATAAATCAAAAAGCTTTTCAGTAGCGAAGCTATTTTATTAGTGAAGTAGCGCAGTAGCGGCAACAGAAGCTACATTTACCGATCGCGGATCAATAAGTGATGGCATCGACATTCACAGAGCTGTAAGGCCGGTGTCTAGCCGATGAACGTAAATCCATGATGGCAAGAATGGTGATTTCTTCTTCTTACTGTTTTTCAGTGGTCATCAACATACTTTTTGGTTTATATATTATATATATTGTATATTTTTATATATATATATATATATTATATATATATAGTTTACTGTAGTAAAGACTTGAAAATGATTTAGTTGAAAATATCCATCAGAAACTTAAAAGTAATCAGATGTAATCAGTTACTTTACTTTTATAACGCAATCGAAAATGTACACTACTTATTACATTTTAAATAGGGTAATTTGTAATCTGTAATCTATTACATTTCCAAAGTAACCTTCCCAACACTGGCAATAACCCATGCTTAGCGTGCTGACACATGGTACGGTAGCACTTCAGAGTTAGAATCCTGGCTCGAGGACATTTACCGACCCTACCCCCTCTCTGTCTCCCACTTCGCTTCCTGTCTGATTACGGTCCTATCTAAAGGCAAAAAGGCCAAAAAATTATTTTAAACAAAAACAAAAAGATGTAATAAAAGAAAAAACAAAGAAACATTATGTGAAACATCACATACATCCCCCACCTCCTGCATCTATAAGCAGCAGTTAAAAATTGAGTTTGGCTAATTATGTAGAAATCATTGCCTTCTCTTCATTATTGGCCAGACACCTGATTCTTCTCAGGTGGAAAATAGCAAACCCACCAACCCACAAACACTGGATATTAGAAGTGTTATCACATCTTAAACTCGAGCACCTGAAATACACCATCCAAGGCTCTACAAAAAAGTTTTATGATGTTTGGCAGCCTTTTCTATCCTCCATTAAACACTCAGGAGTTACTACTTTATATCCTTAGTCAAAGTTTATCCCTAAATTCATTTTATTTATTTATTTGTCCCTCTTTCTTTATGTGGTGTGAGTATGTTTGTAGCTACAGTGCTCAGCATAATTGAGTACACACCATTTTGAAAATGAATATTTTCTCCATTTCTCAGTGAATATAGGCAATGTATTTTGGTGCATCTAAACAAAACAGATTTATTAAACAGATATATTTATTAACATAATATTTTAGTCACCAAACATATTCAGAAATTGAAAGATAATACAATTAAATTCAAGCTAAATATTGCAAAAAAAAAAATTACAACCTACAAAATTTCAACTAAATGTTCAATTGTTTTTCTTCTCTTGATTTTTCCTCTTTTTTTAAATTTGTATTTAATATTTTTCTATAACATAAATTTGTGTGTACTAGTTTTTGGACCTTAATCGTAAATTTTTTTGTTAGATAAGCTTCAGATTTGGCTTCAGTACTGACTAATCTAATGTACTTGCACATATATAATATTGTAGAGCTTCCTATTAAAAATATAAATTTAAAAGATAGATTTGTGAGGGGTGTACTTATATATGTTGAGCACTGTGTTAATAAGCTGTTCAATATGTGTGTTGTGAAAAAAATTGAAGACTGATTAAAATCAATAAACATATTTGAATAATAAAAATTGAGTCTGAAATCTGCATGTTTACTACAAACTAAGCTATGGTTTTCATTATAATTTCACTATAAATTCTCACATAAGAAGCCATTTAAACTATCTTGTTATATTAGGTATTAAACTTTATTTTTATATACAGTTGAAGTCAGAATTATTAGCCCCCCTCAATTATTAGCCCCCCTGTTTATTTTTTTCCCCAATTTCTGTTTAACGGAGAGAAGATTTTTTCAACACATTTCTAAACATAATAGTTTTAATAACTCATTTCTAATAACTGATTTATTTTATCTTTGCCATGATGACAGTAAATAATATTTTTCAAGACACTTCTATACAGCTTAAAGTGACATTTAAAGGCTTAACTGGGTTAATTAGGTTAACTAGACAGGTTAGGGTAATTAGGCAAGTTATTGTATAACGATGGTTTGTTCTGTAGACAGTGGAAAAAATATATAGCTTAAAAGGGGCTAATAATTTTGACCTTAAAATGTTTTTAAAAAAAATATTTTTATTCTTTTATTCTAGCTGAAATAAAACTAATAAGACTTTCTCAAGAATAAAAAATATTATCAGACATACTGTGAAGATTTCCTTGCTCTGTTAAATTTGAGAAATATTTAAAAAATAAAAAAAATTAAATCAAAGGGGGGACTAATAATTCTGACTTCAACTGTATATATAAAATTAGACAGCTTCTTGTGTGCCACTGGTAAATAAACTGATATCTTGTGGTAAACGGCCTTGTATATCACCTCCACACTTGCATTTAAATGGTGTCCATAAACTGGCTAACATTAACCAAGCTTTCAGAGAAAAAGCAGATGCAAAAGTAAACAGAAATGGGCCTAAATGCATGTTTATTTATTTACGCCTAAATTAATACGAGCAGTTCTTTTCAAGATGTGTGTTTGCACAGAAATGCAATAACGTCCACGGGCGCATTTGCCGGGAATGTGCTCCATTCAGAAGCCTCTCTCGTGACACTGTAAAAGCTTTGGAGCGCTTCAAAGAGACAGAAAGGCCTTATTCACTAGCAGAGAAAAGGACAAAGCATTTCAGTATGTCCCACAGGGCCGGGCCGAAGCGGCAGTTTGTTAATAACACAGCTTAGTAGTGCAATAAAACCCACTCAGCTAAAGAATCATTAGAAAATAGCCAGAGTCCCTTTAATTGTAAATCACCTTTAAGAAGTGCCGAGAGAGTCATCGCTCAGCACGTCCGGTGAATAAAGAGGAAAAAAATCCATTAGCTGGCAACTATTTTATAGGAAACAGAAAATTCCTCAACAAAAGGCTGAGCAGAGGAGGAGGCGAGCGGATGATGAGGGCGTGAGAGCTGTGTGTGCCGAGGGATGGCATTCGCAGCAGGCAGCCTGGCATGTGCCAAGCATTCATGTGTCAGCACTGCGTGCGTCCTTCTGCCGGTCAGGGGGCCTGATTTGGGACAGGACCTCCAGGGACAGACCGGCCCGCGTGGAATGGCCGGAGAAAAGCTTATTAGAAATAAACAGACTGTTCTCTAGCATGCCAGCCTGGGGATGTAAACAAACACATAGAAATACACTCGCCGACGCCGGTGTGGAGTGAATGCTGATTATTTAAGGGCCGTGCAAGTAGAGGGATTATATCTGGGGGCTTTGATCTAAATAATTAGCAACAAAATATTTATAGAAATGTGTTTGTTGGGCAGTCTGAACATACAGGTTGTAGTTTATGTGTATTCAGTCATAGTCGTGATTAAACCTCACTGATTTTACGTTTCTGATTCACATAAAGTAAAATAAATGGCTGTTCAGAATCAAGTTTGATGTTTTCATTTGGTAGAGTAAACACACCGGTTGTGGTGTCTGTTTTAAGTCACAAAAAAATGTAAATCTTAAGAGTTATGTTCATTCAGTAGTCAGACAAACCAGGTTTAGTAGTATATTTCTGATTCACTAAAAAGAACTGATTCATAAGAATCATTCAGCAGTCAGACTGCAATGGCTGTGCTTTATCATTCTTAAAAGAACTGACTATTCATCTGTTAGACTACACTACTTGTGCTGTTTGTTTTTTAATTTAACACAAGAATCAGTTCACAGGAGTCTTTTTTGTTTTGTTATCTGTAAAACGCTTGTTGAGCTGCACATTTTTGATTCACTAAAAAAAGCCAATTCATAACAGTCATGTTCATTCAGACTGCAATGATTGTGCTGTATCATTCTGACATATTAAAAAGAACTGACTATTCACCGGTTGGACTACACTGGTTGTGCTGTATGTTTTTGATTCAGTGAGAGTCAACTCATAAGAGTCATTTTGTTTATCATCTTTACTACACAGGTTGTGCTGTATGTTTTTGATTCAGTGAGATAATCAACTCATAAGAGTCATTTTTGTTTATCATCTGTACTACACTGTAGAGATCTGCGCGGGACTGAAATTTTAATCCCGCTCCAGCCAGGTTTTATACCGCACCCGACCGCTCCCGCAGTATATTCAGTCTTTGTTCACCCGCTGCCCGACCCACCCTGTTTTCTACCCGACCCGACCGTTCCTACTAAATTTAGATCAGGTTTCCAAAATCTCACGTTAAAATTGGGCATTACCAAAAGAGAGAGATAACAGATAAAAGTGTAGAATGTGTAAGGATTGTAGGCTAAATGTGTTGCTAAATGTTTTGTTTGCCCATTCGTGATGAGACACGAGTGCCGCGTGACATGCGGTGAGGTTTGTGGCTGGTGAGGCACTAACTCAAAGTCAAATTTAGAAACATTTCCACTCAATATATGTGCCAACTGCCGTATCATAGCAGCATTACAGTATTTCTACACACATACAGCCGCAGGAATGCAGACCTCTACTACACTGGTTGTGCGGTATGTTTTTGATTCACTAAGAAAGTCAACTCATAAGGGTAATTTTGTTTGTCACCTGTACTACACTTGTTATGCTGTATGTTTTTGAATCAATGAGAGAGTCAACTCATAAGAGTCATTTTGTTTATCAACCACACTACACTGATTGTGCTGTTATTTTTGATCCGCTTAAAAAGGACAACAACAACAAAAATACTTACAGAAAAATTGTGAGAAAACATATAGTTCTGTTCAGATTAACAAAATAATAAAAAAGTTCTGAATTCCCAACCTGTGAATAAATAACATATGAATGAAAAATAACCAGAGCCATTTGAAATAAAAAAAGCAAATAAAATTAAATCTTTAGAAGTGAACAAGGATAAAAATCAGAAGCCCCAAATACATAATCTAAAAACAGCCAGCGAAGAAAGCGGCCACTTTTGTGCGATCTGTCTGCTGCAAATGTTAGTGCAGCAAGACAAATGTACGTTTGAAGTCAAGAGGCAGATTGTTTCGGTTTGTGGCCATGTCATTACTGTAAGTTAAAGATGAAAGAATCAGATTTGATTTTTTTTTCCCCTATCCTCTCTTATCCTCCTACTTGCCATTGTGTGGCGCAGCTGAATCCCTGAATAAAATATCTGTGTATGTAGCAGTCAGCTGCCTCCCTCTGCCAAAATAATGGGCAGCTCAGCGCCGGCTGTTTTACCTGCAATTAAGGAAGCTAAAAAGATAATTGTCTTAAAAGCATAAGTCAGTTGCATAAGGTGATGTTGCCTCTTGCTTGTGGTGTGCTGAAGACGCCACATTCCATTATCTGCTTGATATATGACTCTCTCGTCTAAGCTTTCGCAGAGATGTAGTAAATATCATAGAGCCTGCGGTGTGAAATACCATACACTGTGTTGAACTACAGTTTTACACCAATTACCTCATCAGCAACATCACACCTGCACATCCAATCACCCTCGTCTGTCCCTTTATCCTTTTTGTTTTTTTAGAGGTGTGGAAAGAAACATATCATATACAGTCAGGACCATAAATATTTGGACATCTACACAATTTCATTTTTTTAGCTCTATACTGCAGACTGTCAGCTTTAATTTGAGGGTATTTACATCCAAATCAGGTGAACGCTGTAGGAATTACAACAGTTTGCATATGTGCCTCCCACTTGTTAAATGTCCAAAAGTAATTGGACAATTGGCTTCTCAGCTGTTTCATGGCCAGATGTGTGTTATTCCCTTATTATCCCAATTACAATAAGTAGATAAAAGGTCCATAGTTCATTTCAAGTGTGCTATTTGCATTTGGAATCTGCTACTGTCAACTCTCAAGATGAGATCCAAAGAGCTGTCACTATCAGTCAAGCAAGCCATTATTAGGCTGAAATAACACAACAACTGTTTGAAACATTCTTAAAAAGAAAGAACGGACCAGTGAGCTCAGCAACACCAAAAGACCTAAAAAGACAACGGAAAACAACTGTGCAGATGACCAAAAAATTATTTCCCTGGTGAAGAAAACAGCCTTCACAACAGTTAGCCAGATCAAGAACACTCTCCAGGAGGTAGATCTATGTGTGTCAAAGTCAACAATCAAGAGAAGACTACACCAGAGTGAATGCAGAGGGTTCACCACAAGATGTAAATCATTGGTAAGCCTCAAAAACAGGAAGGCCAGATTAGAGTTATAAAAAAAAGCCTTCATAGTTCTGGAACAACATCCTATGGACAGATGACATCAAGATCAACTTGTACCAGAGTGATGAGGAGAGTATGGAGAAGTAAAGGAACTGCTTATGATTCTAAGCAGTGAAGCATGGTGGTAGTGGTGACATGGCGTGATGTCTACGCGTTCCAGACTTCAGGCTGCAATTGACTGCAAAGGATTTGCAAGCAAGTTTCAAAAAGTGAAAGTTTGATTTATGATTATTATTCTGTTCAATTACTTTTGGATCCTTAACAAGTGGGAGGCACATATGCAAACTGTTGTAATTCCTAGAGTGTTCACCTGATTTGGATGTAAATACTCTCAAATTAAAGCTGACAGTCTGCAGTTAAAGCACATCTTGTTTCATTTTAAATCCATTGTGTTGGTGTATAGAGCCAAAAATGTTGGAATTGTGTGGATGTCCAAATATTTATGGACCTAACTCTTTATCAAATCATATCAGAGTTATATCTAACCAAGGGCACCATTATCTTCGTTTTCCTAACCCTAACTCCAAAATCCAAGTTTAGCACCCCATTAGGCATGCATTCCTTTTCATCAGTCTGAAGGAATCCAACCTGATTCTGAAAGTACTGTTTCTGTATATGAAACTTTATGACGCAGATCACATATGCTAGGTATTTTTGAATTAAACTGTGCAAATTCAGTTATTTATTATTTCTTGTTGATTGGATGAATTATTTCAGGCCTACAATCTGCTTACAATCCAATCATAGTTTCATTCGCTGAGACAGATTGATTATCTACATTAGGTTTTCCCCCAATTCCTTACTGTTCGTTTGGTTGCATGTAAGCATTAAGTATAGTATCTATCAACAACAAACGAAGTGGCATAAAAAAAGATGCCAGCGTGGGTCAACCAAATCTCAAACTCAATCTCAAACCCTTCTGGAGGAATGAAGATGGAAATAATATGGTTTTCACAGCACATACACTTTATAAATGCAGCAAACTTGTACAGTGTGGAAGCATTACTAGCCAATACAACCAAAACAGACCAAAACTAAAGTAAACAAAGCACATAAAGAAAAAATATTTTTTTACATTGTCCACTCTCCCCATTCGCACCCCTGCCCAATAATAAGAGTGTCAATAAAAAAAAACAGTATAGTTTTCTTGAAGTGAAATGAACATGCACTGGTGTGAGCACATGCACGTACTGTTCCCAAAGGTGCAAGCGAGCGCTCTCCACCCCCTCCCTCAGCCAGCTAAGCACTTTCTCACACAGTAATATCCTGCAAGAAGGTCCAGCTGTGCTTTCATCTGCTGATTTCATTAGGCAGAGTAGGTAGATATCAAGGATTGCATTATGCTTTCCTGTAATTCAATTCCCAGTGTTCCCAGCCGACACGTTCCTTGCATTTGCGAAGACACTTCAGCCTCCCTCCTCCCCACCTACGTAACTTACCTTTACGGAGGCACATTTACAGCAATTTTCATCTTGGGGGTTGTTGAGGGGAGTGTGTGTGTATGTGGGGGGGGGCTCAAGTCTGATTGGAAAGCTATTTATAGTGCTCATGAACAACGATGCATTTTGACACCAATGCTCCAGGTGGGCAACTTCAACATTGTTTGATTGCCAGCATGGGAGCATCATCCTGGATTTAAACTCCATCAGGCACAGGGCTGGCGATCTGCAGAGCCGAGGCTTTTGAAATAGCCCATATTCCAGAGGAGGGGGAACATCTAAGGGCAAGGCCCATGAAAAATTAATACAAAGGTGCCAAGTCATTTCCATGCGGCCGCACTGTAGAAGCCCACTCGTGTGACTGGAACATTTTTGACAGGTCAGCCAGGCGGAACAGAGCAGTGCAGGCATGTGGTCCACTAAGGACGAGGAGAGAGCGCAGGACATGCTGATTCTTCTGCCTGTCAGACTGTCCAGAGGTGGCCTGCCACTTTCACAAGACATCCAGGAGAGGAGAACAGAGATCAGCGCACGAGCAAGAGCAGACAAAATATCGCCATTACCCTCATTTAAATGGTTAGCTCACCCAGGAATGAAAATTCTGTCATCATTTACTAAGCCTCATGTCATTCCTGTACCGTTATGTGACTTTCTTTCTTCCCCCAGAACACAAAAGGAGATGTTAGGCAAGAATATTATTGCTGTTTTTTTTATCTCTTACAAATGAAAGATCAAAAATGACAAGAGGGAAGAATTAAAGTGCTATAAAAGCGGTCCTTAAAGGGCACCTATGATGAAAATCATCTTTTGGAAGCTGTTTGGACAGAACTGTGTGCAGGCATAGTGTATCCACAGTCATATTGGGGTGATAGAAAGTGACAATAGGTCTATTTTTTTTTTTATTTCCTGATGTTAAAATAGGACCCAAATCCCTCCCATTTTGAGGCCCACTGCAACGTAACATAGTGTGGGTTTCCCCGCTCGCCCATTTGATTAAAAGCCACATATTAATATGTCTCCAATGCGTGAAATCATAACAACAAGACAGGACGTGTGCAAAGCAACCGGGATTAAAAGATCTGTTCAGCTCTCTGTGATCATCAATCATCATCAAATGTGATTAAGAATGAGTTTTTCAAGTTTAAAACACTTTCAAAACAGTGCATGTTCGTAATGAATTACAGCGATTTTACCGACTTTATCACCACAGCCGCATGTCAGTACGATTACAAAAGAAGACGCTTCAATCCCGGTTTGTGGATGTTAAATCAGGTTTATTTTGTACATTAACATAACGGATATCCATACAGCAGTGGATATTAATGTGTATCCTGTCAACAGTGCAAAGTTAACAGTGCAAAGTTAAACGCGCACGCTGTAAGTGTGTGTGTGACTCATCATTGCAGAAATGCTTGAATTAACGCCACAACAAATACATCAAATAATCATTGGGAAAGTTCTTACTGTAGTATTTCACACAAACGTTACGTGATAACTGCTTCCTTCGTGTCTGTCACTGTGCTGTTTATCTGACCCAGCCAGAGATTGAGGCACACTCTGACAGGCACGTAGGAACGGTGGGCAGGAAGAACTAGCATTAAAGGCACAGGCTACAAAAACAACTACATTGTGTTCAAAGCAGAGAATTCTAATATTTAGAAAGATATAATAAATAATCTGATGAGTGTTTTGAGCTGAAACTTTACAGACACATTCTGGAGACACAAAAGACTTATCCTAAATCTTGAAAAAGGGGTAAAACTGGTGCCCTTTAAGCCTTGAGAAAGGCTCATTCTTAAGAGATCTCTCCTTAAAAATATTTTTTTCCTGACTTCACAAAGTCTAATGAGGAATATCAGTCACACAACAGCAGTGTACTAAAATGTACATATTTGCATACAGATATCTACATCATC
Source organism: Danio kyathit (assembly GCA_903798195.1). NCBI lineage: Eukaryota > Metazoa > Chordata > Actinopteri > Cypriniformes > Danionidae > Danio > Danio kyathit. The sequence goes on along the minus strand of LR812538.1, from coordinate 44,430,258 downwards.
AAGATGATACCTATTCATTTAGGTGGCAATAACCTAGTGGTCAATGTGCCGACATATAGTGCAACTGCAATGGGGGCGTCCCAAATTTTTGTGACTCACACATCTTTAACTATCCCATCCCTCGGTCTCTCTCAAACATCAATTCCTCTCAATATATATATACTGTCCTATCATAATAAAAACAAAAACAAATCTTTAAAAAAAGACGATCCCCATTCACACAGATCAGTGAAAACTATTAAGAACACTGCATTATGCAAGTCAGGCCAGTAGTTGGCAATGATAGGCGGCTACACGCATCTTATAGAACGCCATTGCTGTTTTAGTTGTCAAGTACTCAAACATGCTCATACGCTTATTTCACGTGGCCAACATTTTCAAACACAAAAGCGAGGCTGCACTGGAAAGAAACCCAGAAGTTTAGGATCAGCACTGTAAACATTGTATCAACATGCAGTAGACTACAAACCTCCAGCTGTTGCTGTGATTTCAAATTGCAGATATGGTAAAAACATCACTTTAATATCATTCAGTTCAGTTTAATTTAAACAATTAAAAGCATATTAGGCATCAAACAAAACCACAATCTCTTTAAGAGTGATGCGCTTAAGTGTCCTTCTATGCTTCAGTTCATGGCACCATGGAAACACCGTGGAAAGAATGAAGAATGGAAGAAAGGGGCGAATGAAGGAAGGACCGAACAAGAAATGGAAGGAAGAACCGAATGAAGGAAGGACCAAATGAATGAAGGAAGGATTTAAGGAAGGACTAAACAAGCTAAGGACGGAAGGAATGAACGAACAAATGAATAAATGAATGAATGAACAAAGGATCTAATGAAAGAAGGAACAAAATATGAACAAACAAACGAATGAGCGAACGAATGAAGGGAGAAATGAAGGAAGGACCAAATGAATGAAGGAAGGATTCAAGGAAGGACTGAACAAACTAAGGAAAGAGAGAAGGAACGAACGAACAAGCAAAAATTTAAACGAATGAACTAATGAATGAATGAGCGAATGAATGAAGAGAGAAAGGACCAAATGAATGAAGGAAGGATTAAAAGGAAAGACTGAACAAGCTAGGGAAGAAAGAAATGAACGAACAAATGAACGAATGAATGAATGAATGAATGAATGAATGAATGAACGAACGAACTAATGAAGGTACAAAATATGAACGAGCGAACGAATAAAGGGAGGACCAAATGAATAAAGGAGGAATCAAGAAAAGACTGAACAAACTAAGGAAGGAAGGAAGGAGTGAACGAACAAACAAATGAACGAATGAATGAATGAATGAATGAATGAATGAATGAATGAATGAATGAATGAATGAATGAATGAATGAATGAATGAATGAACGAACAAACGAAAGGAGGAATGAAAGAAGGACCAAATAAATGAAGGAAGGATTCAAGGAAGGACTGAACAAACAAAGGAAGGAAGGAACGAACAAACGAATGAATCAATGAAAGGAGGAATGAAGGAAGGACCAAATGAATAAAGGAAGGATTCAAGGAAGGACTGAACAAACTAAGAAAGGAAGGAAAGGACAAACGAATGAATGAATGAATGAATGAATGAATGAATGAATGAATGAATGAATGAATGAAAAAAGGACCTAATGAAGGAAGGAACAAAATATGAACAAACAAATGAATGAATAAGCAAATGAATGAAGGGAGGAATGAAGGAAGGACCAAATGAATGAAGGATTCAAGGAAGGACTGAACAAACTAAGGAACGAATGAATGAACGAACAAATAACTGAACGAATGAAGGTAGGAAGGACCAAATGAATGAAGGAAGGATTGAATGACTGAACAAGCTAAGGAAGGAAGGAAGGAAGGAAGGAACGAACAAACAAACAAAGGACCTAATGAAGGAAGGAACAAAATATGAACGAATGAATGTATGAGCGAACGAATGAAGGGAGGAATAAAGGAAGGACCAAACGAATGAAGGAAGGATTCAAGGACTGAACAAATTAAGGAAGGAAAGAAGAAAGCAAGGAACGAACAAACAAACGAATGAAGAAAGGAACAAATGAATGAAGGAAGGAAGGAACGAACAAACAAATGAATGAATGAAGGAACTAACAAACAATGGAAGGAATGTTGGAAGGAACGGGTGAATGAATATAGTAAGATTACTAAATGCACTACAGAATGTGCTGCATGTAAATGCTTCAGCTTTTTACAGTGTAACACTCACTACTCTTGAGTACTTTTAAAAGGTCTTTTTACTCATATTTTGAGTAATATTTACAACAGATACTTTTACTTGCACTACATTTTGGGCAAGTAATGGTACTTTTACTTGAGTATGATTTTTCAGTACTCTTTCCACTACTGTATTTTATGGACTACTTTTATGGATATTTTTGGATATTACCAGCATTATGTCTCCTTTTGGGTTTCACTAAAGAAATCATGTCACATAGGTTTGACAAAAATAACAACAACATTATGACAGAATTTCTGCATGAGCTATAGCTTTAACATGCACAGCTCAGAGAGGTGTTGAGAGACGGCTGTAATATGATGACGGCTATACAATGCAGTCTATTGTCTGCCATAATAATCCCTGCTAAAAGACCTGAGAACCAATCGCTGTGCATAGTGTGTTTACATCTGTGTATGATATAGGGCCATGACGGGAAGACAATCTTAAAAGACAAATCTGAAAACAGTGAAAGAGAGTTAGGAGGAGAGAGAGAGAGAGAGAGAGAGAGAGAGAGAGAGAGAGAGAGAGATCCGCATTGGATCAAAAGTAATTATTCACAACAGGAGGCTGCAGAGTTAATTCGACCAATCAGAAGAAGGGTGGGGGAAGGCTAGAGAGAAGGAGAGAAGGAGAACGACAGAGATGGAGAAAGAGTGGAGAAAGGAAGATGAGAAATCGGAAAGAGAAACCGCATCAAACACAGAGCAATATTTACATGGCTAAAGTGTTCCTCATGCTTGATGTTCAGCTGTGGAATGAAACTGTTCGGTTCATTCCAGTTCATTTGATATTGTCACCATTGGCAACAGCATGTAGTCAAGCACAAGCGCAAGGACTGCCAAGAGACTATCATTCTGTAAAATGCCCAACACTTAATCACTTCCTTTGTCATGGTGATTAAACAAGGCTGTTTGGAATGGTGTCCTAGTGTATTGCTTGCAGCATACTGTGCCGTTCATACTGCATTCCGCCCACTATTTCACAAAAAAATGGTATTCCATGATAAACACTGCAAATAGTAGTATCATACAACGACATGCGATATCCCATTTACTTTGAGGGTATTACATAAAATGTGATCAACAAAACTGGAAAGAATCAAACATTTTTTGTTGATCCCCCCACTTTTCTTTGGAAATAGGTTCACTTTACAACCCCATAGAGTTAAATACTTGAGTTTTACCATTTTTTAATCCATTCAGCCAATCTGTGGCTGTTTCTCAATATGCGTTCTTCAGCCATCCTCGTGTTCTCGTGTAACGTCATAATCAACCATCAAAGTTAATTTCCAAAACCAAGAACGCAAGATGCATGAAAGTTTCCGGATGTGTTCTTGACATCGAGGACGCGTCAATGCAGACTTGAGCGAAAAACTCGCTCAAGAAGTCCCAGAAGTAATTGTGGCTGAATAAAGGAGGTGGGAAGCACAACATTTTATATAGATATATTAATAAAGTTCAGAGATAGAACTTATTTGTCTCAGGAGTGTCCCTTAATGAAACGATGAAAGTAAACATTACCATGGCCATCTTAATAAAGACATAAACACATTAAGGGTGTTTATTTGCTGAAATTCGTATTAAAATTAGTTTTATTTGTATTGTATTATATATTTATATGGCCTTTATGCATAATGTATATATATATATTAGGGCTGGGCGATTTTTTCGATTTTTTCGATTAATTCGAATTTACGTTTTAAGACGATTTTATTTTTTATAAAATCGAGAAATCGCGATTTTTTAAATAAAAATATTAAAGCCGCTTTTCCACTATCGTGCCAAACCGTTCTAAACTGTTAGACAACCGTGCTGAATTGTGCTGATTCTGTGTGTTGATGTCGCGGCTCTGTCCCGCAGCCGCATGTCTCTCCCGCGCGAGCTGCGAGACGGGCGCGCGCGCGCGCGAGGAGAGGAGAGGAGAGAAGGCTCGACAGGCGGAGGTCCGCTCCTTGCCTCCTTCATTCTAATCATCCACCCGCCTGCACATATTATTTTATCTGATATATATATCCGCACCCGATCGCCACTTTAATAATTCTAATTCTTTGTTTTAAGCATGATGATAGGTGTAACTTTCTCCGCAATGTCCGGCGGCAGAGTAACAGCTCGTTAATTCATGCTCGAGCAAATGATAAGACGGACAAAAGTACTCGATGCATGCCCTTCTTTTACTTATTTCAGTGTTTTCAGTTTCACAGTGCAAAACAGCTCCCGGGTGGAATTACTGAAGTAAACATAAAACAAAAGAGCAGCATTTTGCTAAATGCTATAGTCCTTTATATCCTGATATGCTGTGTTGATTCATTTGTTTTTTTATATTTAACTTGATGCATTCGTTATTTAATGTTTAAATACTGAAATCATTTAAATGGTTATATTTTACCATCAAAATGTAGTATATTTTATATCATTACCAACTTTTGATATAAAACCGCTGTTATTTTATTGATTGTTATGAAATAATTTAAGTGCTATATTTTTTATTAGTGAAAGTGCCCGCTCACTTTGACAAGGCCTGTCTAAATATATATTTCTGCCATGCCACTAATACAGATAAACTATTGTTGCATTATCATTGTTTATTTTTCTGTTATTTGAAATATTTATTTCCCCTCCAATCCTTTTCAATCTTCACGTTACATTTTGGTAATTTTCTCTCCAAAAAAAAATTGCCCAAAGCTGCACAACATATGACCTCTACATAAATACGGGTGCTGTGATTTCTATTGTAGCTATGTTTAGCATCCCTACATGAGAGAGTGCCATAACCACGTTTAGTCACACAGTTGCTTTTCTTTTACAAGTGAGCATGAAAAAAACTAGTTTCAGCATTTATTTAAATTTAAATGAACAAGGTAAACTGGTAAGGTTGTTACAAAGTAAAAACAAAATTAATAAAAAAAATAAATAAAAAAATCGAAATCGAAATCGTGAATCGGTCAAACTTTATGAAAAAAATCGAGATTTTTTTTTTTTGCCATATCGCCCAGCCCTAATATATATATATATATTGAAAAGGGGAAAAACAATAAATCGTTGTATGAATGCTGTAATGTTTAAATGATTTTCCATTAAAAACATGTGAAGGTCACGTGACCATCAGGAAGAACGCAGCATCTCATTTCTCACAGGACGTGTTCACTGTTCTCGCGGTCTCCAGAGTTCGTTCTTTCGAGGTGACCTGGCAAGACCGGTCTTCACAAGAACGCAAGTCCGTTCTCTGCGTTCTTGTAATTGAGAAACAGCCTGTGTCTTGGGGCGGGGAATATAATTAAATAATTGAATTGGATAAGACCATTAACATCTTGCACAAAAAAAAATTTTCAGGGAAAAATCAAGGAATAATCCATAATCAAGAAACTTTGATGCCATACCACGCCTGCAGCGGGCGCAATAATATTACGCAGCACCTGAAAATAGTTCCCAGCTAACACCCATACACTCTCACATTCACACTCATACACTGCGGCCAATTTAGTTAATCCAATTCTTTGGACTGTGAGGGAAACCTGAGCACGAGGAGGAAACCCACACGAACACGGGGAGAACATGCAAACTCCACACAAAAATGCCAACTGACCCAGCCGAGGCTTGAACCAGTGACCTTCTTTCTGTGAGGCGATCGTGCTACCCACTGCGCCAGTGTGCTGCCCTTGACTTGTAATTGTAATAAACAATAATTAATATTTTTTTATTTATATTTTTTACTTTAACATTTCAGCAACTTACTATTAATTTGTTGCAAATACATATTCTTTTACAATTAAATGCTTTATGTATTATCTTGCATGGTATTAACAAAAGTTTTTAGATTAGTTCCTTTCCGTGAAACTTTTAAGTAGAATTTGCTTAAAATTTGTAATATGCCGGTCATCACTGAAGGTCACATATCTCCGCATTTTCAAAAAACATTTTAAAATACGCATCATCTTTATAAATAAACCCCATATATGAGTTTAAAACAACTACAGTCTCGCATGAAAAATTGTTAAAACTTAAGTCGATAACACATTAATTATAGAGCCATCGAAGTCAGACGCAAATGTCCGTTAAATTTGCGTCTGACTTCAATGGCTCTATAATTAATGTGTTATGAACTTAAGTTTTTATTGCTGTGTAATAACATTGCTCCTGCTGCAGCCATGGTACAGCACCTTTGCATTTTCAGTCAGTCTTAGTACACAATGTAAATATGGTAAAGTCTAGATTGGATACACGGCCAGCTGGAAGTGCAATATGCACATCAATATAGCAGAATTTTTTTTATAACATTGTATAACAATAATTAATATTTTTACAGTACTGTGACGGTTAGGTTTAGAGTTGGGGTGGGGGTAGGCGTTAAAAAATAGAATTTATTGGATAATTTAATACATAGCGTAAATAATACTCGGTTCAACTACTGTTTTTTTGTTACTGTGATGGTTGGGTTTAGGGTTGGGGTGGGGGTAGACTTTAATAAAATAAATAATAAATGTGAAATTTAATAAATAATATAAATTATTCTTGTTAACTTTCAGCCGCATCCATATCCAATCTAGCAACAACCATGTAAATACAGAAGAGTTAAGCTATAAATAGTGAAGTTAGCAAAACTCTTTTTTGAATCTAAGTGAGATGCTAATGGTCTAATAAGATTCAATCATTTATGCTAAGCTAAGCTAAAAGCGCTCCAGCCAGACCCTGAAATCAGCGGAATGGATACAAAAAAATGGTTTCACTTTATTGAAAATGTAATATGAGTCTATTTCCAAAGAAAGTGGAGTGCTCCTTTAACTTGTTTTGTATTGGTTGGTCATTATCATGTCAATGTCAATTTTATTTATATAGCACTATTAAACACTATCAAAAAACTCATTTAAAAATGTGCTGCACAATACACATCACAAAAAAGTAAAATATAAAATTATAGCTAAAAACTGACAATTTTCATTGATAAAATGCCAAATCAAAGAGGTAAGTTTTGAACCTAGATTTAAAAGCAGACAGAGATGAAACAGATCTAACACAGAGGGGCAGAGCATTCTACAATCTACGATCAGCTACTGCGAAAGCACGGTCATCTCTGCATTTCAGCCTCGACTTAGGGATACATAACAATCTTTGGTTAGACAACCAAAGAGACTGACCAGGCTGATGTTCAATCAACATGTCTGACAGTTAAGAAGGTGCCAAGCCATTTAGTGTTTTAAAAACCAAGAGAAGAATTTTAAAAGTGACACGATAGTGCACAGGCAACCAGTGCAAAGAGCATAAAACTGTGGACACAGGATGATCTTTCAACGTTTCTATGATCTACAATGACTCACATGGCATAGTAGTAAGAGCCAGTAATCTGTTGATTATAATAATGAAGTTAGACATCCATCTTCTTTCTTTATAGTCACATATTCATCTCACTATTTGGTTTTTGTAAGTGTTTCTCAACCACGTTCCTGGAGGACCACCAACACTGCATGTTTTGGATGTTTCCTAAGTCTGTCACACTCATTACAGGTCTTTCAGTCTCTGCTAGTGAGCTGATGATCTGAATCAGGTGTGTTTGGTTAAGAAGACAGAAAATGTGCAGAGCTGGTGATCCTCCAGGAACGTGGTTGAGAAACATTGGTCTATGTGGCTATTGGATGCTTCTACAACAATTATCAAAAGAAGTTTGATAATTTTTAATAAAAATTCTTAAAAAAAGAAATTTTGAAACTTAAATACAATTGCAATAAAAAAAAACCCAAATGCAAGAATATAAACAAACACAATCATAGCATCACTTAAATCTCAGTTTCGACAATTTTCAACGATTTTTCTTAAAGTTTGAGTTTGAATGGGTTTTGCAAGTGTGGTACTATAAACATAATGTGACTTTCACCATTATCACATGTTCTTAAAAGACAACTGTCATTCAAACACTGAATTAAAATGGTATTACAAATCAATGGTGATGATATAATTGGTGATGATGTTGATTGTTCCGTTTGTAGTCCCATTTAAGCCACAGTCACACTGGACTTTTCGCTCCATGGCGTCAGACCGGAAACGCAAGCTCGTGCGACAATTTTCGCAGTTTGCTGCATTGCAAAGTTCAAGCTTGGTAAACTCTGACCTGTAAAATCACATCCCGTGACTGCGTCAGACCAATAAAAGATCAAAACATGACCTCTCTGGACAGAAATTTCAAATATGGACCAATCGTTAAATGTCTAATCATCTTGTTTAATCCCGCCTCTTTTCGCAGGGCCGTACAACAGAATTTCAAAAGCACAAAAACTCTAGTGTGACCGCGGCATTCATCATTTATTAGCAGCTGCCCTTTTCAATAGTAAAAGCTTTAAAAAAATAACCATGGGGTATTTTTAGTGTATTTTTCATCCTAGAATAAAACAAACCACTTAACATATTTCAGACATTTAACGAAAAAATAAAAACAATTACGAAAGGCTGTTCTGTTAAAGCTATTGTCCTAAATGTGATTAGTATGATTACCAAACAGATGGGACAAGATTTTAAAATTAGGATCTTTCTGTAATACACCCCCATGGGAGGATTTAGGGACATTATCTTGATATTAACCAGTTTATGTACAGACTAAATACTAAAAAGAATTGCAAACTAAAATCCTACCAAGATAGGAATACAATTCCAAAATTATACATAGCCCATTATCAATCAGCTTTTACATATGCAAGTGATTCAATCTCTTCGACGCGATAAAGCACTTACATCACAGTATGTTCAGACATCATTACCCAATTTGCTTTAAACCACACAACATTTTGTACTGGAAGTCCTCCTGAAATAGCAGGATAGACACTATACTGTGATCACTGGAACTGACGACTCTTGTACTGCAACACAGGGCATGTGCGACAGACAGGGTTTTACCCTCCTGCTCCTTTTCTATCATTATAAAGGAAGACAGGATCACTAATGAGCCGGTAACGGGTAGACGTGTGGCCACAGAGGTGAAGGAGTGAGCGAGATCTCTTTGTGAGCGAAAAGGCTTCCTTCTCCCTTCATCTTGCGATTATGTGTCAACATCAAACATGGCGACTAGCGCTCCACACCTGCCCGTCAGTGCAGTCCTTTGGAGCTAAGATTAAAGGGGGTTTTGCTCACCAGAGGCGAAAACAGCGAAATGAAACGCACCGTAGGACCCAGAACACATCATATCTTTAATTCCTTCAGTTCTTTGTTCAGACAAACAGGTGGACTGTTGCGTCCTCGGAGCAAAGCGAGCGAGTCTTTTTACAACCTGCATTAGGAATCCAAACACATTTTCAGAGAGAATTATTTTGATCTCTTGAAACAACCCTTCAAGCTGTGCGATTTGGAATTTATCACATGCGCAGCCGTGAAAGCCAAATCCACCAACTCAATGCGGCGATATTCATTTTTGCCGTCTTCTTGGACTCGACTGTTCGAAGCCATTCCAACTTCCACCATGTTGCATAAATCACAGCTTTAACAATGAAGATGTTATTGGGCCTATAAAATACAAATACCACTTTGGGAATAATCCCAAGAAGATAGTGAGAAAGACATTTCAATGGCTGTTTCATATACCCAACAGCACTTCCATTTAAAATCAACATATCTGATCCACTTATTCTAAATTATTTGTAATGAATAGATTATATGTAATGCATTTTTTTATAATTTGGAGTTTTCTCCAGCAGGCACACAATGTCATAAGACGTTATTATTAGGTTAGATTTAGGTCGTGACGTCAGGAGACCAAAATTCAATGTCTAGCCAGCGTCTAAGGACAATGTTATTTTGACATCCAATAACGATGTCAAATGACGGGGATATTTGGTTGGTTTTAGGTTGTGTTGGAAAGTGACCAAAATTCAACGTGGAGCCAACATCTCAAACTAGGGGTGCTCAACCCTGTTCCTGGAGATCTACCTTCCTACAGAGTTCAGCTCCAACCCTGATCAACCCTGGTATATATATTTTGTTTCTCTTGATTGTTTCCTCTTTTTTAAATTTGTATTTAATCTTTTCCACTAACATAAAAATTTGTGCTACTAATTTTGGACTATTATTGTAAGTTATTTTGTTAGATAAGCTCCAGATTTGGCTTCAGTACAGACTAACCTAATGAATATGTACAAATATAATATTGTAAAGCATTCTACATGGACATTGATGTCGGCCTGACATTGGGTTCTGATGTCAACCTGATTTTCACTTCCAAACAAAATGCAACGTCAGTCTGACGTCATGTTGACGTTCTATGCCTGCTGGATGTAATTATACTGTGATATATTGGTCTTTAAGTGGAAAGACTTCATTTACTGATGAATGCCAATCATTTATTTACTTACTTACTTACTCTCAGGGCCGTTTATATCGAAGTTGATATTTAGCCGCACCATGTTGGTATTTCGTAACATCTAATTTTTACAAGGTGGTTCATTAGACCAACGCTCAACCCCCAACCTGGAGAATCAGGACATACACACATACACTATGGACAATTTAGCTTACCCAATTCACCCATAGCGCATGTCTTTGGACTTGTAGGGGAAACCAGAGCACCCAAAGGAAACCCACATGAACATGGAGAGAACATGCAAACTCCACACTGAAATGCCAACTGGTCCAGCCGGGACTCAAACTAGCGACCTTCTTGCAGTGAGTCGACAACGCTACCCACTGCATCATGGTGTCACCACACTCCAATCATTTAGTCTGCTAAAACACAACCATCTTCATACAGTTGTCCAGAAGCTCAGATTCAGATCTATCCGCCCTCCAAATAACAACCAATGAACACAGAATCAAATCACAATACAAATCCAACTTTCTTTCACTAGGATTAGCAGTCAGAATTACAGAAGAATGCATTTGTTGGTACTTCCATTATATTGCGGGTGAAAATGCTGTCCCAGTCCGCCCCTGCAGACTGGTATGTCTTAAATGTAAATCACAGGTGTCAAACTCAGTTCCTGGAAGGTCGCAGCTCTGCACAGTTTAGTTCCAACCCTAAGGCTGCGTCCGAAATCACCTACTACTCAGTAGGTGCTGCATTTGAACTTAAACGTACTCGAACATTAGAAAAGTACATTCTAAACAGTATGAATGCGAGCAGTATGAATTAATCTCGGACGTACCTCATCAGCCATTTTGTCATCATCATGTGACCTACCCACGTCAGTAGCGTCACTTCACTCTCATTCATGAATTCTCTCATCATGGGATAGCGTAGCATGCATCGGATGCGCACTTCAGAATCTCGCCGGAAGTAGTAGGTCATCCGGGTACTTCTCACGTACCGTTTTTTCGAATTCTATGATTTCGGACATTACTCGGCTCGCATGCATACTATATAGTATGGAAGTATGCAATTTCAGACGCAGCCTAATTAAACACACCTGATCAAACTAATTGAGTCCTTCAGGCTTGTTTGAAACCTACAGGTAAGTGTGCTGAAGCAGGAATGAAACTAAACTGTGCAAGGCTGCGGCCCTCCAGGAACTGAGTTTGACGCCCCTTATGCAAATGATGTCTCTTAATCAAATATGTATAAAAACATGACAAATTTACATCATTAAAAAACACACACATTGTTTTATACATATTTTAGACTATGGGGACAGAATGACAATAAAGTTTAACTTGACCTCATTCAAGACCTTGGAATGATTCATATTCTTTATCTAATCCAAATCTGTGATGAAATATTGTCCAATCATTAAGCCACCACATAAGCCAACTGCCATCTTTCATAAACCAGTGACGAACAAATCAGACAGGTCCAACGTCTGCTGAAAGTATAAAAACAAGAGCAGTGTGTTGACAGACGTGTTCTTAAACAGGGCAAAGAGCATTTGTTGGAGACAGAGGCAGTGTGTAACAGGCTTTTTTAAACGGTCTACTTCATCACGACACACTTTTACATTCCCGCATTTGCCAGATAGTTGTGCACATTTATCACTATTTTGCGTTCGCTGGGAGTAAAAACCATGATCTTGACCTTGAGTTGAAGTACAGGAACATCAAGAGTTACTGCCAGATAATGCTTTAAGAAACATAAAGGCCACCGGATTCTCAAGCAATTTACTGATTTGAAGTGGGTCAATGCGATTCACTGAAAACACAACACTGCATTTCTGCATTTTACCTCTGGGCTTTGAAAAAAAAAAAAAAAAAACGATATTGCTGAAAGCCATGCAAACATATCAGGTTTTCTATTATCTGCAAAGGAAGTTATGAATAATTTACAGACACTGTTTCACATGCATGGTTGAATTCTTCCACTTATTCTACAGCTCAAAAGACAATCCTGAAGCAGAAGGAACTGCGGGTTTTAATACATGTCTATATAAAGGTTTGGGTTTTGTGAGAATTTATTTTGCTTTTAAAGTCTCTTATGTTCAACAATGCTGCATCAAAAAAACTGAAAAGTACTTAAATATTATTAAAAGAGGCTATTCAGAAAGAATTCATTCATGGCAGATGAGGTCATCACATTTACACTTATGATTTTGGAGACTATAGACTATATAGATCTGGCTATGCGAGAGTGTAGTTTGAATCACTTTCTTTGCATGACACACTGTCTTTAGAGTACAGAATAGTTCTTTAACTATCCTGAACACTGTTTAATCATTTGTTTCATGTGCTATTGAACAGAAGAGAGGCTATCAGTTTTGTAAGGTCATCTGAGACAAGAATGAACCCTTGCCTAACAATTTTTTTTCTAAAATTACACATATTGACCAAATTCTGCAATACGGAAGTGCGCTCGTTTTTGCAATTGTTTTAGAACTTGCTATTTAGTTGCCTATGGGAGAAATGACGAGGAATAATAAATGGCAGAAAACTGTCAAATATTCATGACTATACATAAAAAGTAGAATATATGAGATAATATCAGTTTGCAACAACAAACAACATAACAAGCTGTTATTAATGTCAAAAAGGAGGAGATGAAAAAGACAAAAATACCTATAAGGATGCACAAGGGTTAACTTCCAGGCAAATTGGACACCCTTAAAGTACCATAATCCCCCAAATATTTTTCTAATAAACTGATTTGGCACTCAAGTAGTCTTACAGCAGCTTTCTTAACAGTAATGTAAGTTTCTAAAGTTCTAGTCAAAGTTATAGGGGGACTTAAAATTGGCAAATACACTCACGACCACTTTATTAGGTACACCTTACTAGCAGGCAATGCAGTGGCGCAGTAGGTAGTGCTGTTGCCTCACAGCAAGAACGTCGCTGGGTCGTAGGTTCGAACCTCGGCTGGGCTGGGTCAGTTGGCGTTTCTGTGTGGAGTTTGCATGTTCTCCCTGCGTTTGCGTGGGTTTCCTCCGGGTGCTCCGGTTTCCCCCACAGTCCAAAGACATGCAGTACAGGTGAATTGGGTAAGCTAAATTGTCCGTAGTGTATGAGTGTGAATGTGTGTGGAAGTTCCCAGAGATGGGTTGCGGCTGGAAGGGCATCCGCTGCGTAAAATCGTGCTGGATAAGTTGGCGGTTCATTCCGCTGTGGCGACCCCGCAAGGGACAAAGCCGACAAGAAAATGAATGAATGACTGAACCTTACTAGCAGGGCTTGACATTAACTTTTTTGATCACCAGCCACTGTGGCTAGTAGTTTTCCAACATTACTAGCCACTCGCCATTTTCACTAGCCACAATTGTATTGTTGGGAAATGGGCAGTAATCTCCCATTAAAGCAATGTTATTGTAAAAAATGATAATTAAAGCACATTACGCAAAAGAAAGCAGGTAAAAAACATACCGTGTGATAATGAAAGGATGATAACGCACATGGTTAACGTTAGACCCATAAAAAAAATCTGTTTCATAATGGTGAAAGCGAAAGCAACCGGTGCTGCTTACAAAAATACAAATCTGGAGCTCTTGAAAGCAGCAAGACTGTGGGTGCATGTTCATCACTTTTTGTCTAGTCTATTTGAAAGAGAACCGATCACATCAGCTGTGTTTCTAGACACAGTTGCTTCACGCAAGGAAACGGGAGCGCGCACGTTTTAAACAGTCGCGCGCATCACCTCAGCTGTCAGCACGAGTGATCATCCTCTCATTCGGTATTCATCTGCTTTTTTTATTGCTCACGCGAACGCAATTATTTTTGTCAACACAGTTTTGTGTTGCTTCTCAATTCTAAGATCGCCTTTGCATGCATATTGGACCATCCTTATTGTCGAACCCTGCTTTTATGAATTATTATTCGGGAAAACTATTTTTAACCAGCCAAAGTGGCTAGTGGGAGTGTCAGTCTTACCCGCCACCATTGAAATCTACCCGCATTTGGCGGGTGTTAATGTAAAGCCCTGCTTAATAGTACCGGGTTGGAACCCCTTTTGCCTTCAGAACTGCCTTAATCCTTCGTGGGATAGTTTCAACAAGGTACTGGAAATATTCCTCAGAGATTTTGGATATTTTCTCTTTTTCGAACCATTCTCTGTAAACCCTAGAGATGGTTGTGTGTGAATATCACAGTTGATAAGCAGTTTCTGAAATACACAGACCAGCCCGTCTGGCACCAACAACATGCCACGTTCAAAGCCCCGTTCTGATGCTTGGTTTAAACTGCAGCTGATCGTCTTGACCATGTCTGCATGCCTAAATGCATTGAGTTGCTTCCATGTGATTTTCTGATTAGACATTTTGCGTTATTGAGCAGTTGGCCAGGTGTACCTAATAAAGTGGCCGGTGAGGGTATATTAAAAACTGCACATGAATGTGGCTGGAACACACAAATAAAACATCAATTAAAAAAGAAAAGAAAGATGGCAAGTTACTAAACAAGCAGTAAAACAACAGCAACAGGAAAACATGGCGAACAGTCAATCAACTTCCAATACTGTATAAAAATGTTGTTTATTTCTTTTGTACCTTTTGGTTTGTACTTTAATGGGTTCATCTAAGGTCATCTGTGCTTTGCAGCAGTAGCAGTAGTATTATTTTTATCTCGAGTTATTAAAAAAGTACTATTCTACGCTGCAAATAAGTTTAAATAAGCATTTTCAAAAGGCAGATGAATAAGGTTGTTCAATTAGATCCATCCAGGTGGTATATGCATAATTTTGTTGATAATTAATAATTATTTTTTAGAAAGCAATGGAGAGTTTCCAAATGGCATTTTGCAGTTGCCCAAGCAGCTGTTCCAAGATGCTGATGGCAAAACGGAGAAAAAAGAAAGTTTCTCCCTCATAAATCAATTAAAAAATGGCACACAAAACACTGAAGAGATATTCGATTTGGATCCATCTTCAAAGGTCAGAAATACTATTAAAAATTAAACGTCCACATGTTTCAAATTCCACCAAAGAGAGTTTAGGCCTTTGCTGTTTTGAGGACTAATGGACAACAAGGAGGCCTTTTCAGAAAACCATCATATGAAACTATAATGCCAAACACCACAATGCACCTGTTCTATCAGCCATGGACACCTGTCTTGTGATGAAACACATCTGGCAAAATCATCCTGGCACAGAATCAACAAAATCTCGCTCTGCCTCTTCTGTGTTCTTGCCCTTTTCACAGTTATTAACTGGAAGCCTGCCGATGCAGCCAGAATCCTAGTGCAATACCAATGAACAAAGCCAATGTGTGAGAGACAGAAACTCGGTAGATTAGTATAAAAGTTGCAGTATAGAGTCAGTATAGAAAGTATGACTTGGTTATTTCAGAAAAGAGTTAGTAGAAAATGATCTCTCAATAAGAAATCATACAGACCTCATGTCCTGATAAATATCAACTAATAATAAAAACAACAAACCATTTTACACTGAAACAATTTATATGGCTGAATTAAAAAAAAAAACTAATTAAAATTGAACATTGCTAAATTTAATTTGTTTAAATTCAGCCCATATAAATTGTTTGCCTTAAATAAAAATTAGAAAATCCAATGAATCGTTTTTTTCAGTGTACAAAGTAATTCATTCATTCATTGTGCTATCACATCTGTGGTTCGGTTTATTTGGTCACTACCAAGGGCAACAAATGATACATTGTAGCGTTTTTCTGTCGTTTTTGGGTCCTTTTTACACCACACTGATTGCTTTGGTCCGAACCAGTTGAAAAGAACCAAAATGCAGTCATGTGACAAAATCCACATCACTCATTGACCAGATGTTATTAAACGTATTTCCTAAACTGCTTTTCGATTGGTCAGAATTAATGTGCGGGAAAATGCCAATGGAACTCCCGCAAGTAAACAAACCAGCAGACACAAAATGTCGCTTTTTACTATGGAGGGAGGACTGATTGTATCCCTGGTCATAGTATACTATATAGTTTGCATACATCACTTTAGACAAACTATACATGCAGCTGCAGCTGGAAAACAATGTCTTAATGCATTGCAAACGGCAAAGGCGCGTCGCACGTCACTTCAGGAGAAGGCGAAGCTAAACTGCAACATGGTCATCTTCTGAAAATATTACCAACGATCCATCAGGTAATGTAATGTTTTTCCCTTCTCTCTCTGTTTAAAATTAATGGTAAAGTGCTGTCAACAAATATTTTTTCTCCACACCCCATAAGATGGGACAGTGCATCGGACTACGGCAGATGGATTAGTCCAAAAAGGCACAGTACTTTTTGCGGTTGGGTCTGTTTTAGTTTGGATAATGTTCTCACCACAAACAAACCGCTCCAGGGTTCATTTTGAAAGCATACCAAGATCACCTCTTTAAGGAGGTCTCGGTACGCGTTTTTTGGTCCGCTTTAGGTGCGCACTTGAGTGAGATTGCTACATTCACACCTGCCCAAACGAACCGCAGCAAGAGAGAAAACGAACTCTAGTGCCATTTAACCGAACTAAATAAGGAAGGTGTGAAAACACCCTTAGTGTCTGATTATCGGAGGTCGCCACAGTAGAATGAACCACCAACTATTCCAGCATATGTTTTACACAGTGGATGCCCTTCCAGCCGCAACCCAGTACTGGGAAACACCCATAC
Source organism: Danio kyathit (assembly GCA_903798195.1). NCBI lineage: Eukaryota > Metazoa > Chordata > Actinopteri > Cypriniformes > Danionidae > Danio > Danio kyathit. Next base: position 44,413,087 of record LR812538.1, on the reverse strand, counting down.
ACTCTTGCACTCACACGCACACACACACACACACACACACCTACACTACGGCCAATGTTATTTCTCCAATTCACCTGTACCGCATGTCTTTGGACTGTGGAGGAAACCGGAACACCCGGAGGAAACCCACGCCAACACGGAGAGAACAGGCAAACTCCACACAAAAATGCCTACTGACCCAGACGGGACTCAAACCAGCGACCTTTTTGCTGTGAGACGACAGTGCTAACCATTGAGCCACTGTGCTACCCCACAAAGTAATTTTTCAGCATGAAAAAAAACTTAATGACTAACATGACTATCAGGCTTAAAAGGACAGTTCACCCAAAAATTGCATTTTTATTGAATTCAGTTGAATTATTCACCTTAAAGTAGTTCCAAACCTTTTTTTCAAGAATTTTCAAGAATTTCTTTTACACATTGAACATAAAAGAAGATATTTTGAAGAATGTTGGAAAGCCAATGATTGTAGAGGAAGACCAACATTATTCAAAATAGTTTCTTATGTGATCAATAGAAATAATGAAGTCAAACAGGTTTGGAACAAGCAAGTATGGTGAAGGAATTTAAAATTTGGTGTGAACTATCCCTTTAATAGGAGTAAAAACTGCATTATTTGGCTTGAAAGAAACACCACTTACAAATATTAGGAAATCAACATCCAGGCCTTCTTTGTACTCCAGACATTCGTTGACCATAAACTTTGAGAACCAAAATGACTGATCAACAATCCATCTTTACTTTGGTAAATTCATTAAATTCCCCAACAGCAAGAATCACCTCAAAATCTCTTTTTTGTGATACCCATTAAAATTCAAAGAGTCTTAGTTTTCTGGAAACACACCTCCAAAAAAAAAAAAAAAAAAAAAAAAGGAAACTGTAGTTGAGGACAGTTGGAAAGTCACCTAACTTCCTCTTCCGAGACAAAAAAACATCAATTTCCCACTTTGGAATGTAGCGTCTTCACTCTGGCCCATAGTTTTAGAAGTTATGAGAGTAAGAACAAAACTTTGTAGTCCAATCGTAGAGGCACAAACTTTTCTGGCACTCGCTGTTTATTCTTCCAGACATTCTCCCCAAATAGTGAAGCCATTAGTGAAAACGTAAACAAGTCAGATGCATCTTGACTCGTGGTTAAGATAACAAAGACCCTTGAAGACGCATGGTCATCTCTGGGAGCAAACAACTTCAGTCCAGTCCAAATGAAAGCGCAAATTCTTCAAAAAATGCCAAAAATACAACTACACCGTGCGCCCTCATTGCCCTAGCTTCCTACAAATATATAATGCAGTTTTCTTTTTAGGTTTGAGTTTTTAGCACTGAAGCTGAGCTCCTGCACTCGGGGTATTTTTGATTTCCTTTGCGCAAAAGCTGAGCAAACAGACAAAGAGAGCTGCGATAGTTCCCTGCCAAATCTCGCCTGGGCTTTTTTTTTTTCTCTTCCATTCCTCTCCCTCTCCGTGCTCCTGCACTCCCGGCGTGGCAACTTTCCCGAAAAACCCTGGCGGAGCTCCAGCCTGTGTCTGCTCGTCTGGGCCCTCCTCCTCATCATCTCCCCCCAAAAAAGCAGCAATTTAGGCAAATTGATCAAAACGAATCTCAAATTAATTTCTCTTCTCTGCCATTCCCTGCCACCTCCATCCAGATTTGATCCCCCCTCCTCCCTCGCCAGATGCACAGACATGAGGACATGGGAATGTCTGTCATCCCATTCTCGCCAACGTCCCTCCTTCATCCGCTCCACTCGAGAGTTGCTCTGTGTTTCACCTATAGTCACTTTCAAATGTGTCCTAGCAGAAACAACTCTGCTGCTGTTCTTCTTTTCAGTGCCACGATCATTCACTGCATGCCAAAACAGCACCTCCTGTGTTACTGCTGCCATTTTGGGGACATAACATTGATTCTGTGCCAAATCAGGACAGTCACAAGGACACACTCCCTATTAAAAAAAACGTCCTCCCTTCCAAATGATGTATACGAATGTACTGCTGTGATCATTTGGCAAATGAACAGCTAGTGCAGAGAATATGAATGCAGTTCTATCTACATTCACCGGCCACTTTATTAGGTACACCTTACTAGTACCCGGTTGGCCCCACTTCTGCCTTCAGAACTGCCTTAATCCTTCGTGCCATAGATTCAACAAGGTACTGGAAATATTCCTCATATACATTTTGGTCCATATTGACATGATAGCATCACGCAGTTGCTGCAGATTTGCCGGCTGCACATCCATGATGCGAATCTCCCATTCCGCCACATCCCAAAGGTGCTCTATTGGGTTGGGTTCTAATGTCTGTAAAGGCCATTTGAGTACTGCTGAAAGTAGCCATCAGAAGATGGGTACACTCTAGTTGACTCTACCATCTGAATGACGCAGCAGAAATCGAGACTCATCAGACCAGGCAACGTTTTTCCAATCTTCTATTGTCCAATTTTGATGAACCTGTGCGAATTGTAGCCTCAGTTTCCTCTTCTTAGCTGACAGGAGTGGCACCCAGTGTGGTCTTCTGCTGCTGTAGCCCATCTGCCTCAAGGTTGGACGTGTTGTGCATTCAGAGATACTCTTCTGCATACCTCAGTTGTAACGAGTGGTTATTTGAATTACTGTTGCCTTTCTATCAGTCGAAGCAGTCTGGCCATTCTCCTCTGACCTCTGGCATCAACAAGGCATTTACGCCCACAGAAGTGGATATTTTCTCTTTTTTGGAGCATTCTCTGTAAACCCTAGAGATGGTTGTGCGTGAAAATCCCAGTAGATGAGCAGTTTTTTAAATACTCAGACCAGCCAATCTGGCACCAACAACCATGCCACATCTTGACCATGTCTACATGCCTAAATGCATTAAGTTGCTGCTATGTGATTGGCTGATAAGAAATTTGCGTTAACGAGCAGCTGGATAGGTGTACCTAATAAAGTGACCGGTAAGTGTATAAAGCTCATAGCAAATGTATTTTTTAATACTTCAGCTCTAATTATGGGTCATCTTTGAGAGGTGCAAATGTAATCGCTGATGGTTCAGTTCTGATTAATATTTGGGGAAAAACAAACGCGGAACATGTTTAATAGCAAAACATCCTTATTAGAGATGTGTTCAAGCAATCAGCTAATTTTTCTTCTGTCACCTAGTCAAATCACTATTTGAATTACGCAAATTAATTTGCCTTTGCGTATTTGCCGCCTGACAATAATGAAACTCACTTTTACACTGAATCAATATATTTGCTTCTTGTTAAGGTCGAGCATTCCGCTGGATTTGCTGTTAATTAAAATTACAACTAAAACAAAACATATGCATAGTCACAAATGTATATTATTATTTGCCAAGTAGAAGTTTAAATGTGTTAAATGTAATTGTGTTTGACATTAAAAGGAGATATTTTCAAGAATGTTGAACATTGAAACCTAGCTACTTTTTTCGATGAGGTAAAATGCATTGAGAGGAATTCGGTAAATGAGCATACTAAATTGTATTGTATTTTAAATTAATAAAAACTTGCTAAAAATACATAAAACCTAGTGATGTGGGGAAAAATTACAAAGTATAAAGATTTAAGTAGTATTTTGGGACCTAAATAGGGTCTTTTAGTTTGTCATCAATCATAGATTCATTTCCATATATGCCTGACCAGATTTATTTTTAAACTTACACTGTAAAAAATATCCATAACTTAGCGGTTTCCCTATTTTGTGATTCATGTTTTTATTGTTCCCTGTTTATTTATGCTTTTGAATTGCATTATGGGACCTTAATCTTTCTACCAACAACGTTTAACCTTGAAAAAAATTGAAAAAGTTACATTTTTTATACACTGTAAAACCCAACAGTCAGCTTTATCAAATGAAATGAGTGTAGTTAACTCAAAATTGACTGAAAGTTAATTCTACACATTTGAAAAGAGCTTTGAACTAATTAAAATTAAAGTTAATTAAATACCTCATTACTTCAACTTAAATGGAGTAAGTTCACAGTACTCATATAGATTCGTTCTTTTAACTCAAATGGCTTGTAGCAATCGGTTTCCTCAAACAGTTTGAGTTACCTTAACTTTTTGGGTTTTACAGTGTAGTTTAAAGTGATACATTGTCTGGGTTGGTGTTGTATATACGATGATACGAAACTGCCAGAAGATTTTCTGTTATTTTACACTTAATTCTCTATAAATTATTGCCTATCCATTATATTATTTTAAACTACCGAAATATTAATAAAAGTCACTTTGTTAAACTGTAGAGTAGAATTTTTTCAACATCAAAAGTCGACAGAGCAGAGATCAACATCCCATTATGCAATTCACAACCGTAAATAACCTGAAAAAACTTGTGAATCACAAAATACGCAAACTGTTATCATCAGATATATTTATAGGGTACTGTTACTGACATTTCAGCATGCATCTTCTGAAAATCACTATTAAAATGTATGACTTATCATTAGGGATGCTCCGATCAGGATTTTCGCAGCAGAGTATTGATTCCTTATCATGGTGATCAGCCGATACAAGTACAGATTCTGATGCTTTAAGTTTTATAATGCATAAAGCAAATTTTCCCTCCAAGTATGATACTTAAGTGGAGATCTCTCCTTACCTAAGAGAATGAATTAAAGATGTTGCATATAATCTCTTTTACATGTCTCTTATAACCATTTAGTGTGGACATGTCATGGTCAGAAGCAGCTTTACAGAAAATAACTGATAAAATAGTCAAAAACACAGAACTTTCAGTTTTTATATATGTAAAAAGGCCCAAATACATGCAAGGCCATTCCAATATTTTGGACAGCACCTCGATCACTTGAGGAGAGACAGGCATGTGTACTCGAGATATCTTTACTGTGCTATTCATCTAACCTAACAAATGTAAAGCTTAGAACATCACCGTGCCTCTCGCAATCTGTTCTCTTGCTAATTCACTCTCATCTCTATGATTTCCAGGGTATTTTATCTAATTCAAAACACCTGCGATCGGTTCATGAAATCGGAGAGTACTGATCTTGTCATAAAATGTGATTATCGGCCGTTACGGAGATTATCGGAGCATCCCTACTTATCATTCTAATCTATTATTTCTAATGTATAAGTAAAAAAGTTCAATCAAGGGAGTGCATACTTTAAATAGCAAAAGTACACTCCAAGTACAGAACTTGAACGACATGGAGCAGTTTCCTCCCCACCTGAGCTGAGCGCCCAAAAAGTTTTGAGTGAGAGCTGCTGGTGTTCAAAGGGATGTGGCGCTGCCCCAAGCTCTGATCTCATTCTTCCATCTGTTCTGTGGTCTGTAACCTTCAACCAGGTTCATTACATCTTCAAAGCGAGACACGCGTGTGTCAGTGGTGCAGAGTGTTACCTGGCAACCTGCCAGCCCCGTGTCGGAGTCCCGTTGCCAAGGGGAAGCCTTGAGATAATCAGTTCACTGCAGTCTGAAGGGGTGGATCCCTGCATGGGCGCTTCATGCCATTGCACTGAACGCCAATGTGAGTCGCATGTCAAGCAGCTTGCGGATGCTCCTGAGAGCGAGTCATTGCAGACACGTTATTGTTAGAAAATACTACACTGCAAAAAAAAATGATTCATTGGATTTACTAAATTTTTTAAAGTAAGTGGTTACAACCAATTTATATGGGCAAACAAATAAAGTTGAACATTACTAAATTAAATTTTGTTTAAATTCAGAACACATAAATTGTTTGCAACTACTTACCTTACAGAGAAATGTAGTAAATCCAATGAATCATTTTTGTCAGTGTACACAATAAGCTATCGTCTGCTGCTCTAAAGATCCCTTAATAACTCCACAGCTGTCCAATTTAAATGAATGCAGAGGCAATATCTGCAAAACAAAAAAGCAAAGGGAATATCCACTCGGACCTGCTGCTGGGATGATGGGACAAGGTGTGTGGCTGTATCGCCCAGGGCTGCTAGCCAGAAAATTGCAAGTTTGACCTCCGAGAGAAACTAACCTTGTGTTATCACTCTTGTGCCCTTGAGCAAGACAAGTAATTTGCTCCAAAAGGGACAGTTTTCTTGAAAATGAAAATTCTGGCATTATTACGCCTGCCAATATATGCTGCCATTTTTTGTAGGACAGAAGGTGTAGTTTTAAAATAACATACATGCTTCTTTTTACGCTTAAAAAATTGATGTAAATTGTGTATTGAAGAATTTTAAGGGGGAAAAATGTCATACAAATTTGAAATAACGTATGTGTGTAAACTGCAGAAAGAAATGATAGAGCTTTTGTATAAATATTATCTCTTTTGACGTAATTCTGCAATGGGGAAGCAAGCTTTTTTCTGTGATTGTTTTAGGAATTTTGGCTTTGGAATATCAGGGAATATCAAACTGTAATAGACAAGTGTCTTTATGACTAAATACAGTTGGAGACAGAATTATTAGCCCCCATTTTTTTTTTTTTTTTTTTTTTTAATATTTCCCAAATGATGTTTGACAAAGCAAGGAAATTTTCACAGTATGTCTGATAATATTTTTTCTTCTGGAGAAAGTCTTATTTGTTTTATTTTGGCTAGAATAAAAGCAGTTTTGAATTTTTTAAATACCATTTTAAGGTCAAAATTATTAGCCCCTTTAAGCTATATATTTTTCGATAGTATACAGAACAAACCATCATTATACAATAACTTGCCTATTTACCCTATCCTGCCTAGTTAACCTAATTAACCTAGTTAAGCCTTTAAATGTCACTTTAAGCTGTATAGAAGTGTCTTGAAAAATATCTAGTAAATTATTATTTACTGTCATCATGGCAAAGATAAAATAAGTCAGTTATTAGAAATGAGTTATTAAAACTATTATGTTTAGAAATGTGTTAAAAAAAATCTCTCCGTTAAACAGAAATTGGGGAAAAAAATTAACAGGGGAGCTAATAATTCAGGGGGGGCTAAAAATTATGACTTCAACTGTATATATAAAATTAATAAAATAAGACAATTTTGTTACAGCCTAACAAGCTTTAAATATGGTTCCAGTAGCCATGTTTCCATTCGAAAATGTGAATTCAACTTATGCACAAAAACTGGAATATTGTATGAAACACTGTGAACAAAGCACTGAATCCATCTAATGAGTCAAAGAGAACTAAATTGTCACTTCCTGATAAACTGGCGCCAAATATCAAAGTAAAAAACTAAATTTGTTGCCTTCGGAGAAGTCAATGTGAGTCTTTTTTCCTGTATAATAAATTACATTCGCCTCAGACAATGAAATGCAATGAACACACAGTGAATTTTAAAGGTGTGAAACCGCTTTTTGGGAGCGCAGCCAAGACAGTCCTGACAATAATCCCATATAACTTTGATGACGGACTTTTTTGGTTAAGGGATTTTAGAATGATCTAAACAAAATTTTAGATATTTCACTACGTCGCTTCACTGGTCTGCCCATTAAGGATGTCCCATCACACTCATTTTTGTTATCACATGATCTCTTATAACAAAATCACATGAACTTTTTATTGCACATACTGGAATTTTTTCAGTAAAATGTTTTCATCATAGTTTATGCTCATTATTTCTTATTGCATACAAAGTTTATCCTATTAATTTTCAAAATTCATCTTGGTATTTCCAAGCATATTTTACAATATTCCATAATGCGCATAAAAATAGGTGGATGGTCATTCGCGACATTGGTGGACATTAAGAGAACTGCAGTGACCAAATTTAACGATCTGATATACAAACGCAAATTTATTTAGTGGCTAATTTGTATGATTTGAAATGACTTCTTCACATTTGAAGTCAATAAATTTTGTACGAATAACACTCCATAAATTCTTATCAATTATCCATTGATTTGCCAATTTGTAAGATGGATAAATTAATTTTCCTTCGGCTTATTTATCAGAGGTTGCCATATGTTTTACGCAGCGGATGCCCTTCCGGCCGCAACCCATTATTGGAAAACATCCATACACTCTCACATGCACACACTACGGCCAATTTAGTTAATCCAATTCACTTACTGTATAGCGCATGTCTTTGGACTAACCACTAACCAGTGCTAACCACTGAGCCACTGTGCCACCCAAGATGGATACATTTTCCTGTGTAATTCCCATGTAATTTTTTTTTATTATTATACTTGTAGCAATATACTGACACCAAATTCCGAAAGCCATACCCACTGCTGAATGCGATGTTTAGGGTAATATGTAAATAACTGATGATCACCACATTAACATCTCAAGAAACTCAAACCTGTTTGGAACAAGTAAAACAGAAATTAAGTTTTTGGGGGGTGAACTATCCCTTTAATTGTCATTGAGCTCTCAGGAGAGTCCCTTTCATTTTTCCTGGCAAAAATCTGTACATACTGATCAGTTTGCAAGGCTTCATAGACAACCTAGGAAGTCAGGGAACATCTCGCTTTGTTGTTGTTGTTTGTGGTTTCAACTATGGGCCGGTATAAGTTTCTGACGGTATGATAACCTTGGATAAAAATATCTCAGATTCACAGTATTGTGTTTACCGCTCTAAAATATGTTATTTTAAAATGTCTGGGTAAAAAACAAAATTTTTCCAATATATTTTAAACAATATATTGTTATTTTGGAACAGTAAACATGTCAGAATAAATAATACAAATAAATCATTGACGTCTGCATGTCTTCATTAGCTTGAAAAAACACAGATTTCTTTACAAGACCATAAAAACCCCTTACATATACCTTAGGAATGGTATAACAGAAAATTTTTGCGGTTTTAAAACCTTGACTTTACCAAACCGCGGTAAACCTTGAAACATCCCGTGCCTAGTTTCAACACATTCACACACTGACAGTTAATAGTTGAAAAATATTACATGCATGGCATTTAATAATTGGACCCATGTTATCCATATCAGTTTGGATGGAACTGTCTACTAAATAACTACTTGCAATTTTAACAAGTGTTTTAATTTGGTTGAAATTACGTGTCTTAAACGGGATGATTTAGGATTTGTAGCAAGCCTCCTGTTCCCATCAGAGCTCTTCACCCTCCTAGAAGCAGCATTTCCATTTTTATGTAAGAGCCTGAGTCAGCTGTTCTGTTCCACTGCAAGTGTGCCTTTTATTGCCCTTTACTACCCTGTACTCCTGCCTCTGAGGGAAAAAAGATATTGAATATTTAATGCCAAGAGAGTTTGAGATATTACTCGGTTAAAAAAAGACTTTTGCTTTACCTTAATGCCACTTTAACGTTAAAAAATTGATGAAAATGAAAGAAAGGTTATGTATAAGATGTATTTAACGTTAATGGTGTCACAGCAAAGCATATCAGTTGTTACCTACGTACTGCGAAATATCTAAATATGAAATATTATTTGTAAATAATCTCTAAAAATGAGCAGACGTTGCTGTGCCACTGCGCATGCGCGTCACACAGATCCAGGAAAAAACAAAACAAAGCCCCCTGTTTCCTCGACTGCGAGAAACCCTTCATAACTTTCTTTTACAAGCGCGAACTTTGGCTTTATTTCCGTAACCTATAACATTGTATCACATCTCGACGTAAACCCTAAAACACTGCGCTGCCTTGGTTTGACCGCTTATAGCTGCGTTAGCACGTGAACTGAAACACTCAAGCAAATCCACAGCACCATACCTGACACTTTCATGCTCTGCTCCCTTCCAGGCAGCGCTTCCTCCGGCGATATCATTTGTACTTTGGAAGACATTTCTCCCATTCTACTTTGGATAAATTGACGCCAAATCAAACGCACGGAAGTTCGCGCGACCATGAGCACAAACACGCGGCACGTGTGTAACTATTGCACAAGCGCGTGCTCGTTACTTAACATAACTGTGCGGTCATATATTTATTGTAAATAAGTGATTAAATGCTTTAATCAAACGCTTCTTCAGTAGAGTCCTTTCTGTGTATATATATATATATATATATATATATATATATATATATATATATAAAAGAAGACTTTAGATGCAAAAACCTCTAAGTGCCGTCTGAATTTTTCCTCTAAAATAATTCAATTCAATTCATCTTTATTTGTATAGCGCTTATACAATGTAGATTGTGTCAAAGCAGCTTCAAATGGAAGATTATAGTGAATTGAAACAAAGTCAGTTCAGTTTTCAGAGATTAAGTTCAGTTCAGTTTAGCTCAGTTCAGTGTGGGTTAATAATCACTACTGAGAGTCCAAACACTGAAGAGCAATTTTCTTTTCAGGCTCCTGTGTGTATGTTCATTTTTCGATGGAAATTTCTGACGCAATTTAGAAGTTTTTGCATCTGAAGTCTTCATATATATATATATATATATATATATATATATATATATATATATATATATATATATATATATATATATATATATATATATGGTCTTTATAATTTTGTCTTGGAAATTGGCGGTTCATTCCAATGTGGCGACCCCTGATTAATAAAGGGACTACGCCAAAGGAAAATGAATTTTGTGTTGTTTTTTCCCTAATACTATATAGGCTATACATACTCTATAGTAGGTTTACATAGTTTATATGGGGAGTTTATATACGCTGTAAAAAAAACCTGTAGCCTAAAATAACGGCCGTTAAATTACAGAAATTTACTGTAAAATAACAGACGTTAAATTACAGAAATTTACTGTAAAATAACAGACGTTGAATTACAGAAATTTACTGTAAAATAACAGAGGTTAAATTACAGAAATGTAACGGAAATAAAAATGTAGGGACATTTGTGTAATTTAACCGCTGTAACTTTACAGTAAATTTCTGCAAATTAATGTCCGTTATTTTACAGTAAATTTCTGTAATTTAATGCCCGTTATTTTGTTTTTTTCCGGCACCCCAGCTGCCGAAAAAAAAACTGTAAAATAATGTATTATTTAGTGTAGGCTATTATGACTATATGACACATAGTGAATGAGCATCATTTAGCGTGCTAATATTAAAAAAAGCTCATATGTTAATGGAAATTGTTTATGCTGTAGCCATTATGTCCGATATACTTTTCCTGATGTTTACGTGCAACAATTTCTTAACATTTAAAGTATGTTTAACCAAGCATTTAGGTATCTTAAATGTACAATGTAAAAAAAAAATAATTATTTAACGTTTTTTGACAGTTGGGATGGCAAAAAATGTTAAATAACCATTAAATTACAGAAATTTAACTTAAAATAACAGACGGTAATATACAGAAATTTACAGGAAATGTTTTTTTCTGGCACCCCAGCTGTCGGATGGATTTTTTACAGTGTAGGTGCATGTCCACAAAAAGTCAGTAACTACACTAAAAAAATCCGTAATTTTAAGTTTTTTTTTCGGAGAAAAAACAAAAATAACGGCTGTTAAATTGCAGAAATTTACCATAAAATAACCGACATTCAATTATAGACATTTCCTTAAATTTGTGGTAAATTTCTGTATGCTAATTTAAAGTCGTTATTTTATGGCAATTTAACGGCTGTTAATTTACGTTTTTTCCGCTACCCAGCTGCCGAAAAAAACGTAAAATTACTGATTTTGTTTACAGTGTAGGCTTGTTAAATAAATCAAATTACATCACATTGGTCAATTTTCGATGTATTAATGGCTTGGGGGAATGTGTTTATAAGTGCAGATTCACAACAAATTATATCCTTAAGGAGATAAAATAATCATAAACATACAGAAAACAGAGCACTGAGTAGACATTTCTTTGTTTAATGAGATGATACTCAGGGGCCCTTGAAGGTGTTGGCTGTCTTCGAGCACTCAGAGACAGTGTCTTTATCCATGTGTCGTCAGCATAAGGGTGGATTGAAAAGCTTTACCATCTGGAGTTCACTCCGTGTCGAATGTGTTTGTTCGAGGCACGCGTGCGGCAGACGACAGTCCTCTAAACTGCAACACAAGAGAGGATCAGGAGACCTCTGCTGACCTCAAAGCAAGTGCATGCGCGGATGCAACACCCCCACAATATGCAATGAAGGAAACACTGCAATGTGCATAGAGATAGATAGATAGATAGATAGATAGATAGATAGATAGATAGATAGATAGATAGATAGATAGATAGATAGATAGATAGATAGATAGATAGATAGATAGATAGATAGATAGATAGATAGATAGATAGATAGATAGATAGATAGATAGATAGATAGATAGATAGATAGATAGATAGATAAATGGGGTTTATGGATGTTCAAAATATTCTTCAGGCTTTTGGAAGGACTATTTAGGTCAGTTCAGCATATGCATCGACAAAACAGCAACGTATTGCCTTTATTTATCTTTAGTCTACATTGTCATGGACATATTGTCGTCTTTACAACATATTAATGTGTACTTGAAGTCAACTAGTTTGAATTTAATTAATTAATTTTAATTATCGATCAAAATTCCTATAAAAAATCCCTTGAATAATTCGTAGATTGAGCTGAAATCCAATACGTTTAGTAAAACACATAGGCCTGCGTATTTTTAATAAAAGCATGGGCGAATGATTTGCATGACAAACCAGATGCGAAATATCAGTGATTTGGTAGCGTTTTCGTGTAGCTATAAAATGAGAAAAAATCAGTGTTCGACAATAAATCAATGCGGCATGAGGGATGAGCGCGTGGGGGATGGGACTCAACGCGCAGATGACAGGCCATATGGAGTCGGCCTTGTTTTTTGGACACAATTTGATGAACTAATACTTTCTGAGGGTATAATGTGTTGTTAACAAAATATTTGTTTCAGGTGAAGTAGTTTAAGTCGAAAAATTGACAGTAATTGGCTGACGATTAGCTCATTTCTTTAAGGTGCGTTGTGGTTTATTTTGGCTTACGCGTTCCAGAAGTTCCAAAGACTAACGTTTCGTTTGGGTTAGATTTAAATGTAAAAAATAAATAAAATAAAATCCTATTTGTGTTTTTCTGCAGACTGACATGAACAAGTATGGTTTGCTCAAATTACACATTGACGTGTGCATCAAAATGAAGAAACACACACAAAAAATCGTTTTAAATTCACGACGAACTAAAAGAGATATCATGAGAAGTGCAGAAACTATTTTCCAAACGGCTAATGTTTGGTAACCCGACAGATGCCACCTCTTTCCACCAGAGTATAATCCTCTCTGAAGGGAAGGGAACAGAAGAGCAGGACGGAGAGCTTCAGTGTGTGTGATAAACTGGGCTGCTCTCCTCCTCTCTGTCAGATCGCGCTCTGCATCACACCATTTCACATGATGACCGACTCTGCTTACGAGCACCGAAACCCTCTGCTCTGGCTATTTGCTTCTACGCTGCCTTTTCTGCTTTATTTTTTCTGTTTTCATGAAGAAATTTTGAGTGATGCAACACTGTAAGCGGAAATGATTTATGTCGCATCCAAGAGCATCAAGGTGCGCAAAAGCGTGCGGAACATTTGATGGGTTTGGAAGGACGCTCTTCTGCAGCGACTGCCTTGTGGACGCTTTCCCCAAACTGGATATATTGATAATTATTATCTCGGTGGACAAAATCCTGTTATTTATGTCCAGCTCCGCAAGGTGTATTTGTGTAAGTTTTGATTAAATTGATGTACATTGTTTTTTGTTTTTCTTTCTTGTTACAAATTATTAATGTCAACCAAATGCGTCTGTTTTACTAAAGCATGTTTCTTTTTCCTCCTTATAGCTCGACTGACTGTAAACGCGTACTGTATCAAATTATGCCAGGCTATATTAATAGGTCCTTTGATTTTCAGACTGAATGGACGTCACTGAATGGATCGCCTAATTAAAATCCAATTTGCGGGGAATTTTCCTTTCTGTGTATGGTGCAAGGTTGGCTTTGACAAATGGTCCCCTCCACGTTTTTTCCCCCAATATTTAGTTTACCCCCTCCTGATGCAGGTGCTTTCAACTGCCCCCACCTTCTAACATATACCCCGCCCGACCCCCCACACGAGGCGGCGGTGTCTCTTTTTTAGTCCCACAGTTTTTCCCCCTTCTTTCTTACCTCTGCTGCATTTTGCATGAGCTATCTAGGTCATTAGCATTTTAGCGTATGCAAGACTTGACAAAGCTGGTGAGGAGCCAGATGGGCCCTCTACTATTTTTTATATCTCATGGGAGTAGAGCAAGGGACCAACTGCAGCAAGCCACTGAGCGCTTTCTTTTTATTGCCATCACTCGGGCCTTATGTTGCACCAACACATGATGGAGAGATGCGCACCGTGCTGTGGAAATAACGCTTTCGAAAAATAGGTAATGTAAAAAACTGCAACGCTGTTATGTGTGATTTGATGCACAGATGCTGTAAGGATGCATGATGCTCTGTGCAGTGTTGGATGCTGCTGATGCTACACCAGTCGGAAGAGGACGTAGACATTTTGGTGCAACATCATTGCTGCCTGGTGTGTACAGTATCTGCTGGTTTTGTGGTTGAAAACAGGCCTGCTTTTCTTCGTGTTCACAGCGGACCTTGATTTAAATGTCCATACAATTAAGGCACGCGGTGAATGCCAAGAGAGATGGCAAATATCATCGACGAGTGTGTTTTTTAACATCACAACGTAGATAATCCGTGCTTTGCGATGCATGACAGTTTTCTTTCGTGTGAAAGCGTGTGTGGAGGCGAGCCGACGCATCAATGCGGCCAAACCAATCTTTAATATTTCAGTACGTTCCTCCAGAATTTTGTGTCGCCAAAAGTGCGTTTTCTCAAATATTATAGTGTCATTTTGACCATTAGAGTTCATAACACCAACAGTTAACCTTGAGGTCTGACGAAACGTCCTTTTCTTATTTACTGCCGTCATTTGGGGGATTTTAAAAATTAGAAATGGCATATAGAGTCTCACTTGGAGACCTGTACGTGAACACGATGTCTTTAGGAAAAGATGAAGGGAAATATTGATAAAAAGTTGTAAGGCCTACAATGACAATTGATTTAAACAGAACGTTTCTAATTTCTTGCATTTATGAACACTCATTGGGTCCTCAAGATGACTCTTGTCATGTGTCATATTTTTAAGGGCAAAGGAAATATTGAGCATGTATTTGTATTGTATCATTGATTCTGTAAAGAATTTTAGCTTGTCAATAAAATCACATTCACGAAGCAAACATTATACTTTTTTTTTCTTGCACGCAATATTTGCCATTACATATTTCGATATATCAGGACAGTTTTTTTTACCATGGCAGGACATTTATTAGAACGTTTTAGTTCTATTTTTAGACACAAAAGTTTTAATGATATTTTTTAAATAATAATAATTTAATGTTATCAATTGCTTAGAAATGACATAGTTTATTACATGCAGGCCGCCAGCTTGTATGTGCAATTTAGAAACAAAACCAACAGATTTAAGCGAAATTTGATTTAAATAAAGTTCACAATATTCACATTTTCAACGTGCAATTTAAAAAAGCAAGCGAAAAGGCATCAATGTCTGGTCCCATAGATTAATTATTTAAGCCCCACTAAGTATTTTTCATTTTCTGGACATTCTTGGCTATTCATGCTTTAAATAACACACCAATCAAAACACTGATCCGAATAACATAATGCGATATCAAGAACGTTTTAAAGACTCAAATAACATAATCATATAATGCAGTCATATAATTTGAGAACCTTTAACAGCAAATCCTCTTGAAGGTTCGATGTTGAATTTAAGAAGACACCTAAAGAGCCTATATTTTAAAGAGTATAAATATATTTTTTAGGAATTAGGCAATAGAAACTGAAGCGGATTTCGATTATTATTCACTACTCACGCGCATTCCGCAGTATATGCGTATTACATGCCGTAAAATACAGCTTTTGTATTATTAAATCTTTACTTCATTAGATATGTTCGTTTTTTTCTGAAACAGGTCTGTACATCCAAAGAAATGTCCCATCTTTGTATTCATACCTATTTCAGTAACCTCCTCTTCAAGGTCATTTAGCCTATCTGGTTGCTTTTGGAAAAGTAGGCCCATATAGGCTTTTGCCAAATTGCTTATTTAAATAAAAGGCAAAGGAAAGGATGTTAGTTAAAAGCGCGTAAACATTAAAATCGCCAAAACATAAAAACTTATCCCGTAATAATGTATACTTCGAGACTACTTAATCGAACTGGGGTAAGCTATTCTAGGATCCTGCAAGGTCCACATTCGTGTATTAGTTGTAAATGTTATCTAAACAATAACCTCGGCTCAGAGTCTGCAGGCCTCCCTGTTCCAGAACTTGGCTATATAGCCTACGCAATGTCCGTTTACAGATTAGCGTTCAGGGCAGGCTAATCAGCTCCATAAATGGCGGCGATAAATATGTAGTTTTATAAATCAAACCTTACTCGACTGCTAAGGCTTCAGTGTATTTTATTCCAAACTTTAAGACGAAGCAAGCCGTTTGCGTGACACAATGGGCCTCAAATACTGAAAGTGAATGATGTAACCCCGAATCAGTGCACCAAAATGGTCAAAAACATCGCATTAGAGAAAAATGAAAAATTATGCAGAACAGATTTTTCCGCTTTTCGGCAACAGCCTTTTCTGAGCCGCGAACCGGGCATGGCCTTCTCGAAAATGCTATATTCTTTAAAGGGTATTTAAGGACACTGCATAATGTCAGATCAACCTCATTAGACAGAGGTGTAGCCTACATTAGCATATTTCATCAAAAGAATATTTAGGTCGCAGATTAAATTCAGCTGCCCCTGTATTTCAATCAGCGAGTTGGTAATTTTCGTAAATGTTGATTCTTGAAGGACGCGGGGACACGGTGGCTGTGACACTAAAGTAAGCTATTTCAATAAGATTTGCATGGGTGGATTTAAATGGAAGGTTATTGGATTAGAAAATGAGCATAGGAAATTAGAAGTCAAGGACATATCTGCAATAATGGTTGTTATGTACATATACAAAGTTATGATAATTAGCATGTATTTTTAAATGATATGAACCAAACTGACAAACACCACGTTTGTGGAAAAAAAGCCATGGCTAACTTTGTTCACAATGCGAACCATTTGAAATCAACTCGAGCTTTAATATATATATATATATATATATATATATATATATATATATATATATATATATATATATATATATATATGCAGTGACATAATTGAGTACACCTTAGATGAGCTCCAGATTTGGCTTCAGTACTGACTAATCTAATGTATTTGCACAAATATAATATTGTATAGCTTCCTATTAAAAATATGAAGTTAAAATATATATATTTTTGTGAGGAGTGTACTTATATAGGCCTCTGTTGAGCATTGTATTGCTAAACGACTAAAATGCACACATATCAAATACAATCTGTCGGAATCTGTCTCAACAAATGATTTTGCTACGCTTTCAATGCGATAAAAGTTGTAAATTTAAAATTAAAATCTAATTTACATTTACAACAATAAAGTGTGTGATATATTTGTTGTATCTATAATAAAATGTATAATGCGTAGCATAATAACATTATAAGTCGTTATCGTAATGTTCAAAACAGCGACAGAGAAGAACTCTCATAAGAACTCTCATAGATTACCCATAGAAAATACTCGAAATCGTTTTGATTTTATGTTCAGGCCTTATTTGGATGGTTCGACCCCTTTGTGGAAGTTCATTGCTTTACTGTTCTTTTTTAAGTAATGCAACTTAAGCACCATCAGTAATGATCCATCCGGTTATAGCTTTAATAGCGAGAAATTGAAACCTACTCTTTAATTCCACTTATTTATCTGATGCTTATTTTATTTAACTTGATACAATATCTGCATAGCTATAGTATAAATATGATTCGAAGCTTAATATCTTTTAATGCAACAAAGATGCAGCTCGAAAATTAAAATACTCCTGGACATTATTACATCATGGGAGCTGTAACTGTACCAGGCCACGAATGCGCGTGTACTATGTGTGTGCGTGTGTGTTTGTGTCCTCTCTCACCCCATTACACGTTATGGTGTCCGCGAGGTGGCGTTGTTTGACAGGTGACTATTAATTATCCTAAACCAGCTTATCATAATAACTCTCAAAGGCCAGATGTACGGTTTTGACCGTCAAATAAAAATAAAAATTGCCATCAAATAAAATTGACAAAATAGTTCTTATATACACAAGGATCATATTAAATTCGAGTTAAGGGTCTGCATTATTGTTTCAAATAACTTAATTATAAAAAACAAATGGGTGAAATAATACAGTGCTCAGAATAATTAAGTACACTCCATTTTGAAAATGAATAGTTTTATCCATTTCTCAGTGGATATGGGTAATATATATTGGTCTATTTGAACAAAACAGATTTAATAAACAGATATATTTGTTAAAATAATGTTTTAGTCACAGAACATCTTAAGAAATGGTAGGATAGTACAATTATATTCATGCAAAATATTGCAAAAACAATTATAAACTACAAAATTTCAACAAAATGTTATATATTTTTGTTATATATTTTTGAAAATTTTATTTAATATTTTCCCTGTCATAAATGGCCTACTACATTTTGAACCATTATTGTAAGTTATTTTGTTAGATGAGGTCCAGAATTGGCTTCAGTACTGACTAAACTAATGTATATGCACATATATAATATTGTAAGGCATCCTTTAGAAAATATTAATTTAAATCAGAGATTTGTGGGGGGTGAACTCATACATGCTGGGCACTGTAGGTGATCAATCATACTATTTTGTTATACTTTACAATTTTTAAAAAAATAGCTTGTTGGAAATGAGTAAAACCTAGTGGTTTGAAAGATACATAAACAATTAAAATGACAATTATTATTTAATATTTGCTTTGTGATCCATAAATAATTGTGTAATATTTCATCAAAAGATTTATTGAAAGACAAGAGTTTTTGGTATGTAAACTAGTTACACTGAATGTCATTAAAGTTACAGTTAGTAATTACTGTAAAGATTAAGAATAAAAAAAAGCACATTCTAATCTATGATGAACAAATAATCAATATAAATTTTTCTCATTTTGATGATTGAAATCCCCTTTTCATCTTTAAACCCAACCATAAAAAGCAGAGGGGGGTATATATATGTATATACAGCTGAAGTCAAAATTATTCGCCCTCCTGTGAATTCCTTTTTAAAATATTTCACAAATTATGTTTAACAGAGCAAGGAATTTTTCATAGTATTTCCTAAAATATTATTTCTTCTGAAGAAAGTTTTATTTGTCTTATTTCGACTAAAATAAAAGCAGTTTTTAATGTTTTTAAAACCATTTTAAGATAAAAACTATTAGCCCCAATCATTTTTTTAAATGTCTACAGAACAAACCATTGTTAATGATTTGCCTAATTATCCTAACTTGACGAATTAACCTGGTTAAGCCTTTAAATGTCACTTTAAGCTGAATACTTTAAATATTATGTTCTGTCAACATGGCAAAAATATGTGTTGTGTTGATAAAATCTTCTTTTTGTTAAACAGAAATTGAAGAAAAATATATAGGGGGCTAATAATTCTGACTTAGTACTTATATACAGTTGAAGTCAGAATTATTAGCCCCCTTTGAATTCTTTTTTTAAATAATTCCCAAATGATGTTTAACAGAGCAAGGAAATTTTCACAGTATGTCTGATAATATTTTTTCTTCTGGAGAAAGTCTTATTTGTTTTATTTCGGTTAGAAAAAATGCAGTTTTTAATTTTTTACCATTTTAAGGTCAAAATTATTAGCCCCTTTAAGCTATATTTTTTCAATAGTATACAGAACAAACCATCGTTATACAATAACTTGCCTAATTACCCTAACCTGCCTAGTTAACCTAATTAACCTAGTTAAGCCTTTAAATGTCACTTTAAGCTGTATAGAAGTGTCTTGAAAAATATCTAGTCAAATATTTACTGTCATCATGACAAAGATAAAATAAATCAGTTATTAGAAATGAGTTATTAAAACTATTATATTTAGAAATGTGCTGAAAAAATCTTCTCTCCGTTAAACAGAAATTGGGGAAAAAAATAAACAGGGGGGCTAATAATTCAGGGTGTTTAATAATTTTGATTTCAACTGTATATATACAACCTCTGATAAAAAAGACATACTAGTGAACACCAGTTATAAAAGTTTTTTGTTTGGAATAACTTATGCAAAAGGCCTTCAGAAAGCTTAGAAATAAGTTATATTTCAAATACATAATATAATAATTGTATTTGAATATTAATCTCTGCATACAAACCTGAACGAGAACACTGACAATCTTTATGAAATATAGTTTTTTTATTAAGTGTTTGAATATCAAAATATGCAGCTCATATGAACTAGGGAATATGTTACAGATTACTCTCAAACGGAGACATTTTCAAAAGGCTTCCCATATTTAACACATGCAGAAAATGACCTTTGGGTACTGACCTCATGATACTTTAGATATAATAAATGACCAAGGAATCATGACCAAGAAGTGAACATTGCCTTTGGAAAAGCGAATGAAAAAGGCTGATTAAATGTTTCAGCAGAGAAGCTGGGAGGTGAATGTGTGGATGACGACAGATAGAGAAATAGATATTGTGCACCTTCCCCGTTCTTAGTGAAAGGAATATCCAGCTGATGGGAGACCTCCGCACCACTGTGTGATAAATTTCAGCACATCTTGACATTCTGGACTGTGAGTGGTCTAAAGGGTGAAACAAAAACAAGCGATCATGATCAAAGCATGACGCATGGGGAAAAACTGTGAGCGTGAAGTAATGCAAAAATACAAGGATGAAAAAACCATGATGAAATGCATCGAAAGAGAATATTTACACTTACTTCAACACAAAAAATGGTAATAAATTTAGTCCTGAGTGTTAATCAAGAAAGCAAATTAATTATAAATCACTGTGGTGTGATTAAAGATTCTTTGTGAAAGCTTAGAAGTAACAAAGATTAATTTGTACCTTTGTAGCCATCAAGAATTTATTCCAGTCATCTTTATTGGCTGCCATGCCTGGTCTTTTGAACTCAATTTTATTACGCAGGACGGGGTAACCTGTGTTCCAACAGAAAAAACAACTTGCATGTAAGCTTTATCAGTACTCTAGTTAATTTCAAAATATAAATTCATGACTCACCTATAAGACTGCTAAAACATGGGAAAATATGTGGAACGCATGTGAAACGCAAGTGAAATGTGTGATTTTGTAACATCTTCATTTGAAACCCAAGTTGCTATACGTGCCCTTATTTGGCATCACATTATCACACACGGCTTTCACATGAAAATGTTAGAAAACAACAAATCTCATGGGAAGCACATATGGTTTTACTGTAAGCGATTAAGCAATCGTGTGTATTCAGAAGACTTGGATTACACTCCTTAATTCTTATCTATTTATTTCTTGAACTCTTTATGAATTTGAATAATATTTGAAATAAAAGGTCAAAAAGTCTCAGATTTGATTAAAATATCTTAGATTTGGTAAAAAAAAAACTGTGTGTTTGAAAAAAAAAAAAATGAGCATAAATTTCATTTTGTCCATATGCATCCAATCAAAAGTTAATGGATCCAAATCTACATTGTGTCCAAAAATACTCTCTGAAAAGGTGCTGTAATTTTGAACTTATTTAAAACCCTTAAAGGGATAGTTCACCCAAAAATGAAAATTCTGTCATCATTTAGGGGCCAATCACACCGAATGTGCTTTTCCATTCTGAAAATGCAAGGCGCACTGCCTTTTTTGTTGACAAGAAAAAAGAAGCATGGTGCGCTTTTTATCCCGCTAAGCAACGACAGAATCAGCTGCGTATTGGGCAAGAGTGTTTCTGTTGATATTGCTATAATTGTAATATTTAAAAATATTGTGATATTCAAGATTTGTGAAGTCAAACAGCTCCGGATAACTCAAAACAGCAAGCACTAGTCTCTTCTCTATCTTCAAATGTCTCTGTAGTAGGCATGGGACAATAATTTCTTTCAAGGTAAACCACGGTTTGAAAAAGGCCAAGGTTTTAAAACCGCCAAAACTTTTTGTTATACCGTTCCTAAGGTATGTGTAAGATTTTTTATTTACATTTTTTTATTTTTTTTAGGACAACAGTATCTCCAGCAGAAAGGATATCCAAAGATGCCATTTTAAATTGAAAAGAAATCTGTTTTTGAAACAAATGAAGATAGCAGAAGTCAATGATTCATTTTCATTATTTAGCCTGACATGTTTAATGCTCCAAAATTTCATTAATCTTTCAAAAAATAAAATATATTGTTTTCAAAGGGGAAAAATGTGATGTTTTTTACCCAGACATTTAAAAAGAATTTATTTTAAAGCAGTAATCACAATACCATGATTTTTTTATCCAAGGTTATCATACCATCAGAATCTTGTCTTGACAACACAAACACTGCTGTCACCTCAATGAAAACCCCACCTCTGCTTTCATTGGATTGGAGAATGAAAAAGACGTGAGTTTTTTCCGCTCAGAGGAAAGTTTTTTCCAACTGCGAGCGCACAGAGTGCATCGGCAAAAACGCGCAGCAAAACGCTCGCAGCTGTTAGTAAACCAGTCAAAAGATGCGCCTCTCAACGCAAAAAACATGTTCAGTGTGATCAACCCTTAAGGCTGATCTATACTTCTGCGTCAAGCGCACGCATATGGTCCGACACAGCCTTTGCGAGGTCGCATAGTCCTCGCCGTGGCTGACGCGCACCTCTCAAAAAAATTGAACTACATGTCGCAACGGCACGTATTGCAAGCTCTGTGACTGGTTGGCTTGGTAGCTGTGGCGACTGTGGGCGGTGCTGAGCGCCGCGAGCCCGATGGAGCGAGTGTTTACAAGTGTGGAGTCCTATGAAGGAGCTCCAGATGGAAAATTTTGTTTAGTGTTTACCTTATGATTAAAGTTGCATATCTACCGGTTCCCGCCTCAAAATGAGCGAGTTTTAGCCACTTGAGCATCTACTTGATGTAGAAGTATGAACCAGCCCTTACTCACCCTTCACTTGTTCAAAACCTATTTAAGTTTCTTTCTTCTGCTGATAACAAAAGAAGACATTCTGAAATTTGCTGGGACTCATTGACTTCCATAACAAACTTTTTAACCAGTAACCAGCATTTTTCAAAATGTCTTCTTTTGCATTTAACAGAAGAATGAAACTCATAAAGGTTTTTAAACCACATGTAGGAGAGTAAACGATGAGGTAAATTATATTTTTAGGTGAACTATCCCTTTAAATCTATGTTCTATATATAATTCTGATGTATTACATCCACTGTGTTGTCATAATCACATAACCTACCAGTATCAGGTGCATTGCTTCACTTTCATTCATAAATCCTATCCTGTGGCCTCATCACATGGGTAGTAAAAATTCTACTGAATGAACATTTCAGAATTTCAGTGGACATGATAGATCATTGGCGTCACGGAGGTGAGTTGGGTTGCACGATAGCCTCACAGCAAGAAGGTCGCTGGTTCGAGCCTTGGTTGGGTCAGTTGGCATTTCTCAGTTTGCATGATCTCCTCGTGTTTGTGTGGGTTTCCTCCGGGTGCTCCGGTTTCCCCCACAAGCCCAAAGACATGTGCTATAGGTGAATTGGGTAAGCTAAATTTACCTTATTGTATGTTTGTATGAGAGTGTATGGATGTTTTCCCAGTGATGGGTTGCAGCTTGAAGAGCATCCACTGCATAATACATATGCTGGATAATTTGGCGGTTTATTCTGCTGTGGCGACCCCAGATTAATAAAGGAACTAAGCCAAAAAGAAAATGAATGAATGAATGAATGAATGAATGAATGAATGAATAAATGAATGAATGAATGAATGAATGAATGAATGAATGAATAATAGATCATCTGGGTACTTCAGGTCTATTGCCTCAGACACACTGTTTGACTCACATATACTGTTTTTATACATTCTATAAAGTACAGAACCATGCAATTTCAGAGTGCCATTGTATGAACAAAAACACAAAGAACTTGTCAAAATATACATTATATATGTTCCACGAATTAAAAAAAAATCATTTTGAGGGTGAGTAAATTTTTATAATAATAAAAATAAACAGATTTTTATTTTTCAATGTCAGCTCACATTAAATCTTAAGGAAAATATCAATCTCTCTGCACACTCCCATCACATCACATCACACTTGTGTCTCACCTGTGATGACGCAAGGTAGGGACCGGATGCCAGTGCTGGCGGCCACGAGGGAGGCTTCGTACGTGCCCCTCTCATCCTTCGGCAGCACCTGCTCCACCCGCTGGTCCATGGACACAGTCAGAACCCATTCTCTAATCTCCTCCCTCTTCTCCACCTGGAACACAGCCAATGAGAAGAGTTCACTCGAAGAGTAAAAAAATACATAGGCATCTGGCAGTGAAAGCAGGGAAGGCTTACTGTGACGTGTAGCTTGGAAGGAACAGGGACTTCAAATGGGATGTCTGTATCCTGGAAGTCTGTGTGATCTAAAGCATCCAATGTGCCCTCGTCAATGCCCTGAAAATATAAAACAACTAGAGAATTAATAGGATTTTAAAAAA
Organism: Danio kyathit; assembly: GCA_903798195.1. Lineage (NCBI taxonomy): Eukaryota > Metazoa > Chordata > Actinopteri > Cypriniformes > Danionidae > Danio > Danio kyathit. Next base: position 44,388,670 of record LR812538.1, on the reverse strand, counting down.
GCATCATTTGGAGAAAAAAAAAAAAAAAAAAAAAAAACCAGAGAGGCAAAAATACCAACCAATGGAGAGGCTGAAAGCAGTAAATGTCAATTTTGTCAAGATATAACTACATTTGCCCTAAGAAATACCTTGTGATAAAATAAAACTCTTGGGTATGGTTTTAATTTATATTGTATCATTAGACATGACATTATGGTTGTTTTAAAGTCTGTCTGAAACCCGTTTTCTAAAGATTTACACACTATGTTTAAAACTTTGGGGGGCGACAAGGTAATTGCTCACCAAGACTGAATTAATTTGATTAAAATTACAATAGGAAGAGTTATATTATGTAATTTATATGAAATATATTATTACACTTTAAAGTATTATTTCTTATTTAGATATTTTAAAATGTAACTTATTCATGTGATGACAAAGCTGAATTTTTAAATGGTCTTCAGCATCACATGATCTTTCAGAAATAATATTAATATTGCTGATTCGGGGCACCAGAAACAGTTCTTATTATTAAAGTCCATGTTACTGTCTGATGATGTACTTTCAACTGAAAGGGAATATTGAGTAGGGGGCGGGGTTTTATTTTTGAGCTCCTCCTCTCGTCTTGCACTCACAGCAAACGAACAGTTGGTGGGGTGTGGGGTAAGCATATATCATCCTAACTGTCAAACTAAAGCTATTGGAGAAGGTCATAGTAGTTAATAAATAGTAAAATTTTTAATAAAAAAAAAATTCTTCAGTGTATTAACTTAAATGCATTATTGTTCACCTCAAGACGTACAATGTGTGCTAGCAAAATTAATATTGTAAAATTAGATTTCATGCTGACTTTAAAGGAGGTCGCACACCAGATGCACCGCGCCATGCAACGCCATCTATTTTAAGCCGCGTTTCCACTGCACACGACAAACAAGCAACCGACCGGAAGTCATTAATTTCCAATGGAGAGTAGTCAGGGAGCTGCGTGGAGTTCCGATCATCTCTGTATGCAAAAAATTTGGATCCGATTTGAGCAGTGGATACATTGAAATATTTGAACTCCTGCGACTAGGCCGTATGCGACCGGCCGACCGGATGTGATGTATTCCAGTGTTCTCCAAGCAGGTCCGTGCCAGAATCAGCTTCTATCCTCTGGTGCAACAACAAAACTGAAAATTCTGTGTGACTGCCACAAGGGGGTGGATTCTAACAGTCGTGTCTGTATGTCGTGTGCAGTGGAAAGGCAGCTTAAAGAATTCTAAACATAGGTTTCTATTAGGGTACGCACAACGACGTTGCAAGTCGGCGGCTGTCCACAGTGCCCAGCTATGACTCAGGACACTGTTCATATTTCTGCCACGCCACAGAGTGCCAGCTGAATAGTTTCATATTAAATTACATTTGAATGTGCACGTCATATGCGCACCGCTGAGCGGCGCATGCGATGTGTGGACTGCTTAATGCTGCTAAGTATTTTTATGGGAACTGTGATCAGGGTATATACAAGAATCTGAGAGTGAAATTCAATACCTTTTAAGATCTTTTTAAAGACCCTTTTCAAACATTTTAAAACCTCAATACCACTTTAGGTTTCAACCGGTAACATTGTGTGACATTTTAACTTACAGTATATTTACTAAATACTAAATACTGGTCATAAGAAATTAATTCTAAACTAAACTTTATTTATATACTGAATAAAAATGCTCATCCAGCAGGTGGCACCTATAGAACAGCAGAAATAACAGTGTTGCCTTAGTTACTACAGTAAACAAAGCAGAGTGAGGTCAAATCTAGCAGGATTTTATCAATTTAATAAACTACACAGCACCCCAATATTCACAGATTAAATTCTGGCAAACTTTACTCTACAACTATACATTATACAGGGTGGGCCATTTATATGGACACACCTTAATAAATTACACAGACAATTGCCTTCAGATGACCCCTAAGATAAAAGTCAAAGGGGGTCAGATCAGGAGACCTTGGGGGCCATTCAACTGGCCCACGACGACCAATCCACTTTTTAGGAAACTGTATTCAGGAAACCATTCCCATTTTATTAAGGTGTATCCATATAAATGGCCCACCCTGTATATTCACAAATTATACAAAATTTAATACCTTGTAAAATAGCATTCAATACTTTTTAAGACCCCACAGACACCCTAGTGATACATTTTATTCAGGAGTATTGCTTGTATGTTTTTTTATTTGTTTAAAGAAAAATGCAAACAAATATCATTCCCAACCCTTCCTCCATAAACAAAATTACAATTAAACACACAAAAAAAATCTGAATGTTTTTGACTACTGATAGCCACTGACTTACTTTTAATGAATCATCAAGGACCATAGTTTCATCTAAAAATCTTATAGTATATGTTCTACTAAAGAAATTTTCTTTTCTGAATGAACTATTCGTTTAATGCACACTTTGCTGAATAAAAGGCAGCAAGACGACCACTTTTGCAAGCAACTTGTAAAGTTTAAGTTTGTTCCACACCAGCTAACTCTCTGTAGCCTGCTGTCTCATTTGACAGATACTCATCAGACTGCACACACAAGCACGCGTCTTTTACTTACATCAGCCAAATCCAAGAAGCGGTTGAGGAAGATAAAAGCCATGTTCTCCCATCCAACAGCCTGCATGAGAAATATTCATCACTGAATTGAAACAGCTCGAATTAAAAAATGAAAAGTTGAAGAAATATTAAACAGAACTCCAGAAAGAGTCTTTTAGAACGTGAGGCAACTCGAAATGCTGTGCGAATCAAATTATTCACACTTGCTGTGAGCTCTTATTGGAGCAAACAGAGAAGAATTAAGCCAATTTCCCAGGGCTCTTAGCTGCCCTCCTGTTCTCTGTCTCAGATGAATGGTTGAAGCGGCTGTGTGAGTGTGTGTTTGGAGCTGGGAGTTCACCTTGGCTGCCAGGCCGGCCTCATAAAAGGCCTTGTCAGCTGGAATGAGCTCGGTGTGCCTCAGGAGAGAGATGGACAGCTTGGCCGCCACAGAACTCTGTATTCAAACAAACATGTATACAAAATTACAGCAACACAGATAACATAAAGGTGAAGTAAAAAAAAAAAAAACACATTTATTCCCTATGTGTTTTAAACCTTTATAAGTTTCTTTCTTCTGTTGAACACAAAAGGAAGATATTTAGAAGAATGCGTGTTGCCCATCAACTTCTGCAGTAGGAAAACAAAATTTCTATGGAAGTCAGCGGGTACCAGATACTAGCATTTTTGAAAATATTTTATTTTGTGTTCAACAGAAGAAAGAACCTCAAATAGGGTTTGAACAAGTGAAGAGTTAGCAAATGATGGCAGAATTTTCATGTTTGAGTGAAATGTGAGATCTTTGGAATCTTTGATTCCATTTTTTGAACATAGTCAATAATGGCTTGACCATGGAATAGATTTGGAGAAGCTACCTGTTTAAATAACCAATGGCAGATTGAGAACTATTCTGGAAACTTTTGAAAAACATTATACTACGTCCTCATACTTCTAACTCATACTTTTAAAATCACATACTTCTTTACTCTATAGCAGGGGTCTCAAACTGCTGGCCCGCGGACCATTTGCGGCCCTCCCTCTTCCTCCCTCTGGTCCGCAACTGACGTCAAAATATAACGAGATTTGGCCCACCAAAACATATATTTTTTAATCACTATCATTGTTGTGCAGTCGCATATAGCCACTTGTGGTTTTGACCCCCCCACCTACTGGACATTTAAAGTATAACACTATATATATCCGAGTTACTTTCGGTTTCTCTTAGTGTGTGGTCGAGAGTAACACACATGCAGATTATTTCTGGGGCTAAATTAAATGTTAAAATATATGTTCGTAAGTGCTCTATTTATACTAATACTCTATTTTTGTAAATATTCAAGGGTCATTTGATTATAATCAGTCTTATACCACATGTATTTTGTTGTACAAACACTTCTTCATATTATGCTGGGGATGTAAATATAATAATTTTGCCAATATTCGATTCAAATGGTCTCTTTAATAGATTTTCCTCATATGCATATTAAAATTTGTATAAAAAATGTGCATTAGTAACGTTTTACTGCTGGCTGAATTGATCATGTTAAAGTAAATTTGAATATATACATCATTTCCCCCTCTTTGTTGTAGTTTTACAAAAAAGAAAGAAATTGAGAAGAACAATTGCCAGTAAAGTCACTTAAATTACCCAATCTGCTTTCTGCTGTCTTACGCTATCTGTTAAACTTCTGGTTAAGCAACAATTGATTGGGACATAATAATAATTATTATTATTATTATTAAATTTCAGTATTCCCATATCAATTTAAACTACCCCTTCAATATGTACAACAAGAAACAAAAAGAAGGACCTTTGACTGCATATACTCTGGGGAAGAATGTCTGAGTGCATCAATTACATCAGGCTTCCATTTTTTTCTTGTGCTTGAATGCTAAAACAGCCCTCCCATTAATTGTCAGCCATTGATATGGCCCCCTACCAATTTGAGTTTAAGACCCCTGCTCTATAGTATAAACTTCAGTGTAAGAATTAAATGTCATTAGTTTTTTATTGAAGGCTCAAATGTCCTCAAAAAAGAGCAGCGAGCGATTTTCTCCTTGTATTTGTTTTTTAATTAATAATAAGCAGTCGTTGCCAATAGCGCAGTGGTTAAGAGTGCCAAAACTCAGCTATAGTTTGAGTCCCTCCGATTCCTTTGACATATCAAGGGTATAGAATTGGACGTGTCCCCACCAGTTACTGAAATGTCCCTACCAATAATTGAATCGACTTCAAAATGAAATAATCCTCCCCCTCAACCGTTAGTAACCTACATGTGCACAAAATCAAGTTCACTACGAGTTCACCGTAATACTATTAACCAAGGCTGTGCAATTAATCGAAATTCGGTTTTGATTTTAGCCTCCATGATTATGAAAAACAATAATCAGAATAAAACAGTTAAATTGTGTCACACACCTCTCTAAATTTCTCTACATTCATACCTCCTCAAAGCCCAACTGCAGCAAAATTATTTAACTTGACTTTTGCAGCATGGGACGTGATTGTTATTTATATTATTAAGTGTTTATTTTATATTATTTGGTACTTTATTCATGTTTTTGAAAAGGCGAAACAGAATTTGTGCTGTTTAATGCATGAGCTCTAGGGATGTATGTCCCCACCAATGTCAAGAGCTAATCTACACCATTGCGACATATGTTTTACACAGCGGATGGCCTTCCAGCCGCAACCCAGTACTGGGAAAACATTTCTACATGCCAAAAAATAATTATAAAAATAAATACATAAACTAACAATAATGATGATAAGCACAGTTGGCAGCAGGAATATAGCTCACTGTCACTAAGAGCCACAATGATCTGATTTAGTGATTTACACATGCATTTTTATTCTCAACTGTTTATGTTCATTTATAACATAAGAATGGAGAGTTTACGTGAATAATCACTAAACATGTTTTGCCACATTTTTGCATTCCTGAAAGAAAGTTGAAAGTTGACTTTACATATTCTGCTTCATTACTGAACGCATGCACAGAACAGCACAAGTTGTCTTTTGTGCTTTTAAAAACATGAATAAATCTAATACACTTCAATAAATAACGCACATCACATTCTGCAAATGTCACATTACATGATTTTACTCATTTCCATATAACTCATTACTGCTGGAAAGAGGCTGGGATATGACGTAATAGTTGTTTAAAGAGCCCCTATTATGGGTTTTTGAGAATGACCTTCCATGTAGTGTGTAACACAGCTCTAAGTGAAGTGAAATATCCAGCTAAGGCTTAAATCTGAAAGTGGACAGTGTTTAAAAATATTGATTCAATGTTATAAAAGAGTCGACTCCTAGTACTTCAAATGAATCGTTTTGATAACGAGTCTTTAGCAGTTTCGTCGTGACGTCGATACGAAACTTCGTCCAGTTGTTGCGCTCGCAAAAACCTCAGCATTATAGCCCAGCCTTCGAGCGCTTCTGGAATCTACACACTTACAACAGAGAATTCATCGGCCTTTTGTTAAAGGAAGGATCAGAAAAGACTATTGATGTAAGGGACTATGTCAGAACATGGAGCAGTGCATCGTGGATCAGTTACTTCCTCCATTTCACAAGTTTAAGTAGGTGGTTAAAATGGTTGCCTTCTTGCTTTTTCTAGCTTGCAAATTATGTATTTAATTGTGTTTTGTTACTTGTAACCGCTTGTACTGTATCACGTTAACGCTTTATATTCTCATATCGCGTCTAAGTTGTTTACGGATTTAAATGCGTTTGTAAGCCTGCGATCCTCTGCTGTTTGTCATTGCTATGGCCATCGTCAGCTGTTCTTACATACTTGCAGCAGTCAAGTTTCAAAATAAAACTGCACACACATACCTGCCAACATCTGTCCCTGAAAATCCAGGAGACCGGAGGGTTAGGTTCGGGGTCTGAATAACAGTTAGGGCTGGAGCAAGCTGGACTGGCGCTCTAGGCGAACGGCAATCACGCTGCCTTCAACCCGAAAGTGAAAAAGAAAGTGACCGGTTCGCGGTTGAAAGTGAGGACCGGGATGGAGGGTGTGGGTGTCGCGGTGTGTGAAGAGCAGGTAGAGTGTGACGGGCTAGGAGACACGTGTCGATCTCCTCCCCAGTTCTTGGAGTTTTTGCTCAAAAAAATAGTTAGTCGTCTGTATTTACATTCACCCACTGGCAGCCAAAATCCACTAATATGAAGCGTGTATGCACTCTGACTACTATATTGTTGATAAGCTGTGCTGGGCATTTCACTCTGTCTCGCGCTGAAGGCTGTCAGTGTCGACGAATCACAACAGGCTGTCACCGGTCCAATCAGCGCAGATTAGCTTCGCGCTAAGGAGGGGTTTGGGAACAAATGAATCGCTGAACGATTCATATGAGAGTCGCTAGGATAATTAGGTAAAAATAAATGCATATTTTAAGACCATGAAAGTGTTTTTTGACCTTGCATGCATATCAGCCTATTGTTGGAGACCCTTACAACCAAAATATTACCCTATTTAATGTATAATAGGGGCTCTTTAATCTTGCTTGCAGTTTTTTTTATAATCGTTGGAGGCAAAATATGAAATCCAAATAGAATTTCAATTAATTGCACAGCCCTAAATCAAACTATTTTAAAATCTTTCAAAGAATGTGATGTCAAGATGCAATAAGCAGCATTGTTTGTATATATCAGAGATCTGCTGTGAAGTCTATACACACACCAGCTGGTCAATGCCTTTGGCTGCAGAACGAGTGGCGTAATAGTGAGCAACCAGCAACATCTGCTCAAACTCCTCATGCGCTGGAGAATTAGCTTCTGAAGACTTGGTCAGGTTTTCACACTGCACAAAACAGACATACAAATTGTATGATTTTCCACTTAATCAATACTTACAAAATAATCTCCTAAATGAAAGGTGCCATTGAACCCAGAGCTCACCAACAGCAGAAGGACGTCCCGTAGATCAGACCACATCCGAAAGGCTTCCGCACAATCCCGATCCCTTAGGTTCACCAGCTCCTGGAACATCCGCTTGTAGATGTTGAAGTTCTGCCATAAGAGAAGGAGGAAGTTATTGAAAAAAAGCTCAAAGTTTTATATGATTCTTTGAGATATATGAATATTTTTATAACAATTTGTCATAATGAGTGACAAACTATTAAAACAATTAAAAATATACAACCATTATACCATTATACAATTAAAAAGCTGTGTAACATAATGATTTTGGACACCAACTGTACTTGTAATTACAGAATTACAGAAGTATTTTGCTTTGTTTTATGTAATTAGATATAATAAGTGATGTAATGAAATTGTGACTGTAAGTACCTGTGAATAAGCTGGAACTCCATGCTGGATGTACAGGCTGAGCACTTTCTCCACCTCGCCCTCTTTGATCAGGTGAGTGGCGTACAAGGCGATGTACTTGTGCAGGACCTTAAAATTCTGTTGAAGAGAAAGGCAGATCGTGTGAAAATCTTGTCATGTCTTCAGACTGATAGTTTTTGGATAAAGGAGCAGAAAAATTGGCACCTGTTTTGAGGCTGTGTCAATACATTTCTCCCACTGTCCTCTTTCTGCATACATGTCCAGTGCAGCAACCACATCTACTCCAACCAACTGATTGAAAAAAAATAAAGCACAACTATTAGGACGAACCATAACTGTAAATAATTAAATGTTATAAAATAATACTACCACTTTTAAAATAATAATAATAATAACAATATTCATAATAATAATTATTATAAAAACAAATAATTGTTCATTAGAACAAACACTATAATAGTGATAATAATAAAAACAATGATAATAATAATAAATAATAATAATAAATAATTGTTTATTATAACAAACAAAATAATCATAATAATAATAATAAAAATAATATTACTACTAATAATAATGATAATAATGATAATAATAATGGTAATATTAATACTACTACTTCTACTAATAATAATAATAGTAATATTACTACTAATAATAATGTAATAATAATAATAATAGTAATAATAATAATAAATAATAATTATAAATAATTTTTATAACAAACATAATAATAATAATAATAATAATAATAATAATAATAAAATAATAATAATAATGGTAATAATATTAATAATCATAATACTACTACTACTACTAATAATAATAATAATAATATTACTAATAATAAAAATGGTAATAATAATAATAATAGTAGTAATAATAATTAATTGTTCATTATAACACAAAAATAATGACTATAATAATAACAATAACAAAAACAATAATAATAATAATAATAATAATAATAATAATAATAATAATAATATTAATAATTTTGCCAGTGATGGGTTGCGGCTGGAAGGGCATCTGCTGCGAGAAAACATATGCTGGATAAGTTGGCGGTTCATTCCGCTGTGGCAAGCCCAGATTAATAAAGGGACTTAGTCGAAAAGAAAATGAATGAATAAATAATAATAATAATAATGGTAATAATAATAATAATGATAATAATAATAATAGTAATCAATAATAATAACAATAATAATAATAATAATAATAATGGTAATACTACTACTACTACTACTAATAATAATAATAATAATAATGGCGATAATAATAATAATAATAGTAATAATTAATTGTTCATTATAACAAACAATAATAATGATTACATAATAATAATAATAAATTATTAAATGTTTATTATAACAAACACAATATTAATGACAATAATAATAATAATAATAATAATAATAATAAACAGTCTGAAAAAATAAATAGACATATTGAGTTAAAATAATGAAAACAATTACCTATTGCTATTAATATTAAAATAAATAAATATGTATCAATTAATCAATCAATTATGATTATTATTACAATTTTACTATTATTATTTACAACAAAATAATTTAGTCTTATTTACAACAAAATCATCAGTCTTTTGTGACTAATTTAATCTATAATCAAAAAGACAAAAACACTTTTTCTTCAAATCCTTTGATGATATAGTACAAAATACAGAACATCACCGGAAGTGTACATTTAACTAGTTTCCTTGTTAACATTCTGTCTTTTCAATAAAAAGCCCTGACCTGCATCATTCAGTGACGGTTACGCTACCAGTGAAGCATTGCAATGAGAGGCAAGCGCTCGCATCAGTTTGGTGACTCATATCTGTTATTCTAAATTGAATCAAGCCAATCATCTCCATTTTTTTCTCCTCTCAAACAATAACTGAAAACAATACAGTAGCGGAGGAGCTGCAGTCTGCAGTGCAGTGTTATGCTCGTTTAATGCATTCTTTAACCTCAACATCCATTGCTAGGAAATAGATTTTATTTGCTCAAACTTATACAGGCTTTTTGAGCCTCGAGTGGGAAACACAAGTTCAATCAACAATCTCAGGTCTAAAATAGCTGAAAAAAAGAAATTTGCTAGCAATCTCATTTATATTAATAGCAAGAAGCATCTAGAGTTGTGTCAAAAATAAGCTTTCTAATAAAGAAACTGTAATTAAATCAGAATTTGGCAAAACATTACAACAATAGAATGGTTTGAGATTTATACAGTGCCCACTAATATCGGCACTCTGCCTCAAACATGCTGCCTATCAAATAGGCTAGAAAAAAAATTGTTTACCTTTTTGATGTTTCGCTCAAAATAATACCAAAAACGCATTTATTTTGGTTGAATTGGAAATCGCCTACACTCCCTAATAATATTTGTGCATTAAAGACATTTTCAGTTTTCTTAGAGACAATTAGACACACAATAAAAGAAACTTCTGGAGGATTCTAAAAAATTTGGGGTCCTCTTCTTGATTAATTAAAGTGAAATAATTCTAAAGGTCTGAATATTTTGCTCCTCTTGAAACCTTCCCACCAAGTATGAATTAATAATCGACTTCATCTTGAAAATAATTGAATTAATTTAGTTTTTTTACACCTGTGATATTATTGTGCATATTAGTTTGGATGACCGTGTCATTTTCTTTTTTTAATACTGTCGTTGTATTTTGTTTAGAGTATATACATGTCATTAATCTTTTTATGATTTTTCAGTTTTTCTAAATCTGGCAATTTAATTTTGAATCCTGCTGAGTTAGAAAAAATTCAATAAAGTGGGGAAGAAAATATGAAGAAAAAAAAAAGAATTTTGTCCTTGAAACTAGGGTTGGGTCGATAGACGATGGCCGATAAACATCACGATTCTAAGCCGGCATCGCAATCCTCCGCCCTGCCCCTGTCGCAGTGGCAACCTGCTCACGAAAAATACACACTGCTTCATTTATACTAATACGTCTTAGTTTTAAAATGGCATTTTAGAACGAAAACGATCCACACTTGCGTTTCACCTAAAATTTCTGAAAAGCCCTCCTACCACATTATACCGCTGAAAATGCACATCACATGACCACACACACACAAACACACACACACTCTGTCATGCTGCAGCGCTGCATTCTGAGCTCCAGCAGTTAGTCACAGGCTCACAGCATCAGTACATTGCTTTAATCTTTCGCTTTTACGCTTGTACTTAGTAATTTTAGTGAAAACCTCAGATACTGTTGTTTGGTTCCTGTTGGCTGTGCACCTTTTTTACCAACCAAGTTTGTCGACGCCATTATAACGACACAGATCACTCTGCCCATGCCAGAGTCCCGTAGAAAAAGTGATTGACAGGTGTTAATCTGTGTGTAACTTATCTCTTTTTATTTATGATTTGGTTATGGGTAAAACAAAGACCATGCGGGTCAGCTAGTTGAAACGGTAGGCTACAAATAATTAATTCCTTATGAATTAATTAATTATTCATAAATAATTAATTCACTGCCGCCTATGACGACGATGTCATCGTCCATCATGATGTTTCCCATTAGACATCGTACAATGTCAAATTGGTTGACATCGTTCAACCCTACTTGAAACCCTTACAAAACAATTTTACAAAACAAATCAGTGGTGTAAGATTGTAGTTTTAGAGACTTTCTGACCACAAGACCAAACTAACTTCAGCAATTCTCCAGCAGTGAGTCTTAAGAGATTTTTTTGACCATTTGAACCTTCTCCTAAAACAGACAGACGTCCTCTTCTTGGCCAAATCATAACATTTTCAGGACTGGAATTTCTTAATTGTGCCCTCATTATTCCTATTATTGCATATTATGCTAGTTTCTTAAAGCCACTTCCCATTTTGTGAAGCTCAAAAACCTTTTGCCACAAATCTCTGTTCTGTAGTCCTAGCAATTGATAAACGACTGAGTGGGTTTTTCTATTTGTAAATCTCCTATTTGTAACAGGTAATGGTGACCAAAAACATAGGGCTGCCAATAATTGTGGCACACATACAGTTGAAGTCAGAATTATTAGCCCCCCTGAATTATTAGCTCCCCTGTTTATTTTTTTCCCCAATTTCTGTTTAACGGAGAGATGTTTTCAACACATTTCTAAACATTATAGTTTTAATAACTCCTTTCTAATAACTGATTTATTTTATCTTTGGCATGATGACAGTAAATAATATTTTACTAGATATTTTTCAAGACACTTCTATACAGCTTAAAGTGACATTTAAAAGTTTAACTAGGTTAATTAGGTTAACTAGGCAGGTTAGGGTAATTAGGCAAGTTATTGTATAATGATGGTTTGTTCTGTAGACTATTGAAAAAAAAATATTGCGTTAAAGGGGCTAATAATTTTGACCTTAAAATGGGTTTTAAAAAATTAAAAACTGCTTTTATTCTAGCCGAAATAAAACAAGTAAGATTTTCTCCAAAAGAAAAAATATTATCAGACATACTGTAAAAATGTCCTTGCTCTGTTAAACATCATTTGGGAAATATTTAAAAAAAAAAAGAAAAGAAAATTCAAAGTGGGCTAATAATTCTGACTTCAATTGTATATTCAAAAAGGTTTTTGATAAAACTGAGTGCAATTGTTTATTCTTAATGTGAACAGAGCTTTCGCAAATAGAATACTTACAAATTGATAAATCATCTTCATACAGTTGAAATCAGATTTATTAAACCCGCTTTGATTTGATTTTAATTGAATTTGATTTCTTTCCTTTTTTAAATATTTCCAAAATGATGTTTAACAGAGCAAGTAATGTTTTACAGTATGTCTGATAATATTTTTTCTTCTGGAGAAAGTCTTATTTGTTTTATTTTGGCTGGAATAAAAGTAGTTTTTAAAAACATTTTAAGGTCAAAATGATTAGCCCCTTTAAGCTATATTTCTTGTTATACCATCATCATATAATAACTTGGCTAATGAACCTAACCTGCCTAGTTAACCTAATTAACCTAGTTAAGTTTTTAAATGTCACTTTAAGCTGTATAGAAGTGTCTTGAAAAATATCTAGTCAAATATTATTTACTGTCATCATGGCAAAAATAAAATAAATTAGTTATTAGAAATGAGTTATTAAAACAATTATGTTTAGAAATGTGCTGAAAAAATCTTCTCTCTGTTAAACATAAATTGGGGAAAAAAATAAACAGGGGGGGCTAATAAGTCAGGGGGGGCCAATAATTCTGACTTCAACTGTACATTTGACAACACACATGCATGCAAATTCTAAAAAACACTGCAAAAAGTGCAGACTACAATGAAAATGTGTCCCAAAAAGTGACAAACCCAGCTTTACTACACGGAGCCGGACAAAACTTCAAAAAAACCAAAAAAACTTCTCAGATTCATGGGTTCATCATTTTTAATGGTCCCCTCACACATTTCCATATTGGTCTGCAGTGCGTTTCTGTACATGTGGTTTTGTCAAATTGATGAAGATGTTTTTTTCAATTTGTTAGTGGTTTTCTGTTTGTTTGTGTTTTCTTAACTTGTAGCATGTTCAGCTCTCATAGCCATCATACATATCTGATTTTGTATCTCTATTTTATTTTACTTTATTTTATTTTTGCCAATAGTATGCTTTAGTTCCCACTTCTACTAGCAGTCCTCTTTTTTATTATCTCTAGTGACAGTTAGAAGATTAACAAAGGGAACTTACAGAGTCAACTTTGCCTTGATTTTTCAGGTGCTCTTTGTACCGTTTGTCCACATACTCCTCGAGTCTGTGGAAAGAGAAATAAAATAATTCATTTAAAGTGATTTTTTGTAAAAGTATTGTATAAAACGCTTGTTTTTCTATTGTCATTGTGTGGAAAAATACTTGTAATAAAAAAGGCAAAAACAAGACCTTTCCTGACTTGAACAAGGCGGTATATGAAAGCCTGCATATTGATTTTTATGTAATGGACAATTTTGCCAGAAGAATCATAAAGATGTGACTTTACAATGAATACAATTGTATGGAGTTTGCATGTTCTCCTTATGACTGCGTGGGTTTCCTCCTGGTGCTCCAGTTTCTCCAACAGTCCAAAGACATGCGGTAAATGTGAATTGGATAAATTAAATTGCCCGTAGTGTGTGAATAGAAGAGTGTGTGGGTGTTTCCCAGCATTAAGGATTGTATTGGGTTGCATCTGCAGTTGATTCTGCTGTGGCGACTCCTGATAAAGCAGTGACTAGAAGAAAATTAATTGAGTCTGTTCAAGGCACACATTTTAATGTAGTAAACGTCTACCATGACTAGTCATGGAAGACAATACAAAGTAAAGCTAAACAATATATTGTTTTACCATCGATATCGCAGGAGCTACAGAATTGTATTTAATCACTGTATTTGTATGGAATTTTTATGATTTATGCAAAAAAAAAAATCTTACTTGACATTTTTGTCTTGTTTCTAGTCCAAATATCTACATTTTAAAGCGAAAACAAGATTATTATTGTTGCGGAAAATCTAGCTTGCTATAAGGAAAAACTCTTAATTTTGACATATTTCTTCTGACGGTAATACCAAAACAATATTTTTACTTGCTCTAAGAATTTTTTGATATTTGGACTGGAAATGAGACAAAACAAAATAAGAAAAGCATTTTATTAGCATTGTGATTATTCAATTTCTGTACCTGAATATTGTTAGACTCCCCAGAAAATCCTTAAATAGTGCTATTCAAACCATCTTGTGAAACTGTATTCAAAACGATATATTTATCGCAGAAAAATAAAATATCATTCATTTATTCATTTTGTTCGGCTTAGTCCCTTTATTAATCAGGGGTCGCCACAGCGGAATGAACTGCCAAATTATCCAGCATATGTTATTACGCAGCAGATACCCATCCAGCCGCAACCCAGCACTGGGAAACACCCATACACTCTCATTCACACACATACACTACGACCAATTTAGTTTATTCACTTCACCTATAGCATATTTCTTTGGACTGTGGGGGAAACCGGAGCATCCCACCCAGAGGAAACCCATGCCAACATAGGGAGAACATGCAAACTCCACACAGAAATGCCAACTGACCCAGCCGGGACTCGACCCAGTAACCTTCTGGCTGTGAGGCGAAAGCGCTACTCACTGCACCACCGTAACACCCTAAACAAAATATCGCAAGATCATATTTTTGCAGCCCTAATACAGACGCAAACAAAGTTGTTTTTACAGTTGATTTGGCACACAAAAGTGTTCTTGGGGTTTTGTTTGTTTACAGTTGAACCACTGAAGTCACATGGAATGCTTTGAATATTTTTCTGAACTATAAATGTCTACCGACCACTGCTGTCTATATAGGATGAGAGAGCTCCAGGATTTCATCTAAAATATGTTATTTGTATTTTTTTTAGTATTTGTGCTCAGAAAGTAGGTGTCAGGTAATTGGAACGACATGAGGGTGAGTATTTATAACCGAATATTTTTTATGCGAACTAACTCTTTAAGTCTTATTTGCAGTAGGGGCACTATTTTAGTAAATTCTCCTATATAAGTTGGAAGCCCTGTTGACAGTGATATCATGTTATTCTTAATTAATCATAAATATTCATTCTATACCACCAGACAGTCTTCAATACTACACCTCATACCAGACCGGAAAGTGCTTAGACTTGATTTCCGAAAGCTATTTTTCCGGCCGTAAATAAGCGAGTGAGAGATAAACTGCGAAGGCCATCTGAAGCTCTTTGGCCTTGTGCTGTCGTGCTCTTCATTTGTTGCGCTGAGTGATTTTTCTGACAGTGAGAGAGTGATTTCGCCGCCTCCCTCTTACATTGTTGGCTGCGGCGTTGTTAGGGGCGACCAGTCTGCTAAGGGCTCACCTTGGATCCAGCTCCTTGGCCACTCTTTTGGCTTTGTTCCATTCTTCCCCCTCAATGAATGCGTCTATGGCGTTCTTAATGAGGTCTAGGTTGAGGTAGAGCTCAGCAGCCTGAAAAAAAAAAACATTTTGAACCTCAATGGGTCCACAGCTCGAGGACGCTAAAGAATAGGTGAAGTCTGTGAGCTTTTTGTGCGGTCACATTTCTTTTGTGTCATATCCTAAATATACACTCGCTTAGATGGGCACACGAGCACACTGAAAGCACCATTTCCTCTTGCTGTGGCGCTCTCTAAACACAATACTTTGCAAGAATAAAAAGCTAGTATTTTTCTGGGAATTTGAGTTTTTTAGTATTTCCACTTTGTGAGGAAAATAAATAACTCAAATTGAGGGTTTCATACGGTGAATGTGATTGTCTATCTGAAAAAAATTTAATAAGCATACCTCGTTGTACTTTCGGAGCTGAATCAGACGTGGACCGACAATCTGACTTACGTCCACAGCCTTGTCATGGGATAAAAATTTAATGGCCAATTCTGCTGCCTGAAGGACATGAAAAAAGATGGGAAAAATGCTGTAAAACTACAGATGCATCTAAAATTAAGTTATTAAGGGTCATAAAAACATGCTCATACATACAGTAGGTAAGTGAAATACTTTCCAAACATCAATTATAGGCAATTAAAAGACAGAATGCACTGAATGAAAACACTTCAAATCAAAAGAGTAGCTTTCTGATATTTAAGACATCCTACAGTCAATGGAACATTTGATATAGGTAAAAAAAATCAGTGCTTTGAATCTTTTCTCATAGTTTAAGAGAGGCTGAAACTTCAAAAGAAGCTTTAAAAAAAAAAAAAAAAACAATTCTGACTAAAATGTTAATGTTATTCTGCCTCTGCTGTTTGAACTGATTTAAATAAGACCTTCATTTTAAAAGACAAATCCACACACTCTGACTTAAAAAACATAAAAATAAGTAAATATTTAAAAGGGCACATTAAAAAGCAATTTTCTTGTCTTAAATTAACAAGAAAAATGACTATAATGAAATGGATATAATAGAAAATATTTTTCCAAAAATAATAAAAATGAAATTTCTGTATTACTTTATTTGCAGACAACAATTTCCCAATTGTTGCTTAACAAAAAGAAGATTTTTGTCAACATGTTTATACGCATAATAGTTTTAATAACTAATTTATTTTGTCTTTGCCACAGTGACAATGCATAATATTTGTTTACTTATTTAGCAAGACACCAGTATTCAGCTTCAAGTGCAATTTAAAGACTTAACTAGGTTATTAAGTTAACTAGGCAAGTTAGGTTAATTAGGCATGGCATTGGAAAACAGTGGTTTGTTCTGTAGACAATCAAAGGGAGATAATATTATTGACCTTAAGGGGCACCTATTTTAACCCTTTTTCAAGACTTAAGATTAGTCTTTTGTGTCTCCAGAATGTGTCTGTAAAGTTTCAGCTCAAAAACACCCATCAGATTATTTATTATACCTTGCAGAATATTAGAATTTCAGCTCTGAGCATCTTGTAGCTGTTTTGTTGCCTGTGCCTTTAATGCAAATGAGCTAGTTCTGCCCGCCTACTGTTCCTATGTGCTTGTCAGAGTGTGTCCATCTCCTGCTGTGTCAGATAAACAGCACAGTGACAGACAAAGGAAGCAGATCTCACATAACGTTTGTGAGAAATACTACAGTAAGAACGTTCCCAATGATTATTTGATGTATTTGTTGTGGAGTTAATTCAAGCCTTTCTGCAACGATGAGTCACATACAATGTCATTACAAAGTTCACACACACAGTGTGCGTTTAAATTTGCACTGTTTTCGCATGGCAAATGTGACAGGTTAGACGTTAATATCCACTGCTGTATGGATATCCATTATGTTAATGTACAAAATAAACCTGCTTTAACGTCCACAAACCGGGATTGAAGCGTCTTCTTTTATAGTTGTACTGACATGCGGCTGTGGTTATAAAGTAAAGACAGTAAAATCGCTGTTATTCATTACAAACATGCACTCTTTTAAAATGTTTTAAACTTGTAAAACTGATTCTTGATCACATTTGATGATGATTGATGATCACAGAGTGCTGAAGAGATCTTTTAATCCCAGTTGCTTTGAGCACGTCCTGTCTTGTTGATATGATTATACGCGTTACTATGGAGACATGTTAATTCGCGGCTGTCGATCAATTTGGTGGGTGGGGAACCTTTGTTGCTGTGGGCCTCAAAATGGGAGGGATTTGGATCCTATTTTAACTTCTGGAAATTAAAAAAAAGAAACATAATGTATTTATATCACCCCAATATGACTGTGGGCATACTATACCTACACACAGTTTTGTCCAAACAGCTTACAAAAGATGATTTTCATCATAGGTGTCCTATAAAAGCTGCTTTTATTCCAAGAAGGCTAATAATCTGGACGTCAAAAATTTGCCAAAAATGGTAATTGTCACTGCACTTCATAATAATACTTGCTGGTATGTTATTACAATAATAGGGTGTTTATTGGCTGAGAAAAAGTTATTTAACTAATATAATATTTATCAACCTTCATCCAACACTTCATCAGCAGGTCCAAGTTAGATGAGTCCTTCACTTTCAGATAGCAGTCAACAGCTCTTGAATACTCTCCGGTCTGTTCCCACTCCTGTGCCTGCTCAATCATCCCTTCCACACCCCTGCAAACACACATACACATTCAATGCTCATAGACTTTTTGATCTCTACAGGCACATAACTTGTAGGGAAGACAAACTTGTTACATTTAAAAGCACTACAGTTTTATTAGTGGTGGATAAATAGTTTGCAGATTATTTTACTTTAAGTGTTTTAAATAAACACTTGAAACCCCTATTTATCAAAGGTCTTCATACTTCCGTACTTCAAATCCTGAGATGGCATGGCAGTTAATGACTGTGAAAGCTACATGAAAAACCTTTATCTTTATTGAAGCTTCATCTTTTTTGTGTTTTAAAGGCATAGCTCACCCAAAAATAAAAATGTACTCAGCATTTACTCCCGCTCAAGTGGTTCCAAAGCTTTATGAGTTTCTTTATTCTGTTGAACACACAAGAAGACTTAAAAGAATTTGAAGAATGCTAGAAACCAGTAACCATACTAGGAAAAACTAGGAAATCAATAGTTACCGGTTTCCAACATTCATCAAAATATCTTCTTTTGTGTTCAACAGGAGAAAGAATCTCAAGCAGGGTTGTGACAAGTGAATGGGGACCAAATGATGACAGAATTTAGAGTTTTGGGTAAACTATCCCTTTAACAGTTCTCTAATCTGTGGTATTAGCTCTAGTTTTTTTCATAACATGCAAGACACAATGTAGGGTAAAACAATTGTCTAAACATACGGTCTAAAGCACATGGAGCAGGGGCACTCTTAGGGCGTGTTTAAATCCACTTTTGCAATTAGAAACAGGAAAAATGGTCAGTGTTTCAGTCACAAGGTCTAAAAGTGGTGCCCTTATTTTCGTAATGACTTATTGGTGGGTTTTGGGCATAATGTGCATTAAACCAATAAGAGTCTCATCTCCCATTTCCTTTAAGAGCGGTCACACCATGGCAGATTCACCATTTACTCAGCAGACTTTGTAAGCTGATATTATATGTCATTACTGCAGGTAGCTGGGCTAATTTCAATACATGCAATGACTACCCATTATGATATGTATGCATTTTTATATTTATGTAGACATTAATAATCTTTTAAATTTGATTCCTTGATTGTTTTACATTTCAAGATATTTATGTGCTGCTCTGCATCCCTGTGTGTGTAATAAGCTATTTGTTTGCGTGTTGTAGGCCTGCATATGACTAACATGCTTTTTAAATAATAACAAAAACTTGACTTTAGAGCAGCTTTTAGTTGGTTGATGGACTATTGGACTATTTCATTTGCATCAAAATAGCAATTGATCAACAATGTGCATTACCACATCAGTTTACCAGTCCAGTGCACAAATGGGAGCAAATGCATTAGCTATTTAAACAAT
Source organism: Danio kyathit (assembly GCA_903798195.1). Classification (NCBI taxonomy): domain Eukaryota; kingdom Metazoa; phylum Chordata; class Actinopteri; order Cypriniformes; family Danionidae; genus Danio; species Danio kyathit. The sequence goes on along the minus strand of LR812538.1, from coordinate 44,368,957 downwards.
GTGGCGTAGGACGTAAAAATTATATTTATATAATTTTATATACAGTTGAAGTCAGAATTATTAGCCCCCCTTTGACCTTTTTTTCTTTTTTAAATATTTCCCAAATGATGTTTAACAGAGCAAGGAAATTTTCACAGTATGTCTGATAATATTTTTCCTTCTGGAGAAAGTCTTATTTGTTTTAATTCGGCTTGATTAAAGAAAGAGTTTTAAAAATTTTAAAACCCATTTTAAGGTCAAAATTATTAGCCCCTTTAAGCTATATTTTTTTTGATAGTCTACAGAACAAAGCATCGTTATACAATGACTTGTCTAATTACCTTAACCTGCCTAGTTAACCTAGTTAACCTATTAAGCCTTTAAATGTCACTTTAAGCTGTATAGAAGTGTCTTGAAAAATAACCAGTAAAATATTATTTACTGCCATTATGGTAAAGATAAAATAAATCAGTTATTAGAAATGAGTTATTAAAACTCTTGTGCTGAATGTTGAATGTGTTGAAAAAATCCTCTCCGTTAAACAGAAATTGGGGGGAAAAAATATACGGGGGCTAATAATTCAGGGGGCTAATAATTCTGACTTCAACTGTATATTTAAATATATATATTTAATTGCATTTCAATTTTTCTAAAAATGAAACATAGTCATCCATATTATTTTTAAGACTCTTTCCATACATTTTAAAACCTCATCGCCACTTTAGGTTGCAACGAGTAACATTGGCGACATTTTACTAACAGAACATTTACTAAATATTGATTGTAAGAAACTAATCCTGAACTAAAACATTCTCAAATGCTGAATAAAAATGCTAATCCAGCAGGGGCGCCTAACATCATAGACCAGCAAGAATAACAGTGTTGCCTTGGTTACTGCAGTAAACAAAGCAGTGTGATGTACAATCTAGCAAGATTTTATCGATTTCAACTACAGAGCATCCCGATTATTCGCAGATTAATTTGAGGCAAACTTTAGCAAACAACGATACACTGTATAATAAAAAACAATGCAAAATTTAATACCTTGTAAAATAGCATTTAAGATTTTTTAAACATTTTTAAGGACCTTAAATTTCTCTAAATTAAATCAACTAAATTGTTTTAAATAAATTTGTTTTATCAACATTTAATACTTTTTTAAGACACCCTGAATGAAAAACACAAAATACAGCACCACATTATCATGTATGTGCATGTGGTAAATGCACAAATGCTGTAGCTTCCTGTAAATGTATGTGGTAAATGCAAAAATTCTGTAGCTTAATAACAACAATTGGTTACATTAGATTACTGTACATTACTCCTTTAATTCATTTTTAAAACTGTTTACATTAACATTATAATAAAATGTATAATCTCTCAATCCTGCCACATTACCATGGTGCAGTTATTAACATTATATTTAGCATGTATCAGAGATGTTTTATATAGGGAACATTCTATCATGACAATTAGCGCTAAGTCCTAATTTTAGGCCAAAATAAAAAGAGAGTTTTTTCATTTTACTTTTAGGACAAATTGTAAAAAAATATATAAATAAATGAAAAAAAAATACTGTTGATTAAAATGCTAAATTTGGTATTGACTTGGGATGTTGGACCTGAACAGACTTGAACTTGGTCCTGTTTCCCAATGCACAGAGCAATTAATTTATGGCACCAGAATACATACAGTACAGTTGAAGTCAGAATTATTACCTCCCTAAATCCTAACCCCCCCCCCCCCTAAATTATTAGCCCTCCTGTTTATTTTTTCCCCAATTTCTGTTTAACGGAGAGAAGATTTTTTTCAACACATTTCTAAACATAACAGTTTTACTAACTTATTTCTAATAACTGATTTATTTTATCTTTGCCATGATGACAGTAAATAATATTTTACTAGATATTTTTCAAGACACTTCTATACAGCTTAACATGACATTTAAAGGCTTAACTAGGTTAATTAGATTAACTAGGCAGGTTAGGGTAATTAGACAAGTTATTGTATAACGATGGTTTGTTCTGTAGACTATTGAAAAAATATATAGCTTAAAGGGGCTAATAATTTTGACCTTAAAATGTTTTTTTATAAAATTAAAAACTGCTTTTATTCTAGCCAAAATAAAACAAATCAGACTTTCTCCGGAAGTAAAAATATTATCAGACATACTGTGAAAATTTCCTTGCTCTGTTAAACATCATTTAGGAAATATTTAAAAAAAAAAAAAATAATTCAAAGGGGGCTAATAAATCTGAATTCAACTGTATTCATGATTCTGAAAAATACCTTTCAAAATAAAGTAAGCAGAGACCTAGATAAACAATCATACTGGTCATATCACCAATACACACTGTCACATTTTTATCTCTCAATATCTTTACACGCCTAGAGTCCATCATAAAAGACAACATGGCAAGAAAGTTCAAACTCTTGACTGAAAATAGGTTAATGATACAAGAAGCCTGCATTACTGCTGAGTGGGCCTTGAACTGACTATGCAAAACGTTTCTCCTTTTCTTCCCAGGGAAGACAGTGAAGAAGCCTTTGATGTTTTCCCACAAGTCATTAAAAATAGGAAAATTATCAGCGGAGACGGATTTGCTGCGTGTCTGTGCGTTAATGAGCTGCTCATTATGGATTTAATTTAGGATAAAAAGCTGCCATGTTCTAATAAGGGAGGGAAGCCAAGCAACGAAAAGAGGATCTGAATGTAGTTCAGAGCTGCTAGCTTTTCTACACAACTGCAGAGCCCTAGTTTCGGAAGAACAATAAACAAGGCAGGATTTTCAAATACAGCGAATCAGACACATGTGAAAGCAAGGCAGAAAGAAAAATAGACAGAAGACGAGTTAAAAGAGAGTTCTTTTACCAGTTGCCCTCGCTTTCATATTCCTTTTGAAGGACGCTCAGCTTGCTGGGCAAATAGTCTTTGCAGATCCGCATTGCATCAGTCCACATCCCAGCATCCTGGAAACAGGAAATATGATTCTTCAAAGCCTACCGAATCTTTTTTCCATATATAATTAATAATAGGAAATCTTAGCACGTTATTTAATAAAATGGGTGATACTTTACTTGAAGGGGTGCTCATAAATCCTTTATAATCATGACATGACACGTCATGAATGTGACTGACATTTTATGCATGCTTTTAACAACTGTCATTAAGTGTCATTCCCTCAGTTATGACATTTTAAAGGCAAAGATGACATTTTGTTTATGCCAAGTTGTCACAAAAAAGTTGTCTTTGTCATGACAACTTGACATTACCAAGGCAAGAAAACTTGTCACAAATCATCATAAACATAATTGCTATAACTTGGAATTATAAATATATCATGAATTTTATAACAAGGACATACATTTTTTTTGGACCCCAACTACAGTGGTACAAGCTGAATTTGTCATTAAAATGTCATTAAATGTTAATGACGCTCTTTTAATTAGACATTTTAATAACAAATAGAGTTTGTTCCACTAAAAATGTGATCAGAATTATTCATGACAATTATAATGCCTCATGGCAATTATGTTCATGACGATTTATGACAAGCTGTTTTTGTCGTCACATAACTGAGCAAATGACACGTAATAGTTGTCATAAGCATGCATAAATGCTTCAATCACATTCATGACGTGTCAAATTTTCATGACAATCTTATAAACACCCCTTCAAGTAAAGTGTTAAGCGTTATTAAAATACAATTAGGATTATGATAAATACTTTTCCTTTACAAACAAATACAAGCTAAAATTCAAATATGTGAAACATATATGTGGAAAGTAATGTAAATTTATTTCTAAATAAATGTAACATGCTAAAGTGATGACATGGGTTTCACATGCAAATGTTTAACATTTCACATATGGTCCACATATTTCAAAGGTGATTTTAACATGGTTAAATAAGATGCTTTTTATGCAATGGTGGTCATAAATATTTTGTTTTCTTCAAAAGGATTATGCGCAATTGGAACAAAAAAAAAGTAACATTTTTTTGCAGTTGAGTTTTATAAAATAAGTCACATGGAATGTTTTGATAAACTTTTTTGTTCCTTTTCTGGACTTTGAACATCTCAGGACTGTTGCCGCCGATGGAGGATTTCATCTCAAATATCTTAAATTGCGTTCCTAAAACCCTCTTTGTTTAAAATTACATGAGGCTGAGTAATTAAAAACAGAGTTTAAAATTTTTGGTGAACTACCTCTTTAACTTAAATTTAACTCATTGACTACTCATTGAGCCATTGACTCCTAGAGCACGGTTATCTTTAGGCATCAGATCAATTTTATTCTACAATTAAGAACACTTGTTTACTACCCAAGTACTGTATTCTTACTATTAACTCTGATTAGCTGATTGTATTCTAAAGATCCAAAATCTTACTTTGTAGTATTTAATAGCCAGCTCCGGCCTTTGCGCCCTGAGCAAGAAGGCCTCAGCTTTTTGAAATTCCTTCTGGTCAAAGCAGAACTTGGCCTGGCTCACTAGAATGTCTGCCACACTTTCCGGATCATGAGCCTCTGCTACTCTCTGGGCATTACTCCAGTCCTTGTTATGAACGTGCCTGCAATAGAAATGACACGGTCACCCATATTTCAAACCTCATTTTTTTTTTAGAAAAAAACGTCACGTTGCGGTGGGCCTCAAAATCACTGGGATTTGGGTCTTATTTTAACGTCAGGAAAAATAATGTCACTATACCTACACACAGTTCTGTCCAAACAGCTTACAAAAATTGATTTTCATCATAGGTCCCCTTTAAATAAATGGACTTATTCCTTTGCTCATCACTGAAATGCTCAGTTAAGACGTAATCAGTCGTCTTTCTTCTTGTTTTCCAGTACAAACATTTTCAAAACAAGACAAAATAACTTGAATGGGATAATAGGATAAAATGTTTTTAGAGCAAATGTTCTGGTTAATTTTTCTGGCTCTGCTGGCAAAAATTTTTTATTTATTTTTTTACACTTACAAGAAAATCAGTGTTTTTCATTCAGAGAAGAAAAACAAATGTTTTTTTTTCATAAAACAACATTTTGTCAGAATAACATGTTTGTTTGTTTGTTTGTTTTATCAAAAGGTAGTTTACAGCAGATAGAGATGTTTTTTCTGAAGTGTTAAAACATATGTATTGTGTTTTTAAAAATCAATATAAATCAGTCTGTAAACATGGCACATTTTTGTTCAAAAACAAAATTGACATTTTTGTTTTTAATTACATTTTTTTTGTTTACATGATGAATAAAAAATACATTGACTCAAAAACAGCAAGAAATCATGAGAACTTAATTCATCTCCTAACATTTTCATAGCTGTCTATATGAAATATTAATAAGTGATCAAATTATAGTTAGTGTATGTGTTTTCGCGTAAACTTTTCTGTTTCTTTATCTATGCAGTTTTTGCATAGTAAAATAAAACCTGCAACTGCAGTTTAAACATTTTTTAACCATTTTTTTTTTCTTTTTTTTACGTATTGTGACGCAGTTTCTAGATAAACACAATATTAAATGAGAAAACAGTGCCGTGGCTTGTTTTTGTCTACTGCGAGCTGATCAAATGTAGGAAAGTAGGATAGATTCTAAGATTCTTTTATTAGTTTATAAGGCACTACATAACCTGACACCTTCTTACATTTCTGACTGTTTATCGAGATCCAAGCCTTTTGCTACGCTTTTCAAGCGCTGGACTTTTACAATTTCACTCTGTTAATCTGATGTGATCTGGCAGCACCTCTTTTAGTCACTATGCTCCAAAAATTTGGAATTGTTTCCCAAATAAAGAGAAAGAATCCCCTAGCATTCATGTTTTTAAAAAGCGTGTTAAGATGCACCTTTTCAAAATTGCATATGAATATAACAGTATGTGACGTGTATGCATTTTATGTATATATGTATATTGTTGGGTGTATGTATGTATGCATTTACATTGTGTGCATGTATACGGATATGTAAGGACTATTGTGTGTGTGATTGTGTAGATATATGCATGTACATGTATGCTTTTATCCGAGTTTATATTTGTTGCTTATTTGCTTTATTTGTCCATACATTTGTTTATTTGGTTTATTTTACAATGCTTGTTTGTTTGTTGTTTGCGAAGCGGTTTTAGTTGCATGCATGTAGGAAAAGTTTTATACAAATAAAATGTATTATTATTATTAGTTTAAACAAACAGGAGATGCATTATCAGAATTTAATTAAAGATTACAACTGCAAACTATTTTTTTCATAATGAAATGCACAGATGAATTGTTCACCATAAAACTAGCAATATGAGCTAACAAAATTAATATGGTTAGAGCTAAATTCATGTTTATATAAAAAGTAGGAATTTTTAGAGTCATCAGCTCATCTTCAGCTCACTCACTGCAGTGACAGAATTTACTTGTGGAGCAGTGCCAACAACCACTCCTCCGTGAGATCTACAAATCAAATACTCTCAATCCCGGTGCCACCTGCTTCCAGTCACTCAGTGCTTGTAATGCGAGAGAGAGCAAGAAATCTATCAGTAATCCATGCAGACAAAAAGTTCTGAAGCAGCGCAATCCCTGCTATAGAGTGGTCTGTGTGTACTGGAGTAGGAAATTGATATGAAAGCTTACTCACATTAGCACAGCCTCTTTGGGTTTTCCAGCTTTGATGAACTCAATTTCAGCCTCATTGAATTTGCCCTTAAAAGTAAAAAAAAAAAAACAATTATAAAAGTGCAATATGCTATCATTATCAACGAAAATGATAATAAATGCTGGATCATAGCAATGTCGATAATAAATGTGGGCATAAGTGTAGAGTAATATGTCAAAATAACAATTTTAACAGTGTTTTTAAAATGTTAACGTACAAGACTACTTATAAAACTAGGTTAATTAGGTTAATTAGGCAAGTTATGCCAAGTTCAAACTGCACGATTTTTTAGAGTAGATGCGTCACAGATGTTTTCACACTGCATGACTATCTGGGGTACCATTCCATCGCTGCTGTGTTTACACTGCAAGATGGATCGCGACGGAGGGTTACATACTGCATGACTTTACAATAGGAAGAATCACCGACAACTTTGTCTTGGTCCACAAACTACGTCTCACAACCAAACACACGCGAGAAGTGACATGGAAACAACGCAAGGTCACAATATATATCTTTTGTTTTTAACTACATAATGAGAAAGAAGCCTTGTGGGGTAGAAAATGTACCTCTCCTCAACTTTTTTTCTTTTTCGACCAGGTTATGGTATTGCTCAGATGTCACGTCAAACAGGTGCTCCTGCCAAATTTCTTGGGTCCAAATAGACCGAAAAGAAACCCTTTTAATATCTCCCCCAACCTCCAACTGGCCTGCAGATACCCATACTAGTGGATACTGCTCTCTCATTGGCTGTAGGTAATCGGCGATGTTTTTTTCAATCAGAACTCATTTCACACGGCATGACGGCATGATTTTCGACAACAGCTCCAGATATTTAGCATGCCAAATATCTGGCAATTCTCTCAGATCGCGTCTTTGATAGTTCACACTGTGTGATTGTTACTCCCGTTAAAGAGCACTGTTTTGCCTGTGATTTCAGGCATTTGTTGGCGATTTCTCAAAATCTGTTGGTGAGTCAAAATCGGGGTCAAAATCATGCAGTCTGAACTGTGCAATAGGGTAATTAGGCAAGTGATTGTATAACAATTGTTCGTTCTGTAGACAATTGGAAAATAAAATAATAAAATTGACTTTAGAATGGTTTTAAAAAATGTTTAAACTGACTTTCTCCAGAAGAAAAAATATTATAGGAATTACTGTGAAAAATTCCTTGCTTTGTAAAACATAATTTGAGAAATATTTGGAAAAAAAAAATATTTTTTTTTAAATCACAGGAGGGCTAATCATTTTGACTTCAACTGCACCTTTAATTGTTTTACCTTTTAATTTTTTTTGCCCACCAGCTATAAATGCTGATTAAACTATATTTACATTTACAATTATATAAATCCGGATTGCTAGTATGATCTATAAACATAACTGTTATATTAATTCAAATAAGCTTATATAGTATGAAATAAATCAAATAGCATTAATCATACAGTCAGTCGTGGGCTATTTTCACACTTGAGTCTACATTACTAAGAACAAAAAAATCTGTGAAAAGACCCAAGTTTAATTTCCTTTCACAGCCCCTGACCTTGAAAATGGACTCAACACTCATTTCAGTTTTCTCTATCAATTTTACATTCACATTTGGTTATAGCTGCAGTGGAATAATTTCTCCCCAGACAGTAATACCTGGTCCTCGAGGAACATGGCATTTTTGAGATGGATATCAGGAATCTTCTGCTTCATGGAGAGTCGAGCCAACTCAAAGGCAAAGTCAAATGTACTGAAGAAGACAAAAAGTGTTTCACAAAGGCCAATTGTACTCTACACATGGGTAAACTGTTATGTGGATAAAACAATTATAACTGATGTAGCATGTAGGTTAGAAAGGTAAATGCTGGATTGCTCTGGGTGGTTTTTAGTTAGTCAGTAAATAGTTTGGAAAGAAATTAATACTTGTATTAATCAGTGATGCAATAAATTAGGCAAATGTGAGAATGTTTTCAAAGAAATGCTGTTCTTTTAAACTTTCTATTCTAAAAAATAGTAACTACTAAAAATGTGTCTGATAATTTCAACAAAATATTAAGCAGCACATCTGTTTCCAGCACTGATAATAATAAGAAATGTTTGCTGCACATAAAAATCAACACAATAGAATAATTTCTGAAAGATCTGACACTAACGTTGGAGTGCATGTTGTAACCAAAATTCTATTTCATTGGATCACACTCATAGCAGTGCGATATGGCTGGGACTGGTGGGAGGTTGAGTGCAGGTTGAGTGCCTTAGTGTCCCACTAGTAACGATATACAGCCGTATCGCACTGCTACTAGTGTGATATCGCGTTTATACAACAGTTCGACGGCATAATCATGTACATAAATCAAACACAAAGAGTCTCAAAAACTCTTTTTTGAATCTCCGAAATTATGAATATTTAAAATAGGCACTATCCTTATAAATAAACTGCATAGTTGCAATCTAAACACTACATTCTCGACTAAAAAAAGCCTCAAAAGTACATGATGTTGTCCAACAGCTGCAATATTTGTCAAACTGTAGTCCTCTGCTTGCCACTCGTGTGGGAGGAGTAATGCACAAGGGTGAAGAGGCTGTACAAGTGCTGATCTTACTTTAATATCTCACAGCTATCAGCCAATCAGATTCGAAAACCAGACAAAACTGTTGTATAAATATATATACCTATATAGGTAGATATTCCAGAAGATCAACAAGATACTATAACAAATAAACTTAAATACTTCAGAAATGACAGGGACATTTTTTCATTTACTTGGATCTTGTTAAATATAGTAGAGATTTGCTGATGCCGATAAATTTTCTGTTTATGTATTGTTGATACATAACATTACAGGCTAATTTCCAGGACAGGTTTGAACCTTTTTTCCCCTATAAGTGTTAGCTTCTCACTTTTACTTTTTCCTCATTTTACTTTCAATTTCCAAGTTTATGGTTTACAGCGCCCCCATGTGAATCAGTTGTGTTACCGGGCTGCATTAGAACTTGGGGGAGGCTCTTAGTCGGCAAAAGTTGTAGCAATACACAATGACTGTTTAACATATTGAGGAATATTGTACACGGAGTTATTCAGTACTCGCATTCACATTTTCAAATCGGTAATCGAAAATGTTTGATCTAAATCACACCTAAAAGTTTATCTCAGATAGCTGACTGTCAGTCTCAAGCATACTGCATGTGAATTAGCCACAACCACTTATTTACATGTCATGGCATACGCAGAATTTTAAAAAATCTATTATGGTTGACCATCTTTTCTGTCTATTCCGACATACCACCCAGCCTTACACTAAAGAAATAGTTTCTTTAAAATTCAGGTTATATTCTGTAAAATATATTCAAATATAGATTTCTGTATTATAACAATGTTCAGAATTTGAACTGGACTGTAAAATAATTCAGAACAACACTAAGTTAACTTACTAGTTATCTGCTGCAAAGTCAATGGCAGTTTCCAGAAGGCCAAACTTGTTGAGAAGTTTAACTGCTGCCTCTCCTCCGAGGCTTTTTGCCCACAGGTAGGCCACTTGCTTGTGGGCATTGGCTCCTCCGTGGGTTTTTGCTATCTGTTGCAAAAACATGAATAAAATGATGCAATGTTGTAACTTCATCATACAGAATATCAAAAAAGACCATGCAGTCTTGTGGACACACACACCCGATAAGCTTCCTCCCACATATCATTGACTCTGTACATGTTGACAGCAGCTTTCCAGTCCTGACCCTCAAGATAGTGATACTCAGCTTCCTGAAACCTAGATTCAGCCTCTAGTTCCTGTGATAAACATGGCATTAATAGATTTGAATCAAATGTGTTTTGAAACTTAATCCAAACTGATTAAAAAGAATTGAAGAATGGTCCAAATGTGCTGTTGAACCTTGGCCAGGTGATTGTGTGTTTCCTGCAGCAGGTCTTTGTGATGAACAGCGACTAAACGAATCATGTCATCGTACATCTTGTTCTTCTTGTACATAGTGATGGCCAGATCTGGTTCATCTACTGTTGTAAAAAGCCTGAAGACAGAGTCAGTTTTAAATCATGTAAAAACATGTCAAAGAATTGCTGTGTGTTAAGTTTCCTTTCAATTTCCAAAGCCTAAATAAGTGAAAATGTTTACAGAAAATTGACAGTTTGTGTGTGTGTGTTTGTGTTTTACCTTTCGGCTTCTTTGTACTTGCCCTCTTTCTCTAGCTCTTGCGCTCTGCTGATGTAGAGGGCAGACACATCTTCTTGTGTCATACACTTTACAGCAAGCTGTGACAGACAGAGCCAGAAAGAGAAAATGGAACAAAATGACACATAATTCAAATGTAAAATTGTTTGTGATTAGTGATCATTTAAATGGAAATTGTTCATAATTTGAATTAAGAAAAAAAAACTACAGTTATGTTCCCAGCTTCCATCCATCAGATGCATAATTACCTCTACACACTGATTTGTTAGTGTGCTATGCAGATGCTAGAGTGTTCTTGGTGGTTGCTAGGCAGTTGCTTATTGGCCAAAGCCAAAAGAGGCCACTTCAAGACTTTTATACACTTCTGCTCAAAAGCTTAGGTTTTGTTGTTGTTGAAAGAAATCAATTATTAAAGAGATAGTTCACTAAAAATGAAAAAATACTCAGTATTTACTCACTCTCAAGTGGCTTTATGAGTTTCTTTATTCTGCTAAACACAAAAGAAGATATTCTACAGAGAGCCTAAAAACATGTAACCATTGACCTCCATGGAAGGAAAAACAAATAACATGAAAATCAATGGTTACATGTTTCTAGCTTTCTTTAAAATATCTTCTTTACTGTTCAACAGAAGAAAGAAAGTCAAAAAGGTTTGGTATCAGTGAACATGTTAATAATAAAACGTGTTAATAAAGCAGCGTTTCCATCCAATGAGTCAAATTAAATAAAATCATCACTTCCTGATTAACTGGCGCCAAATATCAACAGTAAAAATGGAATTTGTTGCGGTAGGAGAAGCTGCGTGAATCTTTACGTTGTTTAATAAATGACGCCTCAGAAGACAAATGCCGATATACAATGAACATGTGGTGGTGTTTGAAGGCGTAAGATGCTTTTGACTATTCTAGAGTTCTTTAGCAATATAATAACACATACTGAAATGGTTAAGGTGTTTTAGAACGACCAAAACAACATTTTAGATGTTTTACATTGTGCTCAACTTGCTGGTTTGTCCATTCACACACATTTTTATCATCACATGATCTCTTATAACAAAACCACATGTCTTTTTTAATGCGCATACTGGAATTTGTTCAATAAAAGTGTTTCCATCATAGTTTATGCGCATCTTTTCTTATCGAATAAAAAGTTTATCCAACTCAGTTATACTCATACATTTTTATGTGCATTTTCAAAATTCATGCGCATCTTGGCGTTTCCATCAACTGTTTTTTTATGCGCATATCCAAAATGCGCATAAAAATAGGTGGATGGAAACATAGCTAGTGTTACAAGATGTTTCTCTCTGTAAATCTGTAGAATTTTTGCAGGTGTTTAAACATAGGCTAACTGTTACATGCCTGGGGGTGTTGCTCTGTTGTTCCCTCCTCCCCTTTCCATTTTTATTTGCTGTCTGCTGTTCTTCTTAAATCTAGGTGTTCCAATTGGCTCACAGAGTTTTCACGAGTGGACCAATCAGAAGAGGATGGGGGTGATTTAAGCGATCCAGTGACGACTCGGACCAGACTAGGGGGGATCCTTGTCTCTTGTCACTGCTCTGTCTTTCTGTGTGACATTTGTGTGCCTGTCCTGTTCTCTGGTTCGCTTAAGTTTTTTTTGAGTTATACATCTATTCAGATCGTCCATGCTAAATTTACTTAAATCTACTAAAAGGGAAGTGAAAGTGAATCACGTCATGTTACTTATATTTTACACACAAGTAGTTGATTTTCTGTTAATCCATTAGGTCAAAAGCGGGTGCTACCCTTTGTATGTTTTTTTTTCAGTGAGTGCAGTTTAGTAAGAGGTGTGTGACGCCGAAGATGTTTTTTTTTCTATATTCAGATTTCTCTTTAGTTATTTAGACGTTGGGAGGGATTAGTTAGCGGGTGTTTAATTTGTTATTTTCTTTAAATTGACATGATTTGTTTGCTTATTTTGCCTTTATTGTAAACATTTGTAAATATACTTTGGGTGATTACATTTTTTTTTTCTTCATATTTATTGTAAATAAAGCGAACCACCTTTTGCCACATCAGTTTTCTGTGTCGATCCATAGCATCTAACGTCTCAGGGGAATTTTAAAAATATTGGGTTGTCATAATTATGTTTAGCCCTTTTCACCCTCCGAGCCACACAGGGAGTAACACTACCAAAAAACAGACACTAAAATGCAGTTATAATTAATTTCAAAGACCATAAAATAGACAAGAGGTGTCACTCTTATAGTTTTGAATAGGGAAAAGTGTAACAGTCAATATGGCAAATGAAGCCCCGCCTACTAGTACAAGAGCCAATCATCGATTGCTGTAGACTGACGATTCTCAGGGGGAGAATCTCAGACCAGCACGATCTGACGAAGCTTTATTCAGAGGATGATAATGTGTAACATGGCCATAAATGAGGTTGGTGTCGTGATCTTGTTCCTTTGCGCATTAGGGCAAGCTGAAAAAATGTTGATTTTGTTTGATTCGAATGTTTTAAAATGAATCTTATGAGACGGTTGTTGTTTAATTTTATTGGTGATTCCAAATGTGTAATGTAATCATAAGCTTGGCAAACAGTTTTGGAGAATTTGATGTTTCCCCATTCAGACAGAATGCCTGAGCATACTGCCTGAGAGGTGTTCCAAAGATGGCCGCTGAGTGAAATGACTTGCCTTTGTTAATTTACATAAAAATTATCAATACCGTTATGGTGGGGCACATACCTTATGAGCTTGCTCCCATCGTCCAGCCTGAGTGTACATATCAATAGCATCTTTAATGTGATCACCCTTGACAAACAGACGTTCTGCCACCTGTAGTTCAGAGAAACAATAGCAGCCAACAAAGATTGAGTGCAGATCTTGTTTTTAGCCCATTTGATATTTGACAGCTAGAATGTTTTACTGTTTACCTCAAATTCCTGCAAAGAGGCGTAGTGCTGAGCAATCTTCAGGTAATATTTGGCACCAGTCCTGTCCTCCTGTAGCTCTAAAATGTGCAAAGCTTTCTTCCACTGGCGAGCTGCGATTGCTGCTTCTATCGCCTTGGTGGAGCGTCTTTACCAGGAGGGAAAACAACAAAATCAGTCATAAAATAGTAATATGCCATGTTTAGTAGCAGGTATAGCCAATAGGTGAAGCAATAATAAACAAGTGTTATCACAGTAAAATTGTGGTGCAGCCAATTTAAGGTTCTATATGAAATAAATATATGGAATGAAAACAAAATTAAATAAAAGTTTTTAAATTAAATTTTTCAACAGAACCACAATGGTACTGGTATCTTGTAAGAAAAAGTGCAGCAGTTTTAGTTAGACATTCAAGTGCATACAAGTGCTAGAAAAATTAAAAAAAATTATAAACCAAATTTAGAAAGTCAGCGACATGGTGGCTCAGTGGTTAGCACTGTCGCCTCACAGCAAGAAGGTCGCTGGTTCGAGTCCCGGCTGGGTCAGTTGGCATGTCTGTGTGAAGTTTGCATGTCCTCCCCGTGTTCGCGTGGGTTTCCTCCCAGTACTAGGTTGCTGCATCCGCTGTGTAAAACATATGCTGGATAAGTTGGCGATTCATTCCACTGTGGCGACCCCTGATGAATAAAGGGACTAAGCCAAAGAAAAATGAATGAATAAATTTCGAAAGATATAGTCACTGAGTACCCTCCAAAACATTCCAGAGGGAGGACCAAATGCGCCAGAACGCCTCAGATCTTTGATGTCAATGGTAGGTTAATTTTTCCAGTGGTAAAAGTGTGGTCGCCTGACTCAGCCACATATTGACTGAAGGTATAATAATAGTGTAAATTTTTTGGCCAAGTTTATACAAAAATTCAATACACATTATTTATCACAATTAAGACACAGTTCCACTGTACAATTCAGAAGGTATACCTTTGGGGACAAAGCAAAAGTCCTAATTATTTTGGAATAATTTTGTAAATCTCCTTCCAGTACATTTTGAGTTTTTCGCAAAATACATTCATCGCTGTGCCAATAGCTTCTTTCACACATACAGACCTTTCTGTATGTGGGAACAGGCCCTTTTTGAAAATACCGGTAAATTCGTTCGAGCAATCTTCCAGAAAGAGAAGTTGTAACATTACCGGTAATTTGCCGGAATGCTGGTCTGTGTGAACGCAGAAGGAAAATTGCTGGAAAGAGCACATTCACGACGTCACTCCAGCCAATCAGAACATTTAGACGCATTCACATCCGCGCTGTTTATGAAAATAAAAGCCTTTGAATATTTTTACAGACACATTTAACTTCTAGATGTTAGTCAGATAACGTTTCTATGTTCCTTCTTAATGCCAACTGTGGAAAATGCTTATGATAAACCGCTGTTTGTTTACCTTCAAGCTCTACTTCAGTTGCTTCAGTATGTTTGTAAAGAAGTGCTCCGGTGAGCGCCAGCACTCACACATATTATGTACATCTCGACATGCGAAAATGTTCCTCCATATTTTTTTCATTGAAGTTGTTCACAAACTTATCCATTCACAGAATTTGTAAGGTAGTCAAATGTGTAGACATTTAGCTGCGGTTCGTGGTTCTGCTTTCGATGTCTCTGAGACAAAAGCAGCTGCATGAGTGCTAAAGCTTTAAATAAAAGTGAAACCATCAATACAAGCGCGGCCGTTTAGAGGCCATTTCTGGTTAATGATGTCAGAATTGACTGTTGTTTTGTAATAGATGTTTGAATGGTCTTTTCAGGAAAAATTCCAGAATGTCCATCCCTGTGTGAACAGCGCTTTTTTGAATTTACCGGTGAAGTTGTTCTGGAAATTTTCTGGATATTTACCAGTATCACTGTGTGAAAGGGGCTATAGTCTGCCTCACATTTGAAACATAGCTGAGAACAATTGAGAAATATTCTATGGAGGTGAACTAGGGTTAGATAAATCCTGTCAATACATTTATAATTTTGTTCATGAAAAATTTAAGTTCATTTGACATGACATGTAAGTGCTATGTGTATCATAAATGATTTTTTAATGTTCAATAAAAACAGAGATTAAAAACACATGTATTAATCATAATAATATTATAATTAATAATTAATATTAAAGCCTGTATTGATTTATTTTTTGTTCACCAAGCCTGTATTTATTTTATAAAAGCATTAATTTTGTTAATTATCATTAAAATTCCAGATATTTTATATTTACGCTCCAAATTTTCTTATTATTTCTTTATTCAAGACTTTACATTTTTGTTGAGAAAACTGATTCATTTTTAAGGATTCTTTGAACAACTTTTATTTGAAATGTTTGTAACACTATGCATTTTTTGCTTTGTGAAGGTCTACTTTTATTTTAATCAATTCATCAATGTAATGCAGCCTTGCTGAATAAAGCTGTTCATTTTTAAAAGATGACCTTTTTAACCAATTTAATGCATCCTTTCTAAATTACAATATCACAACTTCTCCCAAATTAAAAAAAGGAAAATACAAAGTTGATCCCAAACATTTGAATGTCCGTATATATGCACCATAAACAAATCTGAAGTCAACAGAGATGGAAAATGATAACACTAAACAAACCAAAATTGATACCACAACAGCATCGACTCTAGTTTGTTATTCTAAAAACTCACCCAGCTTCGATGTAATGGTTGATGGCAGCGTCCATTTGTTTCTGCTGCACTAAGTAGTCACCCCACACTTCTTCCAGCTTCACAACATCTGCAGGAAAGGCAACGCGAGCCAAATCCACCGCTGCAGAAGCACAATGCAATCAGCAGAGGTCAATGAATCTATAGCTCCAATGGCTTTGCTTTACAACCATTGACTTATTGTTCCAATTGTTATGCAACACCCCATTCTGATTGTCCTTGCCAGCTTGCTCACCTTTCTTAAAAGCATTTCCTTTGCGGTAACACTCCAGGGCTCTCTGATTATTTCTTGTCCTTTCAAACAGGTCGCCAGCCTGTTGAGTTCAATAATGATTACAATTAGAACAATTTTCATTCAAATCTGTGGAACAATAACCTGTCAGTGATTTGGGTGAGTGGTTATCCAACTCATATGAAAGTTGGAACTTAAAGGGACAGTACACCCAAAAATAAAAACGCAGTCATCATTTATTCACCCCCTCCACTTAATACAAACCTGTTTGAGTTTGTTTTTTTCTGTTAAAAACAAAAGATGTTTTAAAGAATGCTTTAAACCTGTTAGCCATTGACTTATTATAATAAGACTTACATAAACAGTATATTAAAATTGACTAATATTTTCTTGTTATTACTATGGATGTTAGCAGCCATTTCCAACATTCTGCAAAATCGCTTTTTCTGTGTGTTCAATAAAAGAAAGAAATTCAAAAAGATTCTTGAGGATGAATAAATCGTACATAAATCTTCATTTTGGGTGAACTATCCCTTTAACAGTAGCCATCTCAGGCAAAACTCACCCTCTCATAAAACTCTCCTTTGATGAGTGCAGCAGTGATGCGGCTGATGATGTCCTGGCTTGACAGAAGCTCATCTTTGCTCATGGCCAACCAAGCTGCTTTGGCAGGTAGTCCTGCTTTTAGGTAGAGGTTAACAGCACCAGTAAAGTCTCCTTCGTTCTCCTTCACCTCAGCGGCTTTCTCATTCTGATTGGTCTCCATTAGGTAAGAATAATAACTGCGTCTCAAATTGTCCAACTCAGGGTGGCCCTTTATGAAAAAAACACATTTAATATTAGAAAAGGGCAATTTTGAGGCATTAATGTCATATGCTGAATGCACATAACAAAAGGCAACTTAGCATACAATTGTGTATAGTTAATGTGGCAACATAAAAAGGCTTATCGGTTTTTATAAGACATGAATAAACATTGATTCATTTTGCACACAACTACACAATCTAAAAAAGAAAAACATATGACAAGCATTGTAAAATTAGGGTTCACTGTTGGCGAGAAACATTTTAACTAATATCCAGAATTCAATTGTATATATCCCAGGGCATTATAACTTTTTTATCAATAAAAATTATATATTAGGGGCATTTTATTTACTTTCATACAATAAAATTATATATTAAAGGACATTTTATTTACTTTTATACAATAAAATTCTGGTTCTACATTGAATAACCATTTGAGTTCTAAAGGCTAATATATCTGAAAAGTTCTGATGGGAAACCCTAGAAATTATAAATATGAGTGTTAAGATTTAATAATATGATATGTAAAAACGGGCAATGCAGTGGCGCAGTAGGTAGTGCTGTTGCCTCACAGCAAGAACGTCACTGGGTCGCAGGTTCGAACCTCGGCCGGGCTGGGTCAGTTGGCGTTTCTGTGTGGAGTTTGCATGTTCTCCCTGCGTTCGCGTGGGTTTCCTCCGGGTGCTCCGGTTTCCCCCACATTCCAAAGACATGCAGTACAGGTGAATTGGGTAAGCTAAATTGTCCGTAGTGTATGTGTGTGAATGTGTGTGTGTGGAAATTCCCAGAGATGGGTTGCGGCTGGAAGGGCATCCGCTGCGTAAAATCGTGCTGGATAAGTTGGTGGTTCATTCCACTGTGGCGACCCCGCAAGGGACAAAGCCGACAAGAAAATGAATGAATGAATGAATATGTAAAAACAGAAATTACCTTTCCCTCTGCCACGGCAATACATTCATCCCACATGTGGAGCTCTTGGTACATTTCCATGACTTCATCCACCGCATTCTGAAGAATTACAGAAAAAATATTCACAACAATTGAGAAATAACAGTCTCAGCTATAAACTGTCCAAAGCCACACACTATTTTTTTGAGAAAAATAAAAAGTATTACTGCATTGAATTTTTTTCCATGTTTTTTGGTCAACTTTAAAGGTAGTTTTATTGTCATTTTTTACTGCTGAATTTTAAAATGTTATGTTGAAGGGATAGTGAATACTGAGTGTGAATATTGTGTTCTGTTAAACACAAATTAATATATTTTAAGCAATATTGGTAGCCGGGCTGTTGTCAGTACCCACTGAGTTCTTTGGTATTTTATTCTACTGTGGAAGTGAATGGGTATCATCATCTGTTTGGTTGCCAACTTTTTCCAACATATATTTGTTTGTGTTCACCAGAAGAAAGAAATGCTCAGAAACAAGGTCTGAATCAAATTGAGGGCAAGTAAATGGCAAGAATATTGGAATTGTCCCTTTAGTTTTAACACTTACACTACCTGACAAAAGTCTTGTCGGCTATCCAAGTTTTAGAAATAAATAATAAACTTAACTTCCAGTTGATCATTTGGCATCAGAAGTGGCTTATATATTAGGCAAGGGCCTCTAGATTACGCTTATTTTACTAAAATAAAACATGATCATGCCTTGATTTTTAATAATTAAATTAGGACAGTAAGGTCTGACTTTGCTTAGAAAAAAGTCTTGTCACTTAACAGAAATAATGTACAACATAGAATATAAAGTCATGGTGCAGTGGAAAAAGAATTAATACTGTGTGACTCTCATGAGCTTGGATAACTGCATCCAAACATCTCTGCAATCACTCAAATTACTTATTAATAAAGTAATCTGGAATGGCAAAGAAAACGTTCTTGCAGGACTCCCAGAATTCATAAAGATTCTTTGGATTCATTTACAATGCCTCCTCCATCTTACCCCAGAGATGCTCAATAATGTTCATGTCTGGTGACTGGAATGGCCAATACTGCAGCACCTTGACCTTCTTTGTTTTCAGGAACTTTTATGTGAAGGCTGAAGTATGAGAAGGAGTGCCATCCTGCTGAAGAATTTCAGCAGGATGGTTTGTAATGTAATGGACAGCACAAATGTCTTGATACCTCAGGCTGTTGATGTTGCCATCCACTCTGCCGATCTCTCGCACGCCCCCATACTTTATGTAACCCCAAACCATGATTTTTCCTTCACCAAACTTGACTGATTTCTGTGAGAACCTTGGGTCCATGTGGGTTCCGAAAGGTCTTCTGCAGTATTTGTGATGATTGGGATGCAGTTTAACCGATAATTCATCAGAAAATTCTAGCTTCTGCCACTTTTCCAAATGATTAACTAGAAGTCAAGTTATTATTTGTTGCTCTTACAACTGGGATTGAAGACTTTTATCAGGTAGTGTAGTATTAGAAATCTTTTTTTTTTACCTGTTCCATGTAATACATCTCTGCAAGCTTAAAGTTTTTATCCAGCATGGCCAGCCGTGCTTTCACCTGATAGTGGTCTGTTCCATCACCACCCTGTACAACAACCGAAATAAATATTCTACAATGTGCAGATATAATAAGAGATGTTACAAGTTGAAAACCTACTTAAAAATATACTGTGTGAAATACATACATATTCTTTTGCAATCGTATCTGCCATCTTATTGGTCTCATTTAGGAATCGGGCTTTGGACACATCGCCAAGGGCTGCAAAACACCTGCAGAAATGAGATGAGAAATAACAACAGATGCAAACATCACATGCTGTATCATCTCGCATACGAGCACTAATTATGTTAAACAGCACTGATCTGCCGTGATCAGATGTCCGAAAGAGACACCAAGCAAACAGAAGTAAGAATATCCAGCCAATTCCTTCATTTGCATTCTCCTTGATGGTCAAACCACTTTTTATGTGTGCTTTATGCAGATACGCCTATACATAACAAACCAATCCTGCATTATTAAAGCCTCTCTAATTTAAATTCGAGCTTCAAACCCTCTTAAAAATGCTTATACAGTAAAAAAGAAAACTCTAAACATGCTCACTGCCTCCTTAAGTGACTGTAAACCTTTTCAAGAGGACCTTTGGTGCTTAGTGCTAAAGCTTTTATCCTCCCGCACAAGCTCAGGTGAAGGGTTTCTGCTCTTTTGCACCAAATTGCACACATTTTTCTTTAGGCAGAGTATTATCTGAGACACATTTCAGCATTTAAAGTGTAACATGCAGTGCAGCTGTCCAGAATAACAACATTCTTTAGGGTTTATTTGACTAATACATCGTATACGCTTTATACATGAACTATGCTATATGCAAATAGGAACAGGAAATGTTTCCATCTTAAAGGCAGCTTTGTTTTTTTTGTTTTTTTTGTCAAATGCAAAATTTATTAATTTCAAATTAATCATGCAACAAGAATATTAAGGTTTGTGGTAGTCAGTTTACTGGTGCTTATTGTCAATAAAAGCTTATTTTTACTACAACATCTTTTTTCTGTAAGAAGTCATGATATAATTCATTTCAAATGATTAAGGAAAAGAATATTTTCATTAAATGACCTTAAAAACATACTGCTGATTTGCTGAATCAATGTGTTTACATTTAATTAAGGTTTTCTGTAGTGCCAATAAGATGCTTGCTTATTAATCATTCACTCCTTTTCCTTCGGCTTAGTCCCTTATTTATCAGGGGTCGCCACAGCGGAATGAACCACCACAGCCGAATGAACCGCCAACTATTTCAACATATGTTTTACGCAGCGGATGCCCTTTCAGCCGCAACACAGTACTGGGAAACACCCATACAATCTCACATTCACACAGACACTCATACACTACAGCCAATTTAGCTCATCCAATTCATCTATAGCGCATGTCTTTGGACTGTGGGGGAAACCGGAGAACCCGGAGAAAACCCAGGCAAACATAGGAAGAACATGCAAACTCAACACTTAAATGCTAACTGGCCCATCCAGGACTCGAACCAGCGACCTTCTTGCTGTGAGGCGACAGTGCTATTCACTGAGCCACCATGCCTCCTGTTTGCTTATTAAAATCGAAAATAAATTTAAAAAGTAAAACATAAATGCAGTAAAGCTATTTATAAAACAAAAGAATTGTTAAAAAAGATGAGGTCGTTTGTATAACAATGTTAAATTATTAATGTAAAAGTATGTCTTTACATAGTACAAAGCTATAAATAATACATTTATTAATACACATCTTTGGGAAGATGGGTGCTGGTAGAGAATACAAAAGTATTTTTGAAATGGTTTTGTTAAATGATTTACTCCATGCTCCTTTAACAAATTTAATATAATGTTAAAATTTAATTATTGCTATATATTACTAAGAATTAAATTACTTAAAGGGGTGCTCCACAGTGTATTTTTAAGGCTTGGTTGTGTTTATAAGATGCAAAGCAATGTGTGTTCATATTTCATTTGTAGAAAACTTTGATTATAAACAGCTGTGCAGCTAACATAAAAAGACTGTCATTTTTCCTAGTTCCTCCGAAAGCCCAGCCCTCAAGAGGCTCTGATTGGTCAGCTAACATAATGTGCTGTGATTTGCAGATCGGCTACACGTTACCAAGAAAAACGTCACGCACCTTCAAGCACGTGCTTTTGCGCTGTGTAAACAGTCAGTCAGAGTAGCTGTAAGCCGTATCAGTTTGTGCCTGAATCAGACAGAAAATTACACAGCTGAACCTCACGCCTGCTCTCTAAAATAAAATCTGACAAGTGTCTTTCACATATATTCGGAATAAGCATGTGTAAGTAATATAAAACGTTTACACATCTTTTGAGAGTTTGTTATTTGAGTTGTAGAACGCAGGGAAAGCGGCCGCATAGAGAGACACTGCAGCGCTGGTGAAAATTGTGAGTGTTTACAGCAGTTTGACGGATAAATATATGGAATAAAATCACTGTCATAAATATTTTGTGCGTAAATAATATTCACGCATCTGTAATCATAAAATCGTAAAGGACAACGGAACATACTCGTAATTTTACGAGGGTACAATTAAAAATCTGCGATTAGAACAGACACAGATACGACATTTTTTTTGTCTGTTTGTATATGACTGATAAATTTACGATGGGTGTACTTTACAAACACGAACACAGTTTCACCAGGGACACGACAACCTGTTTACGAGTATGAATCAAACAGCGACACTCCACTGTCAAAATGACGTCACCGCTGTCACAGGCATTAATAAACAAGCAAGAGTCATCGATCATAACGGTGCGCTTGCTGGGCACTCGAGCTCCCACACACCATCTCAGGTAAGATTTTTGTTATTTGTTATTCCCTCTTTGAGAAACGTCCGTCATAAAGGTTGAGACTTAATGAGGTCCATTTTCGCTGTTTCTCGACATTTTACAGAATCAAAGTTAAGAATGGGTCGAGGATAGTGAGCTAGCATAATGTAAGTTAACGTTACAGGCAGCGAGTGCAGAATTTCTCTGAGAATCACTTAACGCTGTTTAACTATAACATGACATCTGTTGATTAAGTAACCTTTTTTAAAGCCAGGTCGACCATTGATCTATTATGTAATGAAGATATCAGCAAAAGGCAAGTTAAATATTTGAGGGTTTGTGCTTACCAGAGGTGTGTAACATAAGGGGCAATCATTTGAAACAGACTTGTATGTCATCTGAAAGCTGAATAATTAAGCTCCTCATTGATGTATGGAAAGGAGATGATATTCATTCATTTTCTTTTTCGGCTTAGTCCTTCCATTAATCTAGGGTCGCCACAGCGGAACGAACCACCAACCTATCTAGCATATGTTTTTACGCAGCGGATGCCCTTTCAGCTGCAACCCATCAGGAAAGAAGATGATTTATTATTTGTAGCTAATTTTTTGTTGTTTTCAAAGCTCAAAAGTTACAGAGAATGCTGAATATACTTTAAAAAATGAAGGCAAAATTATCTGCAAAGGAACTATGAGTTTAATTCTGTCACACTTGTTTCCTAGTTGTCAAGGTTAGACACACGATTGGGAAGGCTATGCTAAAGTCCCTGCACAGGGGCTGAGTCATAGAGGTGGGTGGACTGTCTTGCTTGTCTAACCTCTCAGCGATCTGGAGCTGTTGAGCCTCCAGGGAGAGTTTACTCAGAGTCTTCCACATGGCCTCTGTCTCTGCAGACATCTCCAGGGTCTCCAGAAATGCTGTGGCTCTGCGCACATACACACACACAAATCTGGCAATGAATAAATAAATACTTACAAAATATAGCCTGAACTTAGAGAAGCCTGATTTTAAAATGTAGGCGGTTTAAAAAAAACAAGGTTTAAATTGAGGTCTAGAGCTTTTTAGTTGCAAGAGGTTAGGATAATTTTTTACCTGTAATAATCCCCATCGTCAATTGCTGTGCCAAATTCAATGAGTCCCTCATCCAGAGTGTAGGAGATTGAGTTAACCCCTTCATTCACAATGACCTCAGTTTTACCATTGGATCTCTCCAGGTCTACAATATCACCCTGTCGCATCACAAAAATCACAATTAAACTCACAATTAGCTCAAACTGATTCAGTAAAAAGTATTTTAGTGCAGGTCTTTTTTACCTGTAGTCAATTATACCATTATCTGGCTGATCATGGCTGCAATAATTGATGGAATAATAATCAAATGGTAGAGAATACTGTTCTACTAAAGTTTGGAGCCAGTAAGAAAGCAATACTATAATTTAGCAACTGAAAACAACAGTAAGGCAGTAAATTGAAATGATTTGTAAAAAAAAATATACAAAAATTTTGAAACTGTTATACAAATATGAATATTATTTGCGATTAAATAACTACAGCATTAGTAAGCCAGGGTTTACTCAAAAACATCTTACAGACCCTGACCTTTTGAACGGCAGTGTATATTAAGACAATTTAGGTGTATTACTTATTAAATGATTTTTGTCTGATTTAAATAGTTATTTTGGTTCACACAACACTAAATATTCCCTTAGCCTCAAGTGGTTCCAAAGCTCAATAAGTTTCTTTCTTCAGTTGAGCACAAATCAAGACAATTTCCACAGGTTGGAAACTGGTAGCCATTGTCATCCAAAGTAGGAAAAAAATACTATAAGTCAATGGTTTTCTGTATTTCTCAAGTATCTTCAAGAAACTCCAACAAGTTTGTATGGCAAGCCGTTTTGACAATTAATCTATAGTACGTACTAGTATCTATTTTCAGGTTACTAGTACTTATTTTTCAGATGCTAGTATCTTTTGCATTAAGTACTAGTACTTATTTATTAAATACTAGTGCTTATTCGTTAGATACTAGTGCTTATTCTTTAGATTCTAGTACCTATTAACTAGATACTTATTCTATTCATTGGATACTACAGTAGTATCTATTTAATAGGTACTAGTACTTATTCATTAGGTACTAGTACTTATTAAATAGATGCTAGTTCTTATTTATTAGATACTAGTACTTATTTTAATAGTGACAAGTAACTAGTAAAAACATTTCCATTGATTTCTATTGGATCTGTCATTGAGATATTAACTATTCAGTTTTGACTAGTATGTATTCCAGCTGGGACTAGTACATATTTTAATGTACTAGTAGTTAATCATTAAATAGATACTAGTACCTTATATACTAGTAATTAAGTATTAGATACTAGTACTTATTTATTAGGTACTAGTACTTAATAATTAGATAGTAGTATCTATTTAATAGATACTAGTACTTATGAAATAGATACTACAACTTATTTAAAAGATACAAGTACACATTTATTAAAGGGCCACAAACCCCCCCTGGGGGTTTTCACACCTCTAGTTTGGAAAAAGTCAGGAAGGTGGGCACGTCCAGCTCTGTTTAGGTGGGAGTGAAAGAGGGGGAGGGAAAGAGGGAAGGATTTGCAAATATGGGAGTTTCCGTTTGGGCAAGCAGACATAGGGGAGAAAGACAATGACTGTTTACATGGACATCAGTAATCGAATTACTTGCCAAATTATTAATTATTAATTTAACTGCAGTTTGGCACTTTCACTTTTTATTCAGGAACATTTCCTGCATGTAGCCCGTGACAAACGAGATATTGAAAGCGGGGAACTGCTGGAGAGTGGAGTTTTAATGGAATGTTTGATACCGCACAGCGTATGGGAGAAAAAGATCCTCCGCTTTTCTCTGTAACTTAGATGCACTCGGTAGGTAGCGTCAGAAAGCCGTGTGTATATAGACTATCTTGTTGCAAAATGTGGCAAAAATCCTACACGACAGGAATAGTTTGATTGTGTTTACATGTTTACATTCGGAGAGCAGCATTTACAGCGGATCTTTCAGTCTATAATGTTGTACTATAATATTGCAGTGATATTAACATACTGTAAACTTAGTAACTAAATCATTTTGACTGAGGTATGTCTTTAAAAACTGAAAGAGCACTGCTGACGATACGAAGTAACTTTGCCATCTGAAGGAATAAACAAAGGGCACTGCTCTCACACACACTTACCAAATCTGTAGACACAGGACAATCAAACTGAAACTGTGTCTTTTTTTTTAAAGGAGATGAGCGGCAAATACGGATTTCACTATTTCCAGATGCGAAAAGCTCTCGGGTAAAAATTTTTCCTTACAAACGCATTTCTGTCATGTGCACTGTATTCCACACGAGAGTCCAGCAGCGCTCTCATTTCAGGAAAATGAAAACAAAACCTTCGTTGCAGCACACTAATAAATGCAACACTGACGACCCGTGTCTCCAAATTCTTGTTCTTTCACTTGTTTTGGCAACACAACGTGAAGTCTCTCTGTCGTCTGAACACTGTAACAGGTAAAACAGTCTCCGAAGCTATCATGCATATTAATGAAGTTGCACTGCATACACAACAGAGCACGCTGATTGGTTTGAACAAAGTCTTTCTCATGAATTAATGGCGCACACTCAGAGACGTCACGATGTACTCGCAGGTACAGACAGCCACTCTCCACGCTGGACTACATGCAAGTATCTAATCGCCGTGACGCAGCTTCAAAAATTAGTTTCAAACTGGAAAAACAAATTTGCTCAAAATAACGCAAAAACCATCAATTTTCACTTTTTAGTGCAATATATGTGTCCTAATAGTGTTTATAGCAGCGTGGGACACATAAATGACTGTCAACAGCTCAAAAAATGTGTTTTGGTGTTTCGTGACCCTTTAAATACTGGTATTTGTTTGAAATGTTACTAGTAAAAAAAATAATTTACTAGTAAAATGTTTACTTAAACTCTACTCTTCCATTTGGACTAGTCATAACATAAGCAGAACTGACCAGTAAAATAAGAGCTGTTACTAGTAATAGTTATAAAAGATACTAGTGTCTAATAAATAAAAACTAGTACTAATGAAAAACTGCTAGTATTTTACTAGTAATTACTTGTATCTAATGAATTGGTACCAGAATCTATTTAATAAGTACTAGTATCTATTAAATAAATACTAGTATCTAATGATTAAGTACCAGTACTTAACGAATAAGTACATGTATCTAATACTTAAGTACAAGTATATATTAATTAGGTTCTAGTATCTAATTAATAGATACCAGTACCTAATGATTAACTTCTAGCACATAAAAGATACTAGTGTCTAATAAATAAAAACTAGTACTAATGAAAAACTGCTAGTATTTTACTAGTAATTACTTGGTACCAGAATCTATTTAATAAGTACTAGTACCCATTAAATAGATACTAGTATCTAATGAATAAGCACTAGTATCTAATACAGAAGTACTAGTATCTATTTAATAGGTACTAGTATCTAATGAATGAGTACTAGTATCTAAAGAATAAGAACTAGTGTCTAATGAGCAAGCACTAGTATATTTTTAAAAAGCACTTGTATCTAAAGATTAGGCAATAGTATCTAATGAATAAGCACTAGTATCTAATGAATAAGTACTAGTACTTAATGGAAAAGATACTAGTATCTAAAAAATAAGTACTAGTAACATGAAAATAGATACTAGTACAGGTTATAGATTAAATGTGAAAACGGCTTGCCATAGGTTTGGAATAAATAGAGGGTCATTAAAACATAACAGAATATTCATTGTTGAGTGAATAAAATAAAATCAGTATTCACTCTGCAACTTTAGCTCACCTTGAGGGGAAACATTGTGACCCTCTCTGGGCTGTCGATGGTGTACCAAACACACAGGTTTCCTCTATTCTGAGCCACAACAACATCACTGCCCGGTACCCACTGAACGTAAGGGCAGAAACTCAGCATGGTGCTCTTCACACTACTCTCTATCTCATAAAGGTGGAGCTGAACAAGAAGAAAAAGGATGAATCACTGTAATTTGATACAAAATATTAGAGCTTAAATGACAACGTTCACCTCTTACCCTGAGTTTCTTGTCCCTAAAAAGCAGTTTACGCCCCGTTTCATTCAGTTCCAGCCAATCTATCTTGGAGTCATGGCTTATTGTGCCTAGATTAAACCCCCCCACCAGGTCCACTGAGAAAAAACAGGAAGAGAGAAGGATCATGGGAAATGAATTTTTTTCATTATGCGTTACAGATAGAACTTGTAAACAATATGAGACATTTAGACAATGTTTTAAAAGAACGGATAAGTATGTTACACACACAAAATAAACAGAATGATAAAAATTTGGAAATAGCTCCATTTACTGCTATGAACGTCATCGTCACGCATATCCACAAAGACATGCAGCCAAAAAAAAACGAGGCATTGCTTTTCATACAGACTTCGTACATCCGTGCCCTAACAAAAACAAATCAATGAGTCTTTCATGAATCACGTTCTGTGACGCTTCCCTGCATTTCTTTCTCTTTGTTCACAAATAACCATTCTGATGGGAAGCATCACTTATGGAGGGGGGGGGGGAGAGAAAGAGAGGAAAAACACTTTCCAATTTGCACTTTCTGAACAGGTTTTAAGCACATGGATCAGTGAGGGGGAAAAGCACTCCGCTGTCTGTCAGAGGAAAATAAATTGGATGAAAGTTGTTTCTCATTTTCACCACCTGAAGAAGAAACAAGGCAAGCAGGACGGAGGGAGCATGCCAGGACTTAATTAGCACAGGAAGTGGTCAGAGCCGTGGCAGATGGCTAGCGGTAGCTGCTGAAGGAGAGGGCCGTGACGATGACACAGCAGGGTCGCAGTCTAATTGAAAGGTAATGTCCGAACCAACTCAGTGTCAATGCACCTTCCTACTGTCCCTCAAATTATTATTTCCCCATGGGATCAAATAATGGGTCATACGGAGACGGCGTCCCATTTAGAGCATTGCGTAATCAATACCACCGATGACATTCATTAAAACTGCTGATGTCAACATATCGGGACTGCCATTTATGAGCTAATGTGACTGTAATTCCATTTAACTGTGTGTATTTTATAACTCTCTCTATAGGCTTAATGAGCGAGTTAAAGAAGTAGTTCATCCAAAAATGAAAATTCTGCCATCATTTACTCACCCTTTACTTGCTTAAAATCTTTATGAGTTTCTTTCTTCTGTTGAACACAAAAGAAGATATTTTGAAGAAAGCTGGAAACCATTGACTGCCATAGTATTTGTTTTTTCTACTATAGAATTCAATGGTTATCCGCTTGTTACGTTGTGACGTATTTAATACTGTTTCCAGGTCTGTTGACTGTTTAATGGTCATTCATGACCACTTTTTAATCTTGTCATTAAAGTGAGTTTCCCACAAAATCATGGTGTACATAACAGTCTTTGCTGCACCACAGACACCAATATTTTAACAATTTATAAAATATTTAACACTTTCTGGCCATCTGATATTAGGCATGGATATGTCCAACTGCTCTTTAACGCAAATTGCGCAACAAAAAAAACTGAGCAGCAAATCAATGGCTGTTTCTCAATATGCGTTCTTCATCGATCTTGCGTCCTCGTGTTCTCGTGTAACGTCATCATCAGCTGCCAAAATTCAGTTCCAATACTCAAGACCGCAAGAACAGAGAGCGCGTGAAACTTCTCGGATGTGTTCTTGATATCGAGGATGCATGGATGCAGACTTGAGCACCAAACTCGCTCTAGAAGTCCCAAAAGTCATTGCGACTGGAGGTGGGAAGCGCAGCATTTTATATAGGTTTATTATTAAAGTTCAGAGATATCACTTATTTATTTCAGGAGTTTCCCTAAATAAGACGGTGAATATAAACACTACCATGACAATCCTAATAAAAGCATAAACACATTATGGGTGTTTATTTGCTGAAATTCGTATTAAAATCTGTTTTTTTATATTGTGCAACGTATATTTGTAAAGGAAAAACAATAAATCGCTGTATGAATTCTGTAATGTTTAAATAATTTTCCATTAAAAACGCGTGAAGGTCATGTGACCATCAGGAAGAACGCAGCATCTCATTTCTCACAGGACACGTTCTCTGTTCTCGTGGTCTCCCGGGTTCGTTCTTCCGAGGTGACCTGGCAAGACCGGTCTTCACAAGAACGCAAGTCCGTTCTCTGAGTTCTTTTAGTTGAGAAACATCCAATGTATTTAGGCATGTAGACATTGTCAAGACGATCTGCTGCTGTTCAAATCGAGCATCAGAACGAGGAAGAAAGGTGATTTAAGTGACTTTGAATGTGGCGTGGTTGTTGGTGCCAAACGGGCTGGTCTAAGTATTTTAGAAACTGCTGATCTATTGCAATTTTCATGCACAACCATCACTAGGGTTTACAGAGAATGGTCAGAAAAAAAGAAAATATCCAGTGAGCGGTAGTTCTGTGAGCGCAAATGACTTGGTGATGCCAGAGGTCAGAGGAGAATGGTCAGACTGGTTCTAGCTGATAGAAAGGCAACAGTAACTCAAATAACCACTCGTTACAACCGAGGTATGCAGAAGAGCATCTCTAAACGCAAAACACATCCAACCTTGAGGAAGATGGGCTACAGCAGCAGAAGACCACACCGGGTGCACTCTTGTCAGCTAAGAACAGGAAACTGAGGCTACAATTCGCACAGGCTCACCAAAACTGGACAATAGAAGATTGAAAAAACATTGCCTGGCTTGATGGGTCTCGATTTCTGCTGCAACATTCGGATGGTACAGTCAGAATTCGGCGTATCAACGTTTTAGCCTGGTGGTGGTGTGATGGTGTGGGGGATATTTTCTTGGCACACTTTGGGTCTACTAGTACCAATTGAGCATCGTGTCAACGCCACCGCCTACCTGAGTATTGTTGCTGACCATGTCCATCCCTTTATGACCACAGTGTACCCATCTTGATGGCTACTTCCAGCAGGATAACGCACCATGTGATATAGCGTGAATCCTCTCAGACTGGTTTCTTGAACATGACAATGAGTTCATGTACTCAAATGGCCTCCACAATCACCAGACCTCAATCCAATAGAGCACCTTTGGTATGTGGTGAAACGAAAGATTCGCATCATGGATGTGCAGCAGACAAATCTGCAGCAAATGCGTGCTGCTATCATGTCAATATGGACCAAAATCTCTAGAGGAATTTTCCAGCAACTTGTTAAATCTATGCCAAATAAATTCTGAAGGCAAAAGTGGGTCCAACTCAGTACTAGTAAGGTGTACCTAAAAGTGGCCATTAGGTGTATATTGTGATCATGATTTTTTGAACGTATTACAGTGCTTTGTAAATGTTTATTAGTACAATTCGTTGAGCCTCCTCGTACAGTTTTATAAAGCGATTGGACCCAGAAGCTGTGTCGCGTGACGTCAGACCGCAACCGGATAGGTTTTCAACTTTCTTCAAAATATCTTCTTTTGTGTTCAACAGAATAAAGAAACTTATAAAGGTTTGGAAACACTTGAGGGTCAGTAAATAGGTAAATTTTCCTTTTTTGAGTGAACTATCCCTTTAATCTGTATTTTTGCTACACATTCTCAAGCTATAAGAGCAGGAAAAAGTGATTTTGCTGTATGAAAAGTTCATGCGCAAAAACATCTCCATTTTAATGAATTAATCATTGCACAATGAAGAGTACATTTGCACAAAAATTGATTTATGTAAATTTATAAAAACTGAGTTATGTTTTTGCAAATGAACTGTTTGTATATTCTCCTCAATGATAATGTGTTATTATTACCCTTAACTATAATAATTATCATGATTTAATGTTAGCGTGTGATTATACCCCTACCAGAGGTAATGGGCAACATCTTACCGATAGCAATAGTTTTGATGTCAATCAGGTAGGCCAACTTTTTGTTATCCTCCACTCCCCTCTGCCTCCTCTCATTCAGACGCACACTGCAAACACACAAACCAAGAATAAACAGTTCCTGTGGGTGCTGAGAGACCTGTCAGTGCTCCATCAAGAGGAACCAAGCACTGCATTCTGACAGCACCTGACAGGCTTTATACATGAATGCTGATTCACAATGACCAGGACTTCTCACTAAGAGCAAGCTGTATATATCAACAGCAAAAGCTGCTTTTTAGAGCAGAGCGACTACCAGGACAACTGGCGAACATAAGGTAAATTACGCCATCTAGTGGTCATGGCTAGGTATGATTTGTGTAGATAATGTAAATTATGTTACACATTAATGCTGCAGCTGTGCAGCAGAAAAAAACATTTTTTATGAAACAGAAATACTAGTAAACAATGAATTATAAATATAGAATTACACTATTATATATAATAAATGTAATTTTTTTAATTACTGTAATTACTATTATTATATTGTCATTAATATTTGCTTGTGTAATTATTTTTCAACATATTATTTTAATAGAAAAAGCTTAATAGAAACATTAGTCTGTTTTTATGACTGACTAATATTAATAAAAGTCAATTATTTTGAATTTACTTTGCCAAACTGAAAACATGACAGACCTGATAAGGTGTGGGTTCATAAACTCTGTTCGAACAGATCCCAGGATGTCATTGCTTCCGTATTCCACCAGTGCCAGTTCTCCAGCATTAAAAATCATACACACCTACCCGGAAATAAAGCAGTTTACAATTATACAGCAGCGACTTTAATTAAATCAGCTAGTGCTGCACGATTCATTAAACCCAGTCATTTTCTTGGCATCATTTTCATAAACGACTGAAGCATCTTAATAACACACAATAACACAATAAAACAAACTGTACCGTTTCATTCTCAAAGAAAAACTTTTCATTTCCCCCAGAGCCCTGCCACGCCACCTGTAATGAGAAAGCGATGTTGTTTACTAAAGTGCAACATGCTCATCACCTTTTGCTTTCCACTACATTACACAGAAAAAGGAAGAGGAGCCACAGCCAAGCTCTTCAGCATTATCCTGTTTGTCACACTGAACTTTCTCCCAACTCTCATAAGAGCACTTTGGGAACTCAATTAAACATGGATTAACACAGTGAACCATGAAAGCCCTTGAACTTTTAATTAGACATTTTAAACTTTGGTCCAACCCAATGGAGACATTGAGTCTGCTAAAACATTTGTCTATAAAAATAGTATTTTATCTGAATAGGTTACCCAAAAATAAACAAATTCTATTACATTAAGTGACATTTTACTAAATTAAAACATTAAAAAAAGATTTTTAACTAAAACCCACAATAAACTCTTCAAATGCAAGCGTCCAGTCACTCTGACACGGTGTCCTAAACTACACGTGACACTGCACCGCAACATGCGATTAAATTCTTTATAATGTGAAAAGCAGTTTTTGTCCTAACCATCTATGACAGCAACCTGCAAAATTTCTATTTTAGAAACAGTTTTTATTTTTAAAATAGCATTAAAACATAGCATTTACAATATGACTATAGCAATTATCACCTCAGGTGAAGAATATGTCCTTTATTCAGTGTTAAATGCTACCAACGTGTGTTTGAAAACCATTATATGTGACATTTATTGCCATATACTGAAAGCAGCAGCAAATAATTCACCTCAGATCTTAAAAATTAAATAACTAGCAAATGGTTTAAAAATGAAAGTCAGAACTGTGACTCAATGCAAACCCACATCATTCACTCAGTTTTGTACTTTTAATAATGTTAAATAGCTTAAATATGTAATAATTAG
This sequence comes from Danio kyathit, assembly GCA_903798195.1. Classification (NCBI taxonomy): domain Eukaryota; kingdom Metazoa; phylum Chordata; class Actinopteri; order Cypriniformes; family Danionidae; genus Danio; species Danio kyathit. The sequence continues at coordinate 44,335,516 of LR812538.1, read as the reverse complement.
ATTATAACCCTTACCATATCATTGGGAGTGCAGTGGATGATATTTAAATGAATGGCTAGTATTTAATTGTTCCTTTTGTTTTTTTCATGTTGCATGCGTAATAGAATGTTTATACACCATGCAAGAAAAAAGCACAGAACTATCACTTCAATTCATAAGACCTCAATGTATCTTCAGGAGACACAGGTTTTTGTTCCTTTCATTTGCAATATTTGACTCTCAACTGACAACACCTATTGACTTTTATGAATCACAGAAACAATGGGTTCAGCTAAAAATCATCTCTAGTGTTCTACTTGGCCTGAGGTTGTATAAATTTTGAACCATAATTGTATATAAATAAGCTTTCCAATAATGTATGGTTTATTTGAATAGGACAATATTTGTCAGAGATACAATTATTAAAAAAAACTGTATCTGTGGGTTCAGAAAAACTAAATATTGAGAAAATGTCAAATTAAGTTAGGTTTTACTATCATTATTGATATTATTGATTATAACTAATCAAAAAATTGAGTTTTGATATATTTACAGAAGTACATTTACCAACTATCTTCATGGAATATGATCTTTACTTAATATTTTGATGATTTTTGGCATAAAAATAATTGACAGATTCAGTGTATAGATTCTGCTAAAATATACCCATGCAACATAAGACATGGTACAAGGTCACGTGTTTGAATAAAATGTGCCTTTAAAAAAATATAGACATTTATTATTTTGAAGGTTGTTTCTGTTGTTTATGTAAATCAAAATTGTCACACAATAAATATTTTAAAGACCTGTTCTTAAATTACTTTGTTTCTATTCCTTCAGGAAAGTACAGTGTACATTGATTATTTTCATACTAAATAAAAAAATGTCAAAAAAATAGTAGAAAATGTAGCCAAAAAAACGTCCATTCCATTCAAACTAATTGACCTACCTCGCTTAGTTTGTTGGACACCAGATCTCCCAGCAGCAGTGTGTCAGAGGTATGAGCCACAAGATATTGATCCTTTCCCATGACTTTCACCTCATCAATCTCATAACCATACTGAGACTTCAGCACTACACGTGTGCCAGTGGACAAATTCTTCACAATCACCTGAAAAGTTTTAAGAGACAAAGTTAGAAAACTTGGAATCCAGGATAAGAACACACACAAAAAAAACTAAACACTACTCAAATGAACAGAAATTGTGCATTTTACATGTCTAAAGGTAAAGCTCACCTGACTTAGTCCTACGTATGTCATCTCAAATTTGTTTTTGTAAATACTCCTGCGGAGACAGCAGTCAAACATCTCCACACCTCCACACAGAGTGCCCTGCAATTTACAAATGATCACATATCATCTCGGTAACACTTTGCAACAAGGTTCCTTTAGTCAATGCTAGTTACTATATTTACTAACATCAATAAACAATAAACAAAACATTTATTAAAGTATTTATTCATCTTTGTTTACGTTAGTTAATGTAAATTATATGATTTTAATAATGTATTAGTAAATGTATGTACTGGTCCTACAGATTGAAGGTTTAGCGTTGGGCTAACAACTCACCTCATAAAAACTAGATGTTACGAAACACCAATATGGTGCGGCTAAATATCAACTTCGATATAAATGGCCCTGGGAGTAAGTAAGTATTAGTAAATGTTGAACTATGATTAAAAAATGCTGTACTTCTGTTGTTCATTCTTGGTTCGTGTTAGTGTATATACATTAACAAACATGAACTAATAAAACCTTATGGTAAAGTGTGAACATCATCTCTAAAGTCTCTCCATTGTTCCAAGTGGAAAAGCTGAAACATATTTCAACAGCCCTTTTATTTTACTTTTTAAAAAACTATAAACATTGGAAATTACGTTATACGTTATAATTACATCATAAATTATGAATACTCTCTTTTCAAGTTTCTAAATTTTCCATCATTTAAGTCATTTGGGTGAGCACAGGTTTAAATGCACAAAAAAGATGTTATGAATGTATGCAGCTTTTAATCTTTATCAAATTTGCTGCTGAGACTGACCACAGAAAGCCGAGAGCCGTCTTTTTTCCAGGAGAGAGCTGTGATGGTGTACAGGTTTGGAATTTCTTTTGGAGAAGCTTCATCCCATGTGCCTTTTCGAGGACTCCAATTGAAAACTCGCAATCTACACAAAAACAAGATTTATATTGGTTTAACATTAAAATGGTTGAACATTTCTGAGTTTGTTTCTTCTGTTAAACACAAAAGAAGATATTTTGAAAGTGCAGGTTGCTGGGACCCATTGATTTCCATATACATTTTTCTTCCCTACTTTGTAAGTCAATGGGTCTCAGCAACCAGCATTCTACAAAATATCTTCCTTTAAGTTCAACAGAAGAAAGAAACATATAATCGATTAAAACCACATGAAGGAGTGTAAACGATGATCTAATTTTCATTTTGGGTGAACTATCGCTTTAAAGCTGCTTTCTCACCTGTCAAAGCTTCCTACAACTATGGACTGGCCACTAGGGCTCGATGCTGCCACTGTGAATTCCTTTTCGGCTCGATCTCGGCTGTAATCAAATGTCTGAATCACGTTGCCCTCCTTCCCATAGGCAACAATCTTTTTATCGCATCCAGCAACAATTATGCTGTTTGTGCCCCATGCTAAGGCATATGGTGGGCATGCATGAGTCAGCAGTTTGCCCTGTCATCAATCAGAAAAAAAAATATATTAAAATCAGCAGTATTTACATTTTTTATACATGCATGTTTTAAATGCACATGTATTTTATGTATTTAAAGGTCACATGAAGTACTTTGAAATGTGGAATTTTATTTGATGTTTGACATAATCTCAACCGAAACAGTTAATAGTAGTTTTTATAAAACAGCCAATAGTGTTTTGCTCTGCCAGTGGATCAAATGTGATGCATCTTGAAGGGGGAGAGGTATGTCAGATACTAGAGAGCATTTGATCACGATTTGAAGAGATACTGTAGTATGAGGTGACGTGAAAAACTGTTGATCCATTTAGGCGAACTGCAAACTGCAAGCCTTACATATTTATATCAGTTTTATATCTTCTTAACACAAATTTTGTCACTGTTTTGGAGCCCACTAGCTTATAGATATCCTAAAAAACTAACAATACTGAAACTAACACCTAAAAAACTTTATTTTATTTCATGGGACCTTTAAATGTATATACAAAACAGTTCTTTACCTGAGATTCCCCAGATCCTTCATCATCAATAAAATATCGAACCACCGTTCCATCTGCGTGACCCGAGAGGATTCCCTTTCCTGATACACTGTGAAAATTGGCGAAAACAAACAGAATTGTTGTAAAAAGTTGAAGTACAACAATTAATATTACTCAAATTAAATATATATATATATATACTGTGTGTGTGTGTGTGTGTGTGTGTATATATATATATATATATATATATATATACTGTGTGTGTGTGTGTGTGTGTGTGTGTGTGTGTGTGTATATAATACATATATATATATATATATATATATATATATAATATATATATTCAAACCCATTTATAAATATTAGATTAAAAAAACTATTAAAAAAAAACATTACATTTATTACAAGGTTAATAAAACAATGAAAAATTTTTTATAAAAATGAATGCAAAATGAAATTAAATACTTTAACGGTTTATAAATAATACTAAAGCAATACCAATTTAAGTTGCCTGGACAATGTAGCGAGCATCACAGGATAGCAATTTTAAATAAGTTAACATACTTTGTGGTTAGTGAGACAACATAAGAGTCTGTTCCATAGATTGTTGAGGACTTGCTTGTTTTTGTATTAGCTTGTCGAACCTGAAATTGATAACAACATTTACAAAACGAATACTGACAAAAAAGGGAATTCAGCTAAAGTGCAAAACGTAGAAAAGTGGTCACACTTACTTTTCCTTCTGCTAGTCCAAATACAATTGCATGCTCAGATGGCCAAACCAGACTTGTAACAGCACTCTGGGGTACAACAGCAAAATAAATGCACACAATATGTGACACTTCTGCCTAATGATGTATTTTAATTAGGCTGAACAATATGTTGTTTGATCATCGATATCGCAATGTGTGTATCCGGAATAGTCACATCAAAGAATTAGATTATTAACAATATACAACTATTTATACAATGACGACCAGGTTATTTTAAGTTTTATTCATTCATTTTCTTTTCGGCTTAGTCCCTTTATTAATCTGGGATCACCACAGTGGAATGAACCGCCAATTTATCCAGCATATGTTTTAGGCAGCGGATGCCTTTCCAGCTGCAACCCATTACTGGGAAACATTCATATACACTCATTTACACACATACACTATGGACAATTTAGCCTACAATTCACCTATACCACATGTCTTTGGACTTGTGGGGGAAACCGGAGCACCTGGAGGAAACCCACGCAAACATGGGGAGAACATGCAAACTCCACACAGAAATGCCAACTGACCCAGCCAAGGCTCGAACCAGCGACCTTCTTGCTGTGAGGTGAACGTGCTACCCACTGTGCCACTGTGCAGCCTATTTTAAGTTTGATCATTTAATTTTTGTATTTGAATACTGTTAGGCCAGATTACCATAAAGCACTGTTTATTGATCTTTTGTTTGTCCTTTGTCGTATTTTTATACGTTTAATTACTTTTTATTTTATGCAGATGTACGGCATAGAAAAAATCATAGTCGATCTAAATTAATGAAATCTTTCTAAAGTTATTCAAGTCATCTGGTGAAATTATATTAATATCGCAATATATATTGCAGCAAAACAAAACATTGCAATGTCAGATTTCTACAATATTGTGCAGTCCTAATTTTAATTTTTATAAAAATACTCACTGTTTGAATGAATTTGTTGCAAATAACCTTTTTATCTCCCCTGAAACAGAACACATTTGATTAAAAAATGAAAACAGCATGATTATGCAAATCGTGGTTAGGGTATTGCACAGCTTTTCACCTTAATTGAAATGAAAATATTAGAAATATGGCATTTGGTGAAAAGTTTGATTTCAATTTGTTGCATATGACTAACATAAAACAACACTGAACACCAGCCAAAATATGTTGATGTCTGCATCAGCTTAAAATGACAAAAGTGTCATATTAATAAAATTTTTCGACTAAATTCTGTGAAAATAAAACTTCAAATTGTGAATGAAATAGTGTAACTAGGGCTGGGCGATATGGCAAAAATGTAATCTCAATAATTATTTACCATATTGAACGATAACGATATACAAGTTGTTGCTTCCAGATTTAAAAAAGTACCCCAACAATGACTGAAGCTACAAAAATTAGAGGGTCCATTAGATGGCATAACATATTTTCGGCCGTAAAATTTTCAGTGGCCAAAAATTCGGTACATCGCTAATATCAACACACTTTTAGATTCCCATTGTTGCACATTTCTGCTGTGTGATTGGCTCTTAGATCAATATAGAGTAAAAAAGAGCAGAGCTTATCATTGTTATTGACATCAATTTTATCATGATTCGATACAATGTTGTTTATCGGCCCAGCCTTAAGTGTAACTCTATATAACTCTATATAACTAAAACATGTGAATTAATTAATAGCTGTTCTTAGAGATACCTACCACTCCTCTCCAATTTTGTAAACAAATATGATGTTGTCTGTTTGAGCAACTGCTATCTTGGTTGAATCAGGGGAAAATGCCATAGACTTGACCACATAGGTTTTCTTTCCATACTGCAACAAATTACATTCAATTAATTCAGCGTTTTTCCTGGATGCATTACCAAATGTAGATATCTGCAGGACACCAATTATTTTTGAATATAAAAACGCAAATAAAACGAGATGAGAGCTTACTTTTGGGTCTGCAGGCTTTGTCGTAAATCTGTCTCTTTTCTCTCCCTGCTCATCATACAATATAACCACTCTATCAATAGTACACACTGCAAACTTTGCATTGTTTGGAGCCCAAGCCATACAGGTGACTTTAGCAGCTCCATCCTAAAGAAAAGACACAACAGACACATTAATGTAGAGTCTTGAAATCATTTTGCTCAGATTTAAACAGCATTCAGAATATGCTATCTATTAATATTTCTTTACACAACGTAAACGACCAACTTAAATTCAGACAAGACACGCAATCTTCAAGGTATTGCTAAGCTAAGAAGAGTCATCATGACTACAAATAGCGGACCGCCGAGAGCTAGTTAACGTTAGCTAGCATTGCTAAATAACGTCGTCAATATTTTACCTGAGGCGTTAAAAGAGTCTTCAGGTACTTTAGCTGCATACTTCACGTTTACAATAAGACTCAGGACAGTTATAAGAACGTATTTCTTGATATAGCCATAATAGTTGTCAGGCTGCAGACATTTTGGTAAACACAGCTTTCTCCGTGGTTACCGTCGCCAAGGAAAGAGCGTATTACGTAGTTACGTAAACGACACGTGGTGTACTTCTCTAATGTCGTTGTTTTGAGAAATATTTTTTTCGACATTTAAAGAATAGTTGAATGTACTGATATGTCTTATGTTTAAGTTAACAACTTTACTTCATACAAAAATACATGTGGAGATGCCGGGGATTGAACCCGGGGCCTCATACATGCAAAGCATGCGCTCTACCACTGAGCTACATCCCCTTCCTGATTGAGAGGCTTCTGAATAGGTACATAAATATTCATGTAAATATCTGTACATGTTGTCGATATACAATATATGGAATTAAGAAAGTTTAAGAGACAGCTTGAAAATATTCAGGAATATTCGCGCCGGAATGATTGATTTCTGAGTTACAGTTGCGTTATATTAGACTTGGGTTTGAGCTAAATGTTAATATTTGTTAAATTGCATAAATATGTGAAAACATGTCTTTTCAATTTAAAACAAAAAAAATATTGTCATTTAAAGCATGAAAATGATAATTAGTTAGAATAACTCATTAAAATTGTTCATGATTAATTATCACACTTTTAAAAATCCTAGTTGCCTTTTGGTAAGTTTGTAAGCTGAATAAAATTAACCTTATGAGTTCATTGAACTTATTTTATGTTAAACTGACTTAAAACAGCTTGCATAACTTATAAACTTAAGTTAGAACATGATTAACTAAGTTTAATAAGTTACAATGAATTAAAACACATGCTGTCATGACTCATTGTTCATATAATTTTTTACAGTGCAGGGTTATTGCAACCAAAACTGAATTCTTAGCTCTTCTAAATTTAAGCATATGTTGTAAAGCATAAAATATCTGAAAACGTGACATTTTTACCTTGAATGTAAAATAAAATGCTCTAAAAAGTCAAAATGGCATCAAGAAACATTATAAGTTTTCAGAATAAAACAAAACGTAGCCTACACTGTAAAAAAAAGTTGACTCAACTTAAAATTTTAAGACAACCAGCTTCAGGACATTTTTGAGTTTACTCAACTTAAAAATTGAGTCAAGTGCAGTTCTTGGGTTGAAAGTTGAGTCAACTCAAAAACAAGTCGCCTTACAATTTACAATGAGTCAACTTTTTTACAGTGTACATTTTACTCAAAACTAAATTATAAATCCAGAGAAAACTATAACTTTCAAGTGATCTGTCGATAGCCTTCCCTTAATTGTAATATACACACTAATCAAGCAAAAAACTCATCATGATAAAATTATAACCTCATACATGTGACCACATGCAACTTCTAAAATTAACTCTGATTTAGTCTGGGTGACAGGTCAAGCAAACGCATTGTGACTGGAAACCAACAGATGGAGGTCTGGCATACAAAGACCATGAAGAACAAGCTGTACTTGAGAACCAGATTTACTGAACTGCATTAAAAAGAATCACAATAGCAATGTGAAAACAGATTTCTCTTTCAACAAGACTACAGACATCGTCATTATGGGCTTTGAGAAAATACTGCACAACCTCTGGTTCATAAAAGACATTTTTGAGCTAATTTTTGGTGCTGTCTTTTATTTTTTTGAAGCCTTCATTCGACTCTTTATTCCACGTTGCAAGAAAGATGTTGAGGGAGAGATTGTTTTGGTGACTGGGGCTGCAAATGGGATTGGAAAACTGATTGCCAAAGAACTTGGACACTATGGAGCAACATTAATCCTGTGGGATATAAACTCTGAGGCACTGGAGAAGACAGCCAAGGAGTTGAAGCAAGTATTGGATGTGCGTGTTTATGCCTATACCTGTGACTGCAGTCGAAGGAGTGAGGTCTACAGAGTTGCTGAAGTGGTAATATGTAATTAATATTTAATTAGTATAAATAAGTTGCATGAGTCTACATATAAGAGTTTAAAGGTGCTGTATGTAAGTTTTTGACTCTTCTAAAGTATAAAAATACCATAATATGTGGGCAGATATTTAAGAAACATCCCAAGTGAACATACTTGTTTAACTGAAAAGCAATGCTGAAGTCAGATATTCTGCTTTGAAAATGGTTTTTCCGTGCCGGAACGCTGTCTTTGTTTAGGTCAATTTCATATGCACGATGCCAGTTTAGCCAATTATATTTCAGCACCCTGGGTTGCCTTGTTGGAAAACAGCGTATTTCATTCATTCATTCAGAAAGACTCTGAAAGCATGCGTCCGTGACCAAAAAGAACAGTATGGGAGACAGATTCAGTTCCACATGAGGTTATTAATTAGCAAATTACATAAATATTACAAACGTAAACATTAGGTGAGCAGGTTACATTGTAACCGCGTGTCCTAACAACACGCTGTGACGAGAGAGGCAGTGATCAGCTATTTGGCTGTTTGCACCAGACGAAACACGACAGAAATTTAAATACAGCCTTTCAGAAGCACAGAATATGCACTCACTCACGGTTTAGAATCTATTTAATACATGTTAACCCACTTTAACATCATTAAATGTAGATGCTGAATCACTCATATGTGTTTAGTTCTAAAGTTCAATTTCAGACACTTTATTGTATTTTCCAGATCTGAGGTGAACTTTCTGCTTTCAGTATATGGCAACAAATGCCATGTAAAAGCATTGTTAGCATTTAGCACTGAATAAAGCACACAAGGCTTACCTGAGGTGATCTAGCTGTCATAGGTTTCTGTTGTTCAGCTGTGAGAAATAGAAGCCATTTCTAATATATCAATTCGAGGTGTTGGTTAGGACAAAAACTCCTTTTAATATGGAAAATATTTCCTCTATCGCGTGTCGTTGCTTTTATTTAGAACACAGTTTAAATCACTCGCTCCTGTACTCAATCTGGCATCCCAGCGTACTTTTATTATGATCCAGGAGTGCAATACCTAGTTCAACCACTGGGTGTCAAACTTACATACTGCACCTTTAAGTATTAAAATAATAAAAAAAGACTCTTCTTAAGACACTGACACCCGGTTTCACAAACGAGATTAAATAGCATGTTTGAGCTGTCTCAACTTAAAATAACTTGCAGTGAGACGTCATAAAATACACCAGAGTCATTTTTTTCTTCATGTGCACACCATTAATATATTTTTCTAAGGCCATTTTTATAAATGTGGCTTAAATAGCCTAATTTAACTAAGGTCTAGTCCTGGCTTAATCTAAGCCCTGTTTGTGAAACTGGGCCTGAATGTTACAAATTATTAATTTCTGTAATTTTCTTTTCTGTATTTGTTCTCTTGTATTTTTTATTCCTTTTATACAATCAGGTCCATAAATATTGGAACATCGACACAATTCCAATAATTCTATTTTGGTCCCTTAACAAGTGGGAGGCACATATGCAAACTGTTGTAATTCTTACACCGATCACCTGATTTAGATGTAAATACCCTAAAATTAAAGCTGACAGTCTTCAGTTAAAGCACATCTTTTGTTTGTTTGTTTGATTTCAAATCCATTGTGTTGGTGTATAGAGCCAAAAATGTTAGAATTGTGTCGATGTCCCAATATTTATGGACCTGACTGTATATTATTAGTCTGCTTTTTTCTGTTCTTTTACGTTTTTTTGTTCTCCTATAGTTTTGTTGTAAAGTATTCTTGAGCACTGGAAAGACTTATATAAAATAAACCTTATTATAATTTTTATTACTATAAATAAAAGTAGAATACATATTAACTATAATCCTTTAGTTTATTAAATGCGTCCTGTTCTATTTTTTTATGAGTAAAATTAACACACTAGAAATTTTATACATTTTAACCATGTTTTAACGAAGATGTGCATAAGAATCATTCAATATAACATATTTTAGATTTGAAAAAAAAAGTATATTACATATTTTTTAAATTAAAAATGTTATATTTTTACAAAAATACTCATTTGATGACAATATAAAATGGCTGACTTAAAGAAATGCAATATAAAATAATACATAGCCTCCATATCTCTCCTGACCGTAGACATCTTTTTAACCCTTTAAATTTGCCTATATGTGTTTAAAATGTAAAACTGATGTGGGTACTTTAACACATTGTAAGTGGTCATGTAACAGACTGCAAATGTATTAGTCTTTGGTGCTGGGGGAAATGGAAAAATCTTTAACCTCTTAAGGCCCAAGGTGTTTTTTACATGCATTTTTTATTTCTCTTTGCTATTTACACTTAAGCCCTAGGAGGTTAACATGCAGCTGGATTTTGACCCAGTGTCAATGATTTTGGTTACCTAATGGACGCATTTTTTCATCAGCTAATAAGAAATTGTATAATATATTAACCTTTGCCGCCAGAAAATGATTTACTTAATTGGTTGGTTAGGTTGGCACAAGATAATTTGAGTTAATTCCCCTGGAACAACTTACCCATGTATTACACAAACAAACAGAACATTTTTTTTCTTTTTTTATGGAGAGACTGACTTTTAACTTAAGATTTTTTTTCCCAACAGAACAACAGTGGTACTGGTATCTCGTAACAACAAGTACAGCAGTTTTTGTTAGACATTCTAACAAATGCATACAAATGTTTCAAAGCAAAGACAAAAATAAAAGGAGATTATAAAACAAATCTAGAAAGACATAGTCACTGAGTACCCTCAAGAAAAATCCAGAAGGAGGACCAAATGCGCCAGAACACCTCAGATCTTTGATATAAATCATAAGTTAATTTTTCCAGTGATAGAAGTCTGATTGCCTGACTCAGCCACATATTGACTGAAGGTATCTGTGCAGTTGACCATAATAATAATATACATTTTTTGGCCAAGTATATACAAAAATTCAATACACATTCTTTGTCATGATCAAGACACAGTTCCGATGTACAATTCAGAAGGTATACCTTAAGGGACAAAGCAAAAGTATTTCCAGTTATTTTTTTTTATCATTTTGTGAATCTCTTGGGCTTGTCTTTGCCCTATCATATTAAAAGGAAAATTGTAACCATTATTATCTGAAAATTAGGCAATGTTTTTAGTTCTTGTTCTGATCTGTTTCATATGAGGTAGTCCTGTTTTATTTATAATCTTAGCTTTTTTCCTTTACTTTTTCCTTTTTTCCTCCCTTGTTTTCTGTTGATATTTTTCTTTGCGTGTCTTTTAAAGATGCATTGCTATGTCTGTATTATAGTGAAAAATCTACTAATTAATTGTGATTTTAAATGTTTATTTTTGTCACCACTATTCATAGGTTTTATACCCCAAGAAGTTAATAATTTAAACACATGCAATTTATGTGCGATCACTTATTCTTATATTTTAATAAATACTGGTCAAAACAAGTTTAATTTTTACAGAAATTTATCTCTCACTCTGAAATGGCAATGGAACATTGTTTTGCCATTACTTTGACATTTTATTTTCACAAGACTTATGTAAAATATTAAAATAGACACTTTATTTGCCTTTAATGGTGTAGATACAGTTAAAGTCGGAATTATTAGCCCCCCTTTGAATTTTTTTTTATTTTTTAAATATTTTCCAAACGATGTTTAACAGAGCAAGGACATTTTCACAGTATGTCTGATAATATTTTTTTAAACCTTTTTGTTTTATTTCAGCTAGAATAAAAGCAGTTTTTAATTTTTTAAGGACCATTTTAAGGACAAAATTATTAGCCCCTTTAAGCTATTTTTTATTTTCGATAGTCTACAGAACAAACCATCGTTATACAATAACTTGCCTAATTACCCTAATATGCCTAGTTAACCTAATTAACCTAGTTAAGCCTTTAAATGTCACTTTAAGCTGTATAGAAGTGTCTTGAAAAATATCTAGTAAAATATTATGTGCTGTCATCATGGCAAAGATAAAATAAATCAGTTATTAGAAATGAGTTATTGAAACTATTATGTTTAGAAATGTGTTGAAAAAATCTTCTCTCCGTTAAACAGAAATTTGGGGGGAAAAAAACAGGGGGGCTAATAATTCTGACTTCAACTGCATATAACATCAGGTTAATCAATTAAATTTGACAGAAAATATCACAACATTTATGTTAATAAAACATTTCAACAGGTCAAAAGGGAGGTTGGAGATGTGTCAATCTTGGTCAACAATGCAGGCATGGTATCAGGAAAATACACTTTTCTTGAAGCCCCTGACAGTCTGGTGGATCGAACACTAAGGGTCAATGCTGCTGCTCATTTCTGGGTAAAAAAAATTTAACTAAAATCAGCATTTTCCTCTGGTATACATTCTTTGTTCAACAAATTTGTAATGTTATGGGAACACTGAGCTCACTGTTATCTCAAAAGCTTATCAATGTTTGAATTCACAGACTTACAAGGCATTTCTCCCAGCAATGTTGCAACGAAACCATGGGCACCTGGTGTGTGTGGCATGCCATGGTGCCTTGTTTGCAATGAATGGCCTTGCAGGTACATTTATAATCCTGAATGCACAATATTTAAAATTTAGATTCATCCAAAAGACATTTTTAAACGCAGCACCGCCAACATGTATTTTGATCCACAGACTATTGCGCAAGCAAGTCTGCAGCAGTGAGATTTGCAGAATCTATTGTGCTGGAGCTGCTTGTGCTTAAAAAGGAAGGGATCAAAACAACAATAGTGTGTCCTTATTTAATTAATACAAACATGTTCGGCGGATGTCAAACTAAGTAAGTGAGCACAGTTTCTATGAAATCTGATTAGAGATGAGTGCTCTGATGGTGAAATAATGTTGATGTTTTATCTTTGTTAAGGAGACCGTTCTTTCTTCCAGTCTTGGATCAGAGACATGCGGCAAAACAGATTGTGGATGCCATACTGCAGGAGAAGATGTACTTGTTGTTGCCATCAAGTCTGTCTCTTTTGATGGCACTTAAGAGGTATTTTAGACTTCTGAATACTTTTGTTTATTTATCCATTTATTAATCCTCATGTCTTTGGGCAACATGTAATAATTAAATTTAATTAATTAAAATGTAGGCGACGCAGTGGCGCAGTAGGTAGTGCTGTCGCCTCACAGCAAGAAGGTCGCTGGTTAGAGCCTCGGCTGGGTCAGTTGGCATTTCTGTGTGGAGTTTGCATGTTCTCCCTGCGTTCGCGTGGGTTTCCTCCGGGTGCTCCGGTTTCCCCCACAGGTTGGCTAAAATTGTCCGTAGTGTATTAGTGTGAATGAGTGTGTATGGATGTTTCCCAGAGATGGGTTGCAGCTGGAAGAGCATCCGCTGCGTAAAATGTGTGCTGGATAAGTTGGCGGTTCATTCTGCTGTGGCGACCCCGGATTAATAAAGGGACTAAACCGAAAAGAAAATGAATGAATTAATTAATTAAAATGTAAATTAAATATTGAATTAAATGTTAAATTAAAATGTTAAATAAAATGTTAAATTAATTAAAAGGTTAAATTAAATGTTAAATTAAATCAAATATTAAATTAAATGTTAAATTAAAATGTTTAATTAAATGTTAAATTTAATTTAATTTTGAATTAAATCAAATATTAAATGTTAAATAAAAATGTAATTAAAAATTAAATATTAAATTAAATGTATTTCTTTATTAAATATTAAATTAATGTTAAATTAAAATAAAATAATAAATTAAATATTAAATTAAAAGTTTAATTAAATTAAAATGCTAAATTAAGTTAATCTAAGTTAAATTAAATTAAAAATTTAATCAAATTAAAAATTCAATACTAAATTAATTGAAATGTTAAATTAAATGTTAAATTTTATTAAATATAAAAATTTTATAAATTAAACATTTTATTAAATGTTAAATTAAATTTGAAAAAGTATTAAATATTAAATTCAATGTTAAATTAAAAGTTAAATTTAAAAGTTAAAAATTAAAAGTTAAATTCAATTACATTAAAACAAAACCAAATCAAATCAGTTATCATTTACTCATCCTCCAATTGCTACAAACCTGTCTGAGATTCTTTTTTCTGCTGAACACAAAACAAGATATTTTGGAAAACCGTATTTTGGTAGCTGTTGACTTCTATATATATTTTTCCTATATGAATGTCAGTGTCTTCCTGAATTCTTTAAAATATCTAATGTTTGTGTTTAACAGATAAAAGAAAAAACTATTTAAAACAATTAGTAAAAGTAAAACAATAATAAACTAATATATAATGTATTAAATGTCCCAAATAATATTAATGACTTAATAACTATAATTAACTTGACCTGCTGTGTGTTCATATAGCGTCATGCCTGCCAAACTGGGGATCATCTTTGTGAACTTCTTTGGTGGGATGGATCTAATGGACCATTTCAGAGGAGTCCCTGTACCCATCATCAGCTACAGAAAACCTCAACGCCAAAGAAATGACAGCGTCAGTGATCCGCAAACCCCTCTTGTCTATTACAACTAGCAAAGTCACAAAACACCAGACAGAAAGTAAATCAGAAGTGAGATTACTTCATTAAAAGTTTTACAGAATGTTTTCTCTGATTGTTTTTTAATTACCTACTGTATACATTATACATGCACACTTTATTTATTATGCGTGTTTACCACAAATATAGTAAAACCTGACATTTGTGACACTCATTGTGAGACCAATGATCAAAAATACAAATAATTAAAAAGTAATAAATTATGTTTATCTGAAAATATAAAGGCGACATGGTGGTTTAGTAGTTAGAACTGTTATCTCACAGCAAGAAGGTCGCTGGTTCAAGTCCCGGCTGGGTCAGTTTGCATTTCTGTGTGGAATTTGCATGTTCTCCCCGTGTTGGCGTGGGTTTCTTCCGGGTGCTCCGGTTTTCCCCAAAGTCCAAAGACATGCGTTATATGTGAATTGAATAAACTAAATTGGCTGTAGTGTATGTGTGTGAATGAGTGTGTATGGATGTTTCCCAGTACTGGGTTACAGCTGGAAGGGCATCCGCTGTGTAAAACATATGTTGGATAAGTTGGCGGCTCATTCATCTGTGGCGACCCCTGATGAATAAAGGGACTAAGCCAAAGGAAAATTAATGAATGAATGAAAATGTAAAAAATCCAAAATGGTTTCTGTGAGTGTATGGGTTATAAATGTTGTGTTATTTAAAAAAAAAAACGTGGGTTGAAATTATCTAAAAGTATATATCATCAAGTCTCTAGATTAGATTACTGATGACAGACAACTTTGAATTACATTGCTGAGAACTTTCAACATGTAATTTGTTATCAGTAACAGATTACACCTTTGTAAGTAATTTACCCAGACCTAGGGAGATTACTTGCAATTTGTAGTCTGTTACTGATAACACATTACATGATGAAAGTTGTTGTCAATAATTGAATCAAGATTACTGATTTCAGGCAGCTATTTTTAGATTTCACAGGTTTAACTTGTTTTTCAACATACATTTGGATTGAGTTATAGTTTCATTTTCAACCTCATGGAACAGAAATCATGTAAAAGAAATTAAGGTAAATGTAAGATCTAGGGTGTTTTGAGTTTATAAAAAGGTCATTAATAATTAATGACAATTTAATTGTTTTTTAAAAACACTTGCACAACCATAATTGAATGGTTATTTGTTTAGTGGCATGACTATTAACCAACATATGACCGCTGTGTAAATATGCAAAGGTGATGATAAATTATTTAAATATTAACTTTAAATCTCAAGTAAATATTTTTGTCAAAGGGGTTCGACTGAGAAAAAAAAAGTTGTGAAATCCTTGCATCACATGAACAAACGTAAATAAACATGAAAACAGCAATGACGTGGTCAAAGTCTTCCAGGTTTATTTTATTTTATTTTTTAGTTTTAGGCTACAAACTATGGAAGCCTGTTTCCGCCATAAAATAAAATATGAATCATTTGCAAGTCATAATAACATGACTTACTTTTTTATAATAATGACGTAACATCTCTTAATGATAAAGTTTTTTATAATAATGACTTACTTTCTCGTAATAATGACGTAACATCTCTTAATAATGATAAAGTTTATAATAATGACTTATTTTCTTGTATTAATGACTTTCTCATAATAATAAGATATTTTCTCGTAATAAAGACTTTCTCGTAATAATGAGATATTTTCTCATAATAAAGACTTTCTCGTAATAATAAGATATTTTCTCGTAATAAAGACTTTCTCATAATAATAAGATATTTTCTCGTAATAAAGACTTTCTCGTAATAATGAGATATTTTCTCATAATAAAGACTTACTTTCTCGTAATAAGGAGATAATTTCTCATTATAATGAGATACATTCTCGTAATGAAGACAAAGTTTCTTATAATAATGACTTTTTTTCTCATATCATTATTACGAGAAAGTATGTCATTATCAGTGGTGTAAAGTAAGAAATTACAAATACTCAAATTACTGTAATTTAGCAGTTTTTCTCAAAAATTGTAATTTACTAAGTAGTTTTAAAAATGTACTTGAGTACATTTTTACTGCAGTATCGGTACTTTTACTCCACTACTTTCCTTCAACCTGCAGTCACTACTTTATTATTTCCTGTCTATGGGGATTAGAAAAATCAGTCCTGTGATTCCTGTCCAATCAAATCGCACATAGAAGGTAAATCGCATCATAATAGACTACCTCAAGACATGGGCAATTTATAATTGCAGCAAACTGCTTGGAAGCATTAAAAGTGTCCAAGAAGATGTCCAAAATCTTTACATGCATTGATCCAGAGACTGTTTAGATGCATGTCACTGATAAGAAGATGATGAATGTTTACTCTATGGCAGGGGTGTCCAAACTCGGTCCTGGAGAGCCGGTGTCCTATATAGTTTAGCTCCAACTTCCTTTAACACACTTCCTTGGAAGTTTCTAGTATACCTAGAAAGAGCTTGATTAGCTGGTTCAGGGGTTTTTAATTGGGGTTGGAACTAAAATATGCAGGACACCACCCCTGCTCTATGGTGACCGAAATGGCCTTACCCTCCTAGGGCTCAGTGGCCACATACGTGGACAGCACATTTAGCTCTTATGTCTCATGTTTTATATTTTGTTACAGACATACAGTGTCATCCTGCAACTGTTTTGCAGCATATGAAATGTCCCAAACACTATTTTAACTGTCCAAAATAGGCAAAAAAATGCTCTTTTTACTGATAGTCAAAACATGTTCAAAAAAATGTGTTTGTGTTAAAAAACAGTCAGGAAAAAAACTGCTGCGTTCAAGGGCGAAATAAATAGTTTTCCATTCTATTACACAAAGGTGACTTTATTGTGTTTTATGGAAATAGGGACCATTCAATTCAGTCCACATATGGACATCATTTTTCTCTAAAAGTACATATCAAAAGATGATACTTAGGTTTTATTCTAATTAGGTTCCAATAAGCCCAAATAGCAAAGAGAAATAAAAAATGCATGTAAAAAAAAAACAGCTTGGGCCTTACCCAGCAGGCACAAGACGTCAACATGACGTCAGATTGAAGTTGTACCTCAACGTCATGGGGATGTTGCATTTTGTTTGGAAATTAAAATTGGGTTGACGTCAGAACCTAACGTCAAGCCGACGTCAATGTCCAACAGCCACCTAAAATCAACCAAATATTATTGCCTAATGATGTTACAGCTTGACGTTGTGTGGACGTTACCACTGACATCTATCAGATGTTGGATTTTGGTTGCCAAACCTGACGACGGTGGATTTTGGTCAGTTTCTAACATAACCTAAAATCAACCAAATATCAATGTCATTTGACATCGTTATTGGACATCAAAATAATGTTGTCCTTAGATGCTGGCTAGACATTGACTTTTGGTCACCTGACATCACAACCTAAATCTAACTTAATATTAACGTCTTATGACGTCCTGTGCCTGCTGGGCAATAACTAAATGCACTACAGAATGTTACGTTTACACACATCCACAAATTACATTTTACAGCATAATACTCACTACTCCTGAGTACTTTTAAAAGGTCTTTTTACTCATACTTTGAGTAATATTCACAACATATACTTTTCTCAGTACTCTTTCCACCACTGGTCATTAATACGAGAAAGTCATTATTATGAGAAAGTCATTAATACGAAAAAATAAGTACCTAATCTTAATCAAGACGTGTTTTTTCTCCAGATTCATAAGCATATATCACAAATTAATTTAGATGCTCATTATAAGCTTTTCTTTGATGGAAAATGGCATAAAACAATATTATTCTGAACTATTAGGTCAATAAAAAAAATAAAAATAAAAAAAGTACTGTGTGAATACATTTTGTTCCTGCGATTCATATTATACTCTAGTATCACATAATCCTGCAAAAATGATTTATTATGCTGGTTTGTTATTATTACTAGTGCTCATTCATTAATAATGACTCTTATTATTATCAGTGTTGAAACTGATACTAATTTCTTCATATTGTTTAGGAAATGAATATGTTTTACTTTTTGGGATTATTTGATGAATAGAGTTCAAAATAAAAAAACATTTATTTAAAAAAAAATTCTAATGACTTTTCTTTGACCAATAAAAGCTTATTTTTAAAGGAAAAACTATAATTATGTTTGCACAAAAATAGGAATCCTGTATAAAATGTAAATGTATGCTGTATATAATGTATATAGGAAACCTGTATATAATGGTGAACTGATTTCAACTTTATTTATAATAATCAATGCTTCTTATGCTCAAATAATAATATTAGAATGTTTTCTGAAGGTGACGATGTAGCCTACAAGATTTCATAACAATTATGAATAATATATCACAGTATCTTTTAAATTAATCCATAAATTATATCCGGTTAAACATTTTCTCAGTAAATTTAAAAAGGATATTAATATAAATTGCTCTTTTTGCTCTTTGTATTTGGAAACTGTACCCCACATCTTTTGGCACTGTGGTTATGTTAAAAAGCTTTAGTATGATGTCTCTGTGTTTATCAAAGAAAAGATACTCTTTAGTTTTAATTAACATTTTGAAAATGTAATTTTTGGGTATTTTAATTATGATAATCTGAATAATTCCCAGAGATGGGTTGCGGCTGGAAGGGCATCCGCTGCGTAAAATCGTGCTGGATAAGTTGGCGGTTCATTCCACTGTGGCGACCCCGGATTAATAAAGGGACTAAGCCGACAAGAAAATGAATGAATGAATAATCTGAACAATGAAGTTTTTGTTATTAATCTATTTATTTTGTCCATTCAGTTTCATATTTATAAGCGCAAATTTTCCAACAAAATAAAAACCTGTTTTACTTTTGTACTGTTCAACATAGTAATAATAGAAAGGCCATTAAAACTGTACATTTGTGTTCTATTTTCTAAATCTTTGGTTAATGTAAAGGTCCTGCTTGTTTGTAATTGTAAGAATTTTAACTAATTATATACTTGTTTTTTGTGTTTATTTCTTAATTTTTTTTTGTACTGATATTATTATTGACCTTCTGTCGCCCTGGCATTATATTCTTTGTTCTACTGTCACGCATCTGTTGTTTAAAGCAAAAAAAATAAATAATTCACAATACCACTGTTTTAATTGTAAATGTAAATCAAATATAGGAGGTTTTGAGTAGAAAATACTTATTCCACAACACACCGTTTAAAATGTCATCAATATTAGAAGCAAAGTCTTACTTTTCTTTTTTTATGAATGAAGACTTTACACAAGGCCAGCAGATATTCCCCCTCCTCCGTGACGTGCTCCTGACGCACAGGTTTTGACGCTCGTATAAAAGCAGCCGGAGCGCTAGCGCACGGCTCCACGCTACTGTTGCTGGAGCAGAGCGTGGACTTTTTTTCCATTGACCCGGACCACTTTTTGATTTTAACCACCTCATAACATCAATAACGACCAATGAGCATTTTTTCTACACCAGGGACAGCATGCTATTTGGCCTAGATAACAACAACAACATCTAAAGGCGCATTTATTTACTCCGCATCCGGGTGAACATCACCTTGCGCGGCGTGCTTTTCACGTGGGGAAACTTCGGCGATAAGGGAGAAACAGAAGTCATTCAGGTTGACTCGAATATACTTTTTGTTAACACTAGATATTCGCTTTGCGTTTAAAAATACGAACAGTTTAGTCATGTCGCTGAAAATGGCATCTTTAGTATTGGAGGACGGGACGACATTTAAAGGCCGTCTGTTCGGTGCCGCATCTTCAGTGTCTGGCGAAGTTGGTAAGTGAAATTTAAGAAGCACTGGAATAAAATGTGTCCCAGTCAGCACTGTTTTCTGACACCGCTCCGTATGGTACACTTGTTCTGTTCTGTCCTCTTACCGGAAAGCGTGACCGATAAATATGTAGCTGATGAGCCGGAAGTTACACGTGTAGGATTTCGCGCTAAATGTTTTAAAAGGGAACACTCAAAAGTAGCCCCTTCGTAGGGCATGTGTGCGCCACATGGCTGACGTCACAGGCATTGTTTTAGGATTACCGTTTAAAAGTTAAGCTAGGGAACATTTAGAGAAGTGTTTACTTTGTGGTGCAGTTTGATAAAACGTTAGTTAGTTGGTGACTTTATTAATTATTTTTTAGATCAGTTTTTGTTTAATATTGTTTGTAAGTACAGCTTTAGAAGAATTCATAAAGTTGGTCAAGTCTCTAAAGCACAAAAATATTTGCATTTAGATGGTTTAGAAACACTTTTTGTGAGGGAAAACATATGCAGGTGTGCTTTTAAATAAAATGTCTAAATGCCTCAAATAAATGAATAGCGTTTCACCTTTGTGATATTTAGGGCCTACTTTCAAGGTATCAATGGGTGAAATGGGCATTTATGGGGAAAACGATGTTCTGTTCTCATTCAGATAACAGATATGTTTGTGTAAAAATGAAACAACATACTTTTTCTGACCTGTACTTATGGAAAATTTAAAGTAATTGATCGTACTTAGTTTTGTTAATTTTCTGAATAACTTGAAAACTTAGTGGTTTGAAGAGGCAAAGTATAAACATGTAAAACCACTGCTAATGGTTTGGAGCTGCAGTATACCTGATGAAAGTAGCTTTGTTGTGTAAACTCGCTGAATAACATTTTTGATTGTTTTCTTTTAAATAAAAATGTTTGCTTGGGGTAAGAACCTAATTTAACAGGACACTTTCTAATGTTCAGAGGGAAATAAAAGCTAAATACATTTACACTAATAGTTGGCATATTGCAACTTTATTGTAACACATTTGTCACTGTATATAAAGTAAATATTAATGCTTTTATATCAATATTTGCATATTTTAAACCAGAAATGCCTAAAGTTGGCCCATGCTGACTTTTGATTTGGCCCACCATCCCACTTGAAAAGAGAGGGAGAATGATAGGGCGGGTTGATTGGGGCAAATATCTCTGACAGAGACCATCATTTTGACTTTAATGTAACCTTTTATTTGTTTTGTAATTTGTTTTGTAAATGAATCTGAATTTTTAAAATGTCATTACAATGCACGAGACCTCGAGGAGCAAATCAAATCAATAGGCACGTCCAGCTTAGTTTATTTAGCAATGAACTCCTTTGTGTTAATGGGATTGTTTTTACTGTAATCATTTCATCATAAAAATGGTCAAATTTCGCATTAGTTAATATAATTTAAAGCAATGTTTTGTAGTTACTTTTGAATATTAGGAAATAAATTAAGAAATTATTCATGAAAAATTTAATGTAATACAGTTTGGTGTGTTTACCTTCGGCCTACAGCCCTCAATCAATTATTTTTGGCCCTTAATCAAGATTTTTGGCCCTTCAAAAGGAAAAGTTTGGGTACCCCGGTTTTAAACATTAACTTGATTGAAATATTAAATTTCACATTTCTTCATTTTACAGTTGAAGTCATAATTATTAAACCACTGAATTATTAGCCTCCCTGTTTATTTTTTCCCCTAATTTCTGTTTAACTGAGAGATTTTTTTTTTCAACACATTTCTAAATATTATAGTTTTAATAACTCATTTCTAATAACTGATTTCTTTTATCTTTGCCATGATAACAGTACATAATATTTTTCAAGACACTGCTATACAGCTTAAAATGACATTTAAAGGTTTAACTAGGTTAATTAGGTTAACTAGGCACATTAGGGTAATTAGGCAAGTTATTGTATAATGATGGTTTGTTCTGTAGATTATCAAAAAAAATATATAGCTTAAAGGGGCTAATAATTTTGACCTTAAATTGGTTTTTAAAAAATTAAAAACTGCTTTTATTCTAGCCGAAATAAAACAAATAAGACTTTCTCCAGAAGAAAAAATATTATCAGACATACTGTGAAAATTTTCTTGCTCTGTTAAACATCATTTGGGAAATATTTAAAAAAAATTCAAAGGGGGGCTAATAATTTTGACTTTAACTGTAAGTGTCCTCCCCATTCCCCCATAAAGAGTAAATCAGGAAATTTCAATGATAAAGATGGAGCAAGCATGACCTAAAATTATAAATGTTTTCTGTCTAAAGAAAAAAGACAGACTTAAATGAATGCAAGCACATTTAAATGTCACATGATTTGCCCTTCAATTTTATACTCATTCATTTAGATGGGTTATTTGCAGACAGATGCATTATAAATGACAAAACCCCTCTTATGTCATGCTGACCCAAATTGATCCTGTCTGATACCACATCAACCTAGGCTAAGTCAGCTTTATTTGGTTTATCTTTAACAAATTAAAGTCAAAACAAAGGCACTTAACACAAAGTATGTAGTGAAGATATTTACAGGTATATTAAAAAGGAGAGACTCATTTAAGTCTAGGGGGAAAAATGATTAAGGGTATTTATATTAGTTTACCACTACTCTTGACATTAGGCATAGAACTATAACTGGTTTCAAGGTTTAACGTGGTTTGGAAAAGTCAAAGTTTTGAAACTACTAAAATTCTGTTATAGTGTTCCTACAGTATATGTACGTTTTTACAACTACTTTTAGTTTTTTAGGTCAACAGAAAATCAATTCAAAAGCTACAGGTTAGCTCATGATTCAACAAACATTTGAAAAACAAATCAATTGTGCACCAACATCCAAGCATGCTTTAGACCTGAACAGTGCAGTGGCTTTACTTTTCCAGAAAGAAAGATATAAAAGATGCCTTTTCAAGTTGTCAATAAATCTGTTTTTGAAACTAATGAAGATAGCAGAAGTCAAATATTTTAAGCTGCGGTCACAGTGGACTTTTCTTCCCATAGACTTTCATTCATAAGCAAGCAAATGCGTCAGACTGGAAACACAAGCTGGTGCGACAAGTTTTGCAGTTCGCTGCGTTGCAAAGTTCAAGCTTGGTGAACTCTGACCTGCGAAATCGCAACACTTGACTGCATGAGACCAATCGAGGATCAAAACATGACCTCTCTGACAGGAATTTGAAATATGGACCAATTGCTTGCTTTTTTTAATGTCTAATCGTCTTGTTTAATCTCGCCCATTTTTGCAGCGCCTTACAACAGAATTTTGCAAGCTCAAACTCTAGTGTGACCGCAGCTTTATTTGACATGTTTACTGTTCTAAAATGTTTGAAATGTCTCTTAAAATAAAATATATTGTGTTCAATGGGGGAAAAACTTGTTGTTTTTTACCCAGACATTTAAAAAGAATATATTTTAGAGCAGTGATCACAATACTGTGAAACTGTGATATTTTTATCCAAGGTTATGATACCGTCAGAGTCTTATAATGCCCCATGCCTTCTTGACATTCCTCCTCCTAACTCTTAATATGTCTGTCCTCAGTTTTCCAGACAGGAATGGTGGGTTATCCGGAGGCACTCACAGATCCATCTTACAAGTCCCAAATACTAACTCTGACGTACCCGATGATTGGCAATTATGGTGTTCCAAAAGATGAAGATGGAGAGTTTGGACTCAGCAAGGTGTCTTTTTTTTCTTGTCTACACTTTTTCCATTAATTAAAAAATACACCTAAAATAGCTTTTTTATAATGCTGCTTTTCTCTTGTGGTCTAGTGGTTTGAATCTTCCCAAATCCATGCTGCTGCTCTCATTGTTGGGGAGGTTTCGGAGAATCCCAGTCACTGGAGCGCCGCCAAATCTCTGGATGAGTGGCTCAGAGAGCAAGGCATCCCTGGCCTCCAAGGTTAGTCAGTTCCAGTTTTTGCCTGACAATATTTCTCAGGGCAAGCAACACTTTACAGTAAGGTTTCATTAGTTACTTGCACGAACAAACAATGAATGAATCTTTGTAAATATTGGTTTATGAGAAATACAGTAGTTCATTCATTGTTGGTTCTTGTACACTTGTATTAACTGATGTTTACAAGCTCCACGTTTGGTTTTAATAATGCATCAGTAAATGCTGTAATGATTAATACTGTAAATGCTGTACAAGTGTTGTTCGTTTTTGGTTGGTTAGTAATTGCATTAATCAATGGAACCTTATTTTAAAGTATGACCCAAACTTACTCTTTTAGTTTTCACTAAATGTTGTACTTATTTTGTTTTTACACCTTTGATTTGTTGAAGTATAGAATTGTTTTACTTTTATGTTGTTTTTGCATTTTTGTTATTTTGTTTAACATATTAAGTTAAAAATTATTCGCCCTCCTGTGAATTTATTTTCTATTTGAAATGCTTTCCAAATGGTGTTTAACAGCAAGGAATTTTCAAAGTATTTCCTATAATACTTTTTCTTCTGGAGAAAGTCTTATTTTTTTTTTATTTTCGGCTACAATAAAAGCAGTTTTAATAAAAAAAAATGTTTTAAGGTCAATATTAATAGCCCCCTTAAGCTATATTTTATTTCGATTGTCTACAGAACAATCCACTGTTATAAAATGACTTGCCTAATTACTCTAACTTGCCTAATTAACCTAGTTAAGCCTTCAAATTGCACCTTAAGCTGAATACTAGCATCTTAAAAATATCTAGTAAAATATTATTTACTGTCGTCATGGCAAAGAGAAAAAAAACTGTTATTAGAAATAAGTTATTAAAAATATTATGTTTAGAGCATTGAAAAAAAAAAATAATTGATGAATATATGAAATGCAACCTAAAATCTCAGTTTTTAAGACATTTTATAACTAGATTTGATCAAGTGATTTTTGCCAGATGTCATATTGCACATACAAGATGAACCCGTGCCTTTTTGCTTGTTTGTACAGCTCAATTTAGAAAACCTAAACATAATTCTTCCTGTGAAAATCAGGTGTTGACACTCGATGCTTGACCAAAAAGATCAGAGAGAAGGGAACCATGTTGGGAAAACTTGTGGTGGAAGGAACTCCAGCTGACAATATTCCGTTTGACAATCCAGACGCCCGAAACCTTGTTAAAGAAGTTTCCATGAAAGTAGGTGTCTAGCTTCAGTGTTTTTTATAGATGGATGATGTTGTGTAATGCAGTGACATTTATTTTTTGTGTTCTGTATTGCCGATTCAACAGGCACCAAAAGTGTTTAATCCAGAGGGCACGGTGAGAATCACTGCCATAGACTGTGGCATCAAGTACAACCAGATACGTTGCCTGTGCCAGAGAGGCGCCCGGGTCACTGTTGTTCCCTGGAATCATCCTCTGGACAGCAATGGTAAACAAAAACACTATTTTTAGGGTTGTCATCTGGGAAAATGGCAAATGAGATGAATGTATAAACAACAATTAAACAAGTGAATTCATTTGTAAATGAAAGAAATAATTATTTTGAAAACCAGGTTGACATGACCAGGTTGTAATAAGACTTACACACCTCATATTAATTGAAAGAGGAAAATAAAACTTGTTTAACTTGTGTAAGAATATTTTGATTTTAAAACATATTTTAATAGAATGTATGTTTTTAAGTGATATGAGAGAATGTTTTTATTTAGGAAATATTTTAATGGAAATGTTTAAAAGTGTCTTCTAGAGGAATTTTAGAATATTTGTCATTGATCAGATTGATGTCTATTATGTTTTTTTTTCGTACAATGCATGATTATTAAGAAACCGATATGATTGTAAATTATATTTTATAAATTTAATTGAATATTTGCTACAAATGTTGCTATGAATATAGCCAATTTTGCTGATATGGCATTAAAACAAATAATAATGAAGTGTCATTTGCTGTTTTTATTGGATGCGTGCATCCCCAAAAATGATTATATAATTTGATAAGTAATAATTTTCTATCAATATTTCACTTCCCTAGTAAATGCAAATTGAAAATGTTATCACTATGCATGTTGCCTCTGTTTTTCTAGACTTCGATGGGTTGTTTATCAGCAATGGTCCTGGCAATCCTGAGTACTGTAAGGAGACGGTAGAGAATATACGCAAGGTGGCATGTGTGGAGAATCCCAAACCTGTCTTTGGAATTTGCTTGGGCCATCAGCTGCTGTCTTTGGTCATTGGTGCGAAGACATACAAAATGAAGTAAGTGATCAGTTAGTAATTTTTTTAATGGTATTGTCCATTGACTTCTAATGCACATTTCTTCTTAAAGGGTTAATTCATTCAAAATTCAAAATGCACTTCCTCTGATATCTTTCCAAACCTGACAATTTGAGATGGTTATTTCCAGTGTTACTGCCTTGTTTTATGTTCCACAGAATAAAATAAGTCAAGTTTTGTAGTTATATATTTATATATTGTTTAGTAGTTATAAGTATTATATAAAAAAAACTATAAAAAGTCATTATTTAAATATTACATATGGAAAGAATTAAAGTTGAGACAATTTATAATGCATTTTAATTTCATTTCTATCAAAGAAATAATCAGTAAAAATTATTTTCTTGCAAGATATTAAGATTTATCTTGAATACAAGTGATGCATGAATGTGTTAATTATTATGTTATATTAATCCTACTAAAATAATGTTAATTTTCACTAAAATAATGTGAATTTCTCTGTTTTTGGTAAAAAAAAAATTGTAAATTAGTCTACTTGAACTAGGTATCATAAGGTAATGGTCAGTGGATTATGGTGTTTGGCTCTGGCTCTTTCTTCTTCCCATCACATTCCAGATCTTCTAGTGTGAAATCTGGTTCATGCTGAGCTCAGCAGTTTAGTGAAGCGCATGTGTTTTCCTAAGAGTCCTGGGATACTTGCTTTGTTTGCTTGTGCTCAAGGCCGAGTGAGATGCCAGTCCACATCTCTTTCTTCAGTAGCGGACAGTCAATGGGTTCATTCAGAGATGGTTTATGATATGTGAAGTGTTTTCTTATGAATATTACAAGCTTTATACATGGTCTCTGTGTATTTCAGGTACGGTAATCGTGGCCATAATCAGCCATGCATCCATAAAGGAACCAATCGCTGTTTCATCACTTCTCAGAATCACGGGTTTGCTGTGGATCCAGAAACTCTCCCAAAGGACTGGGATGTGCTCTTCACCAATGCTAATGACCAAACCAGCGAGGGCATCGTTCATAACCACAAACCACTCTTCAGGTTGCCCTTTATTTCTCATTATAAAACTTGAGGAGTTTTTTTCTTTTCATTGTATACTCTCGCTGTCGTTATTATGTAATCTGTCTATCTGTATTGGTCTTGGCATGAACTTGCTATAGGTTGCTAACGTAGCAGTAAATAAACACAATGTCTCATTTGTGTTTGCATGTATACAGTATCAATGAGTATAAACCTTGTTTAAGTGTATTAAAAATAATGAATGCTCTGGTCCTTGATTATGATTGGCTGAACAAGTGTTCAATGACTTGTAATTAGTTGACGTGTGTGTGTGTGTGTGTGTGTGTGTGTGTGTGTGTGTGTGTGTGTGTGTGTGTGTGTATATACCACTGTTGTGTTTAGAAAGTGTTCTGTTAACATTGCTGGAAAACTGACTGATTGGGAAAACTTTCGTTACCAATAAATTATTATTATTACTGTATAAAACCATGTCATAACCATTTTGAAAAGTCCAGTTTATTTATTTATTTGTTTGTTTATTTAATTATTTAACAACGGCATTTAGCTTTTCTAAAAGCACTGTAAGCTACCGCTTTCACAGACTGATTGTTGATAACATGTACTACTTTCCTTCTTTTTCAGTGTCCAGTTTCATCCTGAACACATGGCAGGTCCGACAGACCTTGTTGGTCTCTTTGATGTTTTCCTGGATACAGTCAGAGATGTAAAGGAGAGCAAAGCTGGAAAATCAGGTGATTTGGATTGTTTGTATACTTATTTATGATCTGTCAACATTAAATACATTCTTATTGTGTTTACATGATTAAGTAATAATTATCCATAAACTGCAATTGCTTTTACAGTTAAGCAAAGAATAATGCAGCACCTCACCTTTCCTGGATCTCCTGACCCAGAAGCCTTTGTTCGACCACGTAAAGTTCTGGTTCTAGGTTCAGGTGGTCTTTCCATTGGACAGGCTGGAGAGTTTGACTATTCTGGATCTCAGGTGAGGGTCAAAGAAAAGCAGCCATTTAGGGCTCATTCACACAGCATGTGTTTTTCTATTCTAATGCACCACTTTTACATTGTTTATCTTTTTTTGAAGCGCTGTTTTTTTAGATGCTGTATCAAGTTAAAAGAACTTTTACACTCAGCTGTTCATCTGTTCACTTTGTTTCAAAGCAGTGGACAAATCAGGAGAATAATTAAGAAGATAGATAAGTTATTATTATTATTATTATTTTTTTTAATATAACAATGCTAATAATAATAATAATAATAATAATAATAATAACAAATACATATTTTAGTTGCTTTTGATCAGAATTATCAGTTGGCAATGTTATTGTTATAATCCAAAATAATATAAACAACAATGATAATAACAACAATTATAATTATATATATATATATATATATATATATATATATATATATATATATATATATATATATATATATATATATATATATATATATATATATATATATATATATATATATATACGAAACAAGAATTGGCTCATACTGTAGACATACAAAAGACAATTAAAAAAAAGAGACAAAAAAAAAAACACGCACATCATATTCACAAAACATACAGTCAAAACAAGAGAGGGTATATAACTTAAACCTCAGAGGGGTCACTGGGTTGCTCTTAAAATATAGATTTGTCAAATAAATCAAGAAATTGACCCCAAGAAAACAATTTTTTTTCTTATGGAGCTAGTCATTAAAAATCTAAGTCTCTCCATCTAGAAATCCAGTTCTGGAATGAGGGGGGGTAAAGGTGATTTCTAATTGTTAAGTACTAGTCTTTTAGCCACCACCATGCCTTTCATTAAAGACTTTTGCATTGTTTGAGGGAGAGAAGACGTGTTTTGTGAGAAGCCAAAGATGGTAAGTTCATCTGGTAGAAAAGGTCTGCTACAAGCCTTGGAGTACCAGTCAAATATGTTTGTCCTTAATCTGTTCAGTAAGGGACAGAGCCAAAAGGGATGAGCAACTGTGTCCTCTGCTGTCTTGCAACTATCGCACATTGGTGAGACCGAAGGAAAGATTTTATGGAGCTTGGCTTTAGTGTAGACCATGGGTGACCAACCCTGTTCCTGGCGATCGACCTTTCTGCAGATTTCAGCTCCTACCCTGATCAAACACACCTGAACCAATTAATTAAAACCTGAGGAGCAGTTGATAATTACAGGCAGGTGTGTTTGATATGGGCTGCAACTGAAAACTGCAGGAAGGTCGATCTCCAGGAATAGGGTTGAGCACCCCTGGTGTAGATGATGTATGACCTTGAATTGAATCAGCTGGTGTCTGCTGTTGACTGAGCATGACTGTATTGAAGTCAAACAATTGTCCCATGTGTCTGCATGAGAGTTCGATTCCCAAGTCTTTTTCCCAGGCAACTTTAAATCTCAGAGGATACTAACACAACTTTCAAATAAACACACAAATTTAGAAATAAGATGTCTAGAATCAGGGGGGGTTCATAAAGATATCATAAAACACATGATTTTCTGGAAAGAGTTCGAAATTAGGAATTTTAGACTTCAAAAAATGCCTGATTTGCAAATAACAGAACAAAATGTGTATGAGGGAGATCAAATTATTCCCTTAATTGACTGAAGGAAGCAAAACGGCACTCGACATAAAGATCCCTGATAAAATTTTATATATTGTTGATCTAATAATACATTTTTTCTTTTGGTTTTCTCTATTAGTTTGTAATTTGCTTGTTGTTGTTGTGAGATCTAATCATAACCATGTAATAAATTAAATTTATTATGTGTATGTATGTTTTTTCTTCTGACTTTTCCCACCCAGGCTATAAAAGCTATGAAAGAAGAGAACATCCAAACCATTCTCATCAACCCAAACATTGCCACAGTACAAACCTCAAAGGGCCTGGCAGACAAAGTCTACTTCCTTCCGATCACACCAGAGTACGTCACACAGGTAAGAAAAAGCTCAGCTCTCCATTCCTTTAGGCTATCTTTTCTTTACAAATTAAATAAAACTCAAATAATGCACTAAATGAGCTTCTGAGGTCAAGAATCCTGTCCTCCTTAACGCAGGTGATAAAGAACGAGCGTCCAGATGGGGTGTTGCTCACTTTCGGAGGTCAGACAGCACTGAACTGTGGTGTGGAACTCACAAAACAAGGAGTGCTGGAAAAATACAAAGTGCGTGTGCTTGGTACACCGGTGGCCTCCATAGAGATGACCGAAGACAGGAAGATCTTTGTGGAGAAGATGGAGGAAATCAATGAGCACGTCGCTCCCAGTGAGGCGGCCATGTCTGTTGAACAGGTTAGCTTATTACTGAATTGTACATTAAGGGATCACAAATGTTTCTGTGTCAATGATTTTCAATTATATGAGAAAGAGAGAGGCCTACAAATACTGTAAGAAATAATGTGATGTAAAGTTTTAGATGGGTATTTTTATTGTCTTTTTGTACTAAAGCTGAAATTATCTAATTTGTGGAAAATTTTTATTTATTTAGATTATTTATTTATTGTTTTTGTTATTATTATTATTAATTGACATTGAACCAGCTGTTTTTTGTTGTTTTTTTTTAGAAAATAAAATGCTAGATGCTAGATATTTTATTGATGTTGACTTACAGCTGTTTATTTGTATTTTGTGGGCTTTTTTTTTTGTTCTTTTGTATTAGAGAAGCTATAAAATATTTTTTTATTTATAATTTAATTTAATAAATGAATTATTTATTTAAAAAAATAATTATTTATTTATTTTTATTTATTTTAATTTTTAATTTTTTTTATCAGATTTATTGGATTTTTATAAATATATATAGGTGCTCTTAATTACTGTTTAAATATTTCTCATTAATTCCTATAGGCAGTGGCTGCAGCTGAAAGACTTGGTTATCCAGTTCTGGTCCGTTCTGCATTTGCCTTGGGTGGACTGGGTTCAGGCTTTGCCAATAACAGAGATGAGATGATCACGTTGGTCACTCAGGCCTTTGCCCACACATCACAAGTCCTGGTTGACAAATCACTTAAGGGCTGGAAAGAAATCGAGTATGAAGTAGTGCGGGATGCCTATGACAATTGTGTCACGGTATGAAGCCGCGCTTTCCATTTCATTCTGACATTCTTATTTACACGTGTTGTCGGTTCTGTTCTTTTTCTAAACTGAT
Organism: Danio kyathit; assembly: GCA_903798195.1. NCBI lineage: Eukaryota > Metazoa > Chordata > Actinopteri > Cypriniformes > Danionidae > Danio > Danio kyathit. Next base: position 44,303,749 of record LR812538.1, on the reverse strand, counting down.
TTATTTTCATTTAGGTGTGTAACATGGAGAACATTGATCCTCTAGGAATCCACACTGGAGAGTCCATAGTGGTGGCTCCTAGTCAGACACTGAACGACTATGAATACAACATGCTGAGAAACACAGCCATCAAAGTTATTCGCCACTTGGGTGTTGTGGGAGAGTGCAACATTCAGTATGCCCTGAATCCTGAATCAGAGCAGGTAATTTAGTTTCTTATATCTTCCAGGGATACGCTTAAAAGGTGCCCTGATATGCGCAGTTTTGCTTGTGACATATATTTTAATCTGAAACAATAGCATTTCATTCAAATCCTAGCTTGAGTGGTTGAGCTAAAGCACATCTGATTAATGACAGCTACAATCTGTAATGGCAGTGCTGAGCCATCCAAGGGATGTAACACTAACCATTTCTCCACTTTAAAATACAGCATATAAATGGTGTTGGTTATCATCTTATTATTTTCTTATGTTTAATCGAACACTTCGTTATGCAAGAATAAGTGGCTGATTTCAGTTGTGTCTTATAGGGGATGTGATGTTTCAGATTCTAGAGAGCATTTCATTTGTCAGAAGTTCTAATTAGAAGTTGAAGTGCTGTGATGTCATTAAATGTTGATCTTTTTGGCAGAAGGGAGAAACAATGTTTTGAATGCTTAAAGGTGCATATCCACCGATGCGTTTACTTTCTCAAGCTGAGTTTTTTCTTTTGTTGTTGTCAATGGAAGTGCAACACCAGTAGAGCAGTGTGAAGCTGAGCATGTGGTTTATGGCAAGTGCTGAGAACTGTTTTTTTTTAAAGGTCCAGTGAAGTGATTTTGAAATGTGCATTTTTATTCTATGTTTGACGCAATCTCAACCAATACATGATAAGAGGGTGGGACATAGTGTAGCTCCTCCCCTTTTAAAAGGCAGCCAATATAATTTTTTTTATTACCTCTGCCCTTAAGAGAGGTTGAGCTCAACTGCATCAAATGAGAAGCGTCATGAAGGGGGTGGGGCATTTCAGATACTATAGAGCATTTGATTGGTCAAGATGAGAAACTGAAGTATGAGGTGAGATTTAGACGGAAGTGATAAACTACAAGTTTTACATGTTTGTATCAGTTTTTATCTTCTAAACGTGAATTTTGTGACTGTTTTGGTGCACACTAGCTTGTAGATATCCTTAAAACTAACAATACTGATTCTAACAACTAAACTTTATTTTAAATTCATGGGACCTTTTAAAAGCTCCAATAATTGGAGAAGCAAAATACAATAATTGGAGAAGTGCTCAACTGAGGTCGCTGATATTTTCAGCTTCGTGAAAACTCAACAGTGGACAGGCGCACTAAAGGTGCATCCCAAATCGCATACTTGTGCACTATTCTGCGCCATTTTGTAGTATAGTGCAAGTAGTGCATTCACACTGAAAACTCTAAGAAGATTAAGTGCACTTAAATACCCGGACGATGCACTTATTCAACCGTTAAAATAAAGTGTGAAATGTTGGACACTTCACGCACTCAAGAGCAGCTGCTTTGCTCACTTAGCAGAAGAGGCGGAGCTTTCAGGCACTGATGTTGAATTTCTTTATTTATTTTGGATTGTAAAAGCAAAATTCTCCTACGAGAGTGATTTATAGTGCCTCCCGCGTAGTTATATATAATATATAATATATATATATATATATATATATATATATATATATATATATATATATATATATATATATATATATATATATATATATATATATATATATATATATATATATATATATATATATATATAATATATACTGTATGTGTGTGTGTATATATATATATAACTTGCATATTTCTCACCACATATATACTAACACCCCAAAAAACCAATGACCGTCCTATAATTTTTGAAGTTAATGTTTTAAGAAGTAATGTTAATGTTTTATGAAATAATGTTTTGTCTTAACAGTACTACATCATTGAAGTCAATGCTCGTCTCTCTCGGAGCTCTGCATTGGCCAGTAAGGCCACAGGTTACCCGCTGGCCTACGTGGCTGCTAAACTCAGCTTGGGAATCCCTCTGCCCATGCTCAAGTGAGTACTTTTATTAACATTTGCTGTTTTATTGACTCTAACTGCATATTTGTGTATTATCTTGTTGCAAGTTGCTTATAAGTAATTGTTTTCCAGAAATTCAGTGACTAATTCCACAACTGCGAACTTTGAGCCCAGTCTGGATTACTGTGTGGTGAAGGTTCCTCGCTGGGATTTGAGCAAGTTCCTCAGAGTCAGCACTAAAATAGGCAGCTCCATGAAGAGTGTTGGTGAGTTTCCTGTGTGTGTGTTTTTTTTTTTTTTTGGTCTTTTCACTCTTGTCAATTGGTGAAGCTTGTTCCTTGTCATTGGCTATTCTTGGTTTGGAACTTGTAGAACTTCATATCATTGGATTCAGGGTTTTGGCTTTTCAGCAGTGAACTTTACAATGCACTAAACTGATCTAAACTGAACTTCAACTGGCAAAACTAGACTGAAGCAGTTTCAATTTACTAAAATTTCTATCACAATCTACATTGTAAAAGCGCTATAGAAATGAAGATTAATATACAGTATTTGGAAAAAATAGCGGTAGAAATATGTATTCTGTAATTCTCAAACTATTCTTTCTTAATTTTAAATGGATTTGAAATAAAATGTATAAATATTAAATGGAAATTGGTGACTATAGCCTTGTGGGAAGTGCACAAATATATATCATTATGCAAAGTTCAGGTGTCTCAAGTTCGAGTCCTGGCTCACACACCTTTCCCAATCCCACCCTCTCTCTCGCTAACTTCCCTTCTTGTCTATATATTGTCCTCGCTCAAAGGCACAATAAATATGTAAGTAAGTGTATTTATTAAATGGAAAAACCTTGCATGAAAACTACTGTTGCCTTTGCAACTTACTGAAATTTGGCTTACAGGGTATCTGCTGGGTCTTAATGTCTTAAATTTCAAAAACTAAATTTTATATCTTAAATCTTTTTTTAAACGCATCTAAATTTTCCTTTGTTTATGTATAGCTACCCAATCTGGCCAACATCTAATAAAATAAGAAATAAATAATAAAAATTTAAATTTTTTATTTAAGAATGTACTTTTTAACTCTTATAATGGTTTAATTATTTTTCTTACAATAACATTTGTTTAAATGTTTTCCATGGTGAGGAAGCGGACCTAGACAGACTGTTGTGCATACATTTAGTTTAATATAGGTTTAATACCTTTTAAAACATTTTTTCCATTTTATTTATTTCATTTTTAAGAAAGGTCATGTTGAAAAAATGTTTGAAGAGCTTACTTGTTTTGACATGTTTAAAATATTTTGTTCAGAATTAACCAAAATATTAAAAAATATATATTATTATTGTATTATTCCATTTATTAAATTATAAAAAGTTTGATAGGGCAAATAAAAATCTTTTCCAACTGGGCCATTTGAAAAACTCCTTAGCATTAAGCCCTGTATAAGTCTAAAATTTCATTCATAATGGTCTTAAAAATGTCTTAAAGTCTTAAATTTAACTTGCTGAAACTTGCAGAAACCCCGGCTTAACTTGAGTAACTAATTTTAAGTTTAATTTTTAAAAATTATTACAACTGAAATATAAATTAAAAACAAAATACTATATTAATTTAAAATGTATAATTTGTATACTTTTAAAATGGTTTTAAATACTGTCATAGTTTATAAATAATACTAAATTTACAGTTTCAAACACCTTATACTGTATATACCACCTCCAGTCACTGTCTCAAACACATTAAATCTGTTTTTTTATTTTTTATTTCCATGGTATGCAAGTACTTTTACAGCTTTTGAATTGACATTTCTTTGTTCTTTTTAAAATAAATAAAAAATGTATGTATACATTTGTAATGGTTTTAGTAATAGTATATACATAATACTAAAATAACAGTTTTAAACGCTTTATATATACCACCTCTAATCTCAAACACATTAAACCTGTTTTTGTTGAATTTTTACTTTCCATCGTACTTTTACAGCCTTTGCATTGAATGAAAATACTAAGAAAAAAAGTCATTCTTTTTTTTTCGGCTTTATTCACTTCATTAATTAGGGGTCGCCACAGCGGAATGAACCGTCAACTTATCCAGCTTATGTTTTACACAGCAGATGCCCTTCCAGCCACAACCCAACACTGGGAAACACCTATACACTCTTGCATTCACACACATATTTAGCTTATTAAATTCACATATAGCGCATGTCTTTGGACTGTGGGGAAAACCGGAGGGCCCGGAGGAAACCCGCTCGAACACGGGCAGAACATGCAAACTCCACACAGAAATGCCAACTCACACAGCCAGGGCTCAAACCAGCGACCTTCTTGCTGTGAGGTGATTGTGCTACCCACTGTGCCATCATGACGCCCCTCTTAGTATTTTTAATATATTAAAAAGTATGTGTGTGTATTAATTTGTGAGTCTCTTTAAATGTTTCGCTAAGGAAAAGTATCAATGTATTAAAACAAGATTATGAATTTTAATATTGTAAAATTTTAGCCTGTTCTCTTTGCCATTGAGAAGGTGCTATCTGTGCTGAACACAAGTATCCAGAATGTAGTGAACTCATCCACCACTTTCTTTCATCTCAGGAGAAGTGATGGCCATCGGCCGCAGCTTTGAAGAGGCCTTCCAGAAAGCTTTGAGAATGGTGGATGAGAACTGTGTTGGATTCGATCACACCATCAAACCAGAGTCCGAAGAGGTGAGTACTGAAGTTTCAAAACTTTAATCTTACTTCCAAGGGAGATGTATGTTTTTTTGTGCATTAGGTTGGTAAACAAATACATAAAACTAAACTAAAGAATGTAATGTCCTGTTTCTCAGGAGTTGCAGACACCCACAGACAAGCGCATCTTTGTTCTGGCTGCTGCTCTGCATGCTGGATATACAGTAGAGCGGCTCTATGAGCTGACCAAGATAGACCACTGGTTTCTGCATAAGATGAAGAACATCGCAGACCACAAGAAGCTTCTGGAGACGTATAAGCAGGATGAGAGTGCAATGCCTCCAGAGATCATGAGGAAAGCCAAGCAACTGGGCTTCTCTGACAAACAGATCGCCCAAGCCGTGCAAAGGTACCCAGATAGGAATGCACTACTATTAATTTTTGTGGGAAAGGGGACGGGGGTGCATTTGAACAAAACAGATTTATTAAACTGATATATTTAATAAAATAATATTTTAGTCATCTAACATCTTTAGAAATAGAAAGATAATACATTTAAATTCATGCAAAAAAAAAAAAAATTGAAAAGTAAAACATTTCACCTAAATGGTATACGCTTTGTTTCTCTTGAATTTTACTCTTTAAAAAATAAAAATTATTCTGTATTTTTCCCTAACATATAAATTTGAGTTTACTAATTTTGGACTGTTATCATAAGTTATTTTTTTAGATTAGCTCCAGACTTGGCTTCAATACTGACTAATCTAATGTATGTGCAAAAAATTATAACACTGTAAAGTTTCCTATAGAAAATATTCATTTAAATAGAAGATTTGTGAGAGGTTTACTCATATGTTGAGCACTGTAAATGTCAAGACTTGGTTACCCTACTTATGCCTTTTCAGATGTATCTGCAAAGTTACAGATACAGCAGAGCATGATAAAGGGAGTACCATTGTAACTGACTAACACAAGTTATCAGTAATTTGAGCTTTACTTCCTTCTCTGTCCTATGTGGTTTAACAAATTTGCGTAATGGCAGACTATTGACTGCCTATAAAAAGATGTTGATGGGTGTTTCTGAGACACTTTGTAAGTGGTGACCAATCACAACATGCTGGGAGCAGAGCAGGGTACACACAGGCTCTGTCTACACCTTGGATTAAGTGGACAATTAAGTGTTTTTACCTTGTAAAAAATGTGGGAGGCCCATTACTGTTGACTTTTTTTTTTAAATAATTATTTTTTATGATATTTCAAATTTAATATTGTGAATTAAGCCCACACAATTTCAATATTGTACAGTCCAAAACAACTTAAAAATATTTTTTATTTAATATATTTTAATGCAAGTAAAATATGGCATTTGTTTTCTTTCCTTTTATCCTAATGCAGAATTGATATTGTTTTAACATGTTTATACTGTATATTGATAAATACATTTCAGCAAATCATCAAATTTAAACTCTTTAACTTTTTTATTTATTTATTTATTATTTGACCATGTGCAGTTCTAAGAACATTTCTTTGTTCCTTAAAGTTGTGTAAATGTTAGCATGTACATTTAATAAAATAATTTTTCTGGAGCATTCTTGTAACGTTGATAGAAAAATGTTCCAAGGACATTAATATAATGTTGATGAAATATTCTAAAAAAGTTTTTAATAACTTTCTAAAAACATCATTATTATAACCGGAGACTAAAATGTTATGAGAACATATTCATTCATTCATTCATTCATTTTCTTTTCGGCTTAGTCCCTTTATTAATCTGGGGTCTCCACAACGGAATGAACCGCCAACTTATCCAGCATATGTTTTACGCAGCAGATGCCCTTCCAGCTGCAACCCATCACTGGGAAGCATCCATACACACTCATTCACACACATACACTACGGACAATTTAGCCTACCCAATTTACCTGTACCGCATGTGTTTGGACTTGTGGGGGAACCAGAGCACCTGGAGGAAACCCACGCGAACGCAGGGAGAACATGCGAACTCCACACAGAAACACCAACTGACCCATCCGAGGCTCGAACCAGCGACCTTCTTGCTGTGAGGCTACAGCATTACCTACTGCGCCACAGTGACCCCTTGAGAACATTTTGAATATCATAATTTTATCCTAAAATATACAAGAACATTTAAGAACATTCAAAAAATTGTTATAAAACTTAATAGAAACGTCGAGGGAACATTTTTACACTACAGCGGCAATCCTGTTGCATACGTTTTTGTTTTGTTTTTTTACTACCTCTGGTAATGGTCAAATGTTGACAAGCTAAAAACATTTAGAACCCATTTATACATGTATTTAGTATAGCAGTCCACTTTCGTTTTATATATCTGATTACATCTTAATTTTAGGTGTAATAAGAACATCAAAAAATAATTTTTGAACAAGCCATTTCTACACAATAAGAAAAAATGCTGTAATGTGTATATAATGTCTTTTTAATCAGAAATCAGAACAGACCTTGGATAGATGTAAACTTACTGAAACAGACCTTTAAAAAGCTAAATTAGTAGCCTTTAAAACTAAAAATAGATGCACTTAAACAAAAAATCTTAAGCATGATTCCTGCTATTTCCCTCACTGCAGCACTGAACTGGCTGTGAGAAAGTTGAGACGAGACTGGAAGATCTTTCCAGTGGTCAAACAGATCGACACTGTGGCCGCGGAGTGGCCCGCTCAAACCAACTACCTGTACCTGACGTATCACGGCTCAGAAAGTGACGTGGTGTTTGAGCAGCCACATGTCATGGTGATTGGCTCCGGAGTTTACCGCATCGGCAGCAGTGTGGAGTTCGACTGGTGTGCTGTTGGCTGTATTATGGAACTCAGGAAGGTCAGCCGTCTGTATTAAGGACAAAAAAATAGACTTTCATGTGATTTTTATTTAAAACATGAATTCATGATTTTGTGAACTATTTATCTTCCAGATGGGATACAAAACCATTATGGTGAACTACAACCCGGAAACAGTCAGCACTGATTATGATATGTGTGATAGACTTTATTTTGATGAGATCTCCTTTGAGGTAAATAAATTAAGTATGCATCTTGTGTGGTTATCATTAGAAAATGTGCTGATAACACATCTTTTTTTTTTGTTCTTTAAATATCTCTAAAAATAGTGTATGTGTTTCTATATTTGACATGGGTTTTATACTGGATATTCATTTATGCATCATATACATCAGGGGTGCTCAACCCTGTTCCTGGCGATCGACCTTCCAGCTGATTTCAGCTCCAACCCTGATCAAACACACCTGAACCAATTATTTAGAACATGAGGAGCACTTGATAATTACAGGCAGGTGTGTTTGATAAGGGCTACAACTGAAAACTGCAGGAAGGTCGATCGCCAGGAATAGGGTTGAGCACCCCTGATATACATAGTGTACTTTATAAGATTGTGATCTCTAAATTTGTTTAGTATATAGTTTTGTATTTAAATTTTAATTTATGCATGGCATATTATTATTATTTGTAACATTATTATTTGTAACATTATCATTATTAACCTAAACATATTATTATTATTATTATTATAATTATTGTTATTATTATTATTATTTGTAACATTATTATTTGATACATTATCATTATTAACCATACCATTTTATTATTATTATTACTATTATTATTATTATTATTATTATTTGTAACATTATTATTTGTAACATTATCATTATTAACCTTAACATATTATTATTATTATTATTATTATTATTATTATTATTAATGTTATTATTGTTATTTGATACATTATCATTATTAACCATAACATTATATTATTATTATTATTATTATTATTATTATTATTATTTGTAACATTATTATTTGTAACATTATCAATATTAACCTTAACATATTATTATTATTATTATTATTATTATTTGTAACATTATCATTATTAACCTTAACTTATTATTGTTATTATTATTTGTAACATTATCATTATTAACCTTAACTTATTATTGTTATTATTATTTGTAACATTATCATTATTAACCTTAACATTTAATTATTATTATTATTATTATTATTATTATTATTGTTATCATTTGTAACGTCATTATTAACCTTAACATTTATATTATTATTATTATGATGATGGTGATGATGACTGAGTATTATTATCATAATAATAAAAATAATAACAAAAAGGCATACATTTTTTTTATAACTTAATGGGGGTGTTAAAGAATTTTTTTTTACACTAAAGCAGCCGTTTTTATTATTATTATTATTATTATTATTATTATTGTTCTTATTATTATTGTTCTTATTATTACAATATTTATAGTTTGCTTTGTGTGTTAAAACCACTAATACTAAAATTAATATTCTAATGATAATTATAATTACATTTAGATATTATAATGAACAATTAAATAATAACAAAATAAAAATATGTAAATAAAATATTAAACTTTTGTTTGGTTTTAATCACAGGTGGTGATGGACATCTATGAGATGGAGAATCCAGAGGGTGTTATTCTGTCTATGGGTGGGCAGCTGCCCAACAACATCGCCATGTCCCTTCACAGACAGCAGTGCAGGATCCTGGGCACCTCACCTGAGTTCATAGACAATGCGGAAAACCGCTTCAAATTCTCCAGAATGCTGGACACCATCGGGATCAGCCAGCCTCGGTGGAAAGAGCTCTCTGATACTGAGGTAAACTATAAAGAGAATTTATACAACTTTTTATTCTTTTCAACTTGTATTCATACAAGAAACACCAGCGACACTCTGGAAGTGTAGTGTGGAGTGATAAGTTCCTATATCAACGTTTTTTTTTTGCATTCGTCTAGAGTGTTTAAAATTTTGGCAATCACTTCCATTTTGGCCACAATTCATTTAAAATAACTGAAAAGAAGCACTTTACATAAAAAGACAGTGCTATAAATAATCCATATTAAAATTGAATGAGTAAAAAAAAGTTATGATTTTTGATGACATTTGATGACAATTTATTTACTTTATTTATTTTGACATCTATTTTGGGAAAATGCCTAAGAAAAAGTAAAAAAAAAAGACCTCAACAATACAGTCTAGGCAAATTTACTACCCTTTCGTTATGTTGGTGGCTGTTTTTGCCCCATTACCTTTCAATTTAAAGATATTTTTTGATTGCAAAGCCATGGCGCCATAGTAAAAATTACTAAGAAAAAGTGCAAATTTTACCTCTTCCCAACAGGAAAAACCACCAACAATCAAGAATGCATGATTATATGGTGACAAGGCTTTGCGATCAAACTGTAATTATAATGGAAGTCAATGGGGCAAAAACAGCCACCAGCATAATAAGAGTGGTACATTTGAACAATAGTAAATCTGAACAATACAAAGGCTCAACGTGACATTACTGTTACAAGTTTATCTGTGGCCAATGGTCTTTTGAGTTCACAGTGTTTTGTTCAACCAGATTATTCAGCAATTTTCAACATGTCTGTAATATTGGTGTGGAAAAACCTGACTTGAATTTGACTTGGTCTGCCAAAAAAGTTTTTCTTTTTTTTTTCCAATTCTAATAAGTTGCCTTGTAAAATTTGATGGATGAACTGTCACCAGAAGAATGTCAGCTTATTGTACCCAGTTTTTTCTTTTTGACCACTTTGCTGATTGTTTAATTTATTGTAAGTTAATTAGGAAAAATCTGGATAATTGCTTGTAATTCAAATAACCATTTGCTCTTCCTCTTGTAGTCTGCTGTGAATTTCTGTGAGACGGTGGGTTATCCCTGCTTGGTGAGACCATCATATGTTCTGAGCGGAGCTGCAATGAATGTGGCCTACTCAGACACGGATATGGAGAAGTTTCTGAGCAGTGCTGTTGCTGTGTCGAAGGAACACCCTGTCGTTATTTCCAAATTCATTCAGGAGGCCAAGGTTAGTCAACAAAACTGGTGTTTTAAGTAGACACATGTTCTTCCTTCAGGTTATTCAAGATAATAAGTAGGTGTAGTTAATTACTGGATTATACCGTTTGTTGACACAAAATAACCGTGATGTTTGGACATGTTTTTCACCACAGGCACATTTACGATGTTATTTTCTATGATTTTGGTGATGTGGACTGAATTTACCGTCACTTCACCAGCATTACAATAAACTATTGTCATGTGAACAAACTGAAGCTTGTCAAAATAAAAGTTTGATTTAACTTCAAGAAATTAGCACATTACTGTTGTGCAGACAAATATACAAAAAATAGTTAATCATTGAAATGATTTGGTTTATTAATTGTTCATCAGTAATAATTGTTTATTTTATAACAGATAGTTGTATGTATTCTTGTCAGTCCACATTATATTAGATACTTGCATGTGCATGCTCATCTCTTTTAAATTATTTTGAATTCTGTAGTCCTGTAAAGTACACTATCTGTGTAAGATGTTCAAATCTATTATGATGGCAATTTATTTTTGGCACTGTCAGTTTAGTAATGTTTATTGGTGTTGGTTTTTGACTGTCAGGAGATTGATGTGGACGCTGTGGCCTGTGACGGAGAGGTTATTGCCATCGCGGTTTCTGAGCATGTGGAGAATGCAGGGGTTCATTCTGGAGACGCCACACTGGTGACTCCTCCACAGGACATCAACCAGAAAACCATGGAGCGCATTAAGATGATCGTTCATGCTATTGGGCAGGAGCTTCAGGTCACTGGCCCATTCAACCTGCAGCTCATTGCTAAGGTGGGTTACTTTTAGGATGTGTTTCTCAGATATTTGCTTCTGAAACAAATGCTATATTTATACTAGTGTAATTTCGTCTTAATACAGCATTATCCACTATGTTTATATATATATATAAAATAATCTGATTACATTGAATGAGGGAAAAAAAACATCATGTTTAAAATAGCTGCAGCATTTTTCGTTTTTAATCTTTGAATCCAGCCAGCATTTAAATCCCTTTATTCAGAACAGAACAAGATAAGAACAAATAAGTAACTGTTGTATAAAAGTGTATATATGACTATTAAATAAAACACAAATTATAATATTATTCCTTGTAAGCAACATGCATCTTTCATTAAATTTCATTGGCGGACAAGTCATGTTTAAGTTTAAGCAGCAAATACTTTAATTTATAATAGTGTTAAAAAAAAGAATAAGATAACTTAACATTTTTCATATACAATTAATACATCAAACTTAAATTATAGCCCAATGGCATACTTTTTCAACTACATATCAAGATGTAATTAAAGCTAAATAAACATCTCTCATTTGGAACCAATGTAATTGTTCTCACAATGCTTTAGCAAATGTTACATTGTTAAAAATTTGAATATAAAATTGCTCACAAAATAATGTGGAAACAACTTTAAATACTTATGTATACTTAAAATACATTTTTTTTGGTCATGCAGGTAAAACTGGTACGGTGTCATACAAAATAAAAGTTTGTCTTTTATTTGCATAAGCTCAGAATACAAACCGAGCATTGTGGCATTTTTAAATCAGGAAAACACAGGCTCCACTTTCTGTTCTTTGGATGGCTTTTTGTAATGACCATGCCTCAAGTTAAAACTAAACAACCTCCAGCATAATGGTCGTATGAGAAAGGGTTTGGCGAATCAGGGAAGGATACACCATTATCCAGAAGAGCAAATCAGGGAATGGATGTAGACCGTCAGGTCTATATTTACAATTAAAAAAAAATCTGCTTTTTGGGGTATGTTTACTATAATATGTATCCCTGGAGCTTCTAATCTAAAACAGGGTCTAAAGTTGTTTTTGAAGGTCAAAATGTCTGAGTTTTTTTAGGGGGTTTTCACCTTTTATTGGGTTAGGATAGTGGAGGACAGACAGGAAAGCATTGGGAGCAGAGAGACGGGAAGGATCGGTATAGGACCTTGAGCCGGGAATCGAACTCGGGTCGCCGTGAGCACCATGGTGCTATATGTCGGCACACTTAACCACTAGGCTATTGGCACTGACAACAAAAGCAGACTTGTATAAAATAAAAAAATGCACTAGTATAATCATAGCCTAACACGTGTGTCTGTCAACAGGATGATCAGCTGAAGGTGATCGAGTGCAATGTTCGAGTCTCGCGCTCTTTCCCTTATGTGTCCAAAACACTTGGTGTGGATCTTGTCGCGCTTGCAACAAGAGTCATATTGGGAGAGGAAGTGGAGGCTGTTGGGCTGATGAGGGGGAATGGCATTGTTGGAGTTAAGGTAATGAGCTTCATGGGTATAATTATTATTTTATTTTTTTATGCGAATAATTGAACTGAACAAGATCTTAAATCACCTGTGATCTATGCTTTGCCCTCAGGTTCCTCAGTTCTCCTTCTCCCGGCTGGCTGGAGCAGATGTGGTTTTGGGTGTTGAGATGACCAGCACTGGAGAAGTGGCCTGCTTCGGGGAGAACCGATATGAGGCCTATCTCAAAGCCATGCTTAGCACCGGCTTCAAGATCCCTAAAAAGAACATTCTGCTTTCTATCGGTAGTTACAAGGTAATAATTGACTCTGTCGAATGAGTCATAAGAACATGAATCACTAGAGTTGAATCCTTAATTTGATTCCTAATCCAATTCACTTGGTTTGATTGGCCTGATTTGGTTATTTTAATTAATTTGATTCATTAATTTGAAATTACAACCTACAAAATTTCAACTAAATTTTTCCTTTTTGCTTTTGACTTCCTCTTTTTTTAAATTAATTTTTTTCATAACATTTAGGTTTACTAATTTTTGGACCTTTATCGTGAGTTATTTTGTTAGATTAGCTCCACATTTGGCTTCAGTACTGACTAATCTAATGTATATGCTCACATATGATATTGTATAGCTTCCTATTGAAATTACGAATTTAAAAGATAGATTCGTGAGGGGTGTACTTGTATATGCTGAGCACTGTAGATGTCATAAAGTCTAAGCTTTTTAAATTGATGGAGTCCCTGTAATGGAGTGTTTGTTAGAAAGCATGTGCTGCATATATAGAGGAAGAGGAAAGGGTGTGTGTCTTGTGGTTTGTCAAGCCCACTCACCTGTGTGAAGCACACTCGGCATCGCACAATGTTATCAACATTAAGTGTTTGTAAGAAAGTGTCTGTTGCTTATGTAGAGGAAAGGATGCATCTTCTAGAAGTGGTCATGAATGACTTTAATGCACATTATTGAAAGTTCAGTTTTCATTATTGTAATTGTCTGTTTATTATTATTTAGTAGTAGGGGTGGAGCTAGAAGATAATTAGATGTTTTATGTTAGCAAAACATCACCATTTTATTAAATTTTTAATGTTTATCCCTAAATCTGGGACATCCTCTACTGATTGTCACAGGTATGAATATATCTAGATCAGATTTTGATTCATTTGATGAATTAAAAAAAATCTGAATTTAAGCAAGTTTATCTTTTTCTTTTTATACCTGGCAGATGTTTAAACCCACAAAAAAGACACACGTTTGCATTGTATTAAGGGCCTGTGAAAAGTTATTTCAATTGGACAAGTAAACAACCACCAGGCAACACACAAGCAGCCTCCAAGATCACCTTAGCAATCATGTATTAACATATTTAAAACCACTTATTTGCATCTACCTACAATATTAACACCACACCATAAAAATCAACCACAACCACTCTACTCAACTTTATTTATAAAGCACTTTCAACACCATGACTGGATCCAAAGTGCTGCACAGGCAAAGTTAAAAGAATAGAAATTAAACGATTAACAGTACTACAGTTATGCACTTTCTTCAGGCGATGTATGAATGAGGTTAATGTATAAATCTTTTCAGGTTGCAATGTGTCTAAAAATCTACAATTTAAATCCTTTCAGAATAAGAGTGAGCTGCTGCCCACAGTCCAGACATTAGAGAGTTTGGGTTATAACTTGTATGCAAGTCTTGGCACTGCTGACTTCTACACTGAACATGGAGTCAAGGTACAGCAACTTGTTTGCTTACTTAAAAAATTGCTATTTGACCAGGTACAGTTTGCGGTTATACAATTTCAATGTGTTATTTTTTGTCTAATCAGGTAATGGCAGTGGACTGGCCTTTTGAAGAGGAGAGTGACTGTCCGAATAAGGACAAACAGCGCAACATCATGGACTATCTGGAGGAGAACCATTTTGACTTGGTCATCAATCTGTCCATGAGGAACTCTGGGGGAAGACGCTTGTCCTCTTTTGTGACCAAAGGATACCGAACTCGTCGAATGGCCATTGACTTCTCTGTGCCACTCATTACTGATATAAAGTGCACTAAGCTCTTTGTTCAAGTAAGTTGGGATGCTCTTATAATATTATTATTATTATTATTATTATTATTATATATTGTTGTTATTACTATTCATTATTGTCTTTATTTTTTATTTATCATCATTATTATTATGTATTTATTAATAAATTATATTTTGGTTATTTTTAAAATGTATTATTATTTATTAATAAATAATTATTGTTTAAAAAAAATAGTTTTATAATGATTTTCTATTATTATTATTATTATTATTATATTTAAAATAATAATAATAATAATAATAATAATTATTATTATTATTATTATTATTATGTATTAATAAATAATAGTTTTTTTAAATATAATAATAATAATAAAAATAATAAATAGTTTTATAATGATTTTCTATTTATTAGTATGTGTTAATAAATATATTTTTTAATATACGTTTTATGTTCTTTTTTTAAATAATAATAATAACAAAAACAATTATCATTATAATTATTAGTAGTAATATTTAAAAAAAGAACTAAATAATTATTTATTAATACATAGTAATAATAATAATAATAATAATAATAGCAAATCATTATAAAACTATTATTTATATTATTATTATTATATTTAAAAACTATAATTATTATTAGTAAATAATAATAAATGTATAAAAAGAATAAAATAATGCATAATTATAAATAACAACAACAATTATTATTATTATTATTATTATTATTATTATTATTGTTGTTATTATAAACTTTATTTTCTGTAGCGCCTTTAATGGTATATCTCAAAGCTTTTTACACAAGGTAAAAATTAAAAGGAAAAAAAGACCTAAAAAATATTTATGATAATAAAAGATAAATTTAACATCCTACATAAGACACCAAGAAATCACCTAAAAACCATTCTGAAAAGTTTTAAGAACAGATTTGAAAACAATAAATGCTAAACATTAGAATGTAGTTTTAACGTATTACCCCTAAAACTAAAGATTGAAATGTATGTGGGGTTTGGCAGGCACTGAAGCAAATTGGACAGGCTCCTCGCGTGAAGACACATGTAGACAGCATGACCTCACAGAAACTCATCCGTTTACCAGGTAAGTGTGGTCGTTTGCATCCTTTCAGTTATTAAATATAATTTTTGTCGAAACAAATGAGTGTCCCTGTTGATTACCTTACCTGTAATGTAGCTGTTTGTAAATGTTAAAGTCTGATGTTTTAAAAATCAAAGTGATAAATACAGTATTATTTTACAATAAGGTTGTATTTGTTAATGCTAGTTACTAGTTAATTCTGGTTGATGCTAGTTAATGTGTTTACTAACATGAACAAACAACTAACCATACATTTATTACAGCATTTATTCATCTTTGTTAAGGTTAGTAAATAGAAAGAAGTTGTTTGTTGTTAGTTCATTAACTCAGTGCATTAACTAATGATAACGAACATGAGTTGGGATTTTAATAATGCATTAGTAAATGTTGTGAGCAATGATTAACTATGATTAATAAATGCTGTACAGTTATTGTTCATTTTTAGTTCATGTTAGTAAATACATTAATGAATCCTTATCATAAAGTGACTTCCAAAGAAAAGCAATTTTGTGTCGTTAATTATTCCTTACTTAACCGGGGTACTTTAAAGTAAGGTCTTCTCTTTTTTCATGAATATCTAAAGGTTTGATTGATGTCCATGTACATCTGCGAGAGCCTGGTGCTACCCATAAAGAGGACTTCTCGTCGGGCACTGCTGCTGCGCTCGCTGGAGGAATCACTATGGTGTGTGCAATGCCCAACACTAACCCTGCCATCATTGACCCCAACTCCTTCACTATGGCACAAAAGGTAAACTTCACTAATTACAGTTCGGTTATTAAGTTGAAAACTGGGGAAATTTTGTTCGTTTAAAAAATTGTGATGAATGTGTTTAGCTTGCGAAGGCGGGGTGCCGCTGTGATTATGCACTTTTCGTGGGGGCTTCATCCGACAATGCTGCTCTACTTCCGTCCATTGCAAGCTCTACAGCTGGTCTGAAGATGTACTTGAATGACACCTACTCTACTTTGAAGATGGACAATGTTTCGCTGTGGATGGAGGTATGGAAAACTGAGGATGTTAATGAGTGTGCGTGCGTGCATGCGTGTGTGCGTGCGTTTTTATTTTTAGTAGTATATTAAAATGCTTTTATTTAATATAAAATGTGTTAATTCATTTAAAAAAATATGCATTAAGTTTATGCAGAAAAATAAACAAAAAATGTATAAATAAATACAAATAAATTAATATAAATATAAATTATGATAAACTAATTAAAGAAAAATAAAGCACTTGAAGTTTACATTCAAAATAATTAAATTGAAAACATTTTAAAGTCAATTCTTTTTTTTCTTTATTTATTTTGACATTATTTTTTCTTAGTTTCAGACTGGCTGATGATAACAGGCAAAAATAATTGCACCCATTTACACATTTCAAATGTATAATTTAAAATTATTCAATTACATAAAAAAAAATTTAAGCATTACATTTTTTTAATTTGATTTGTCATGCTTACATTTTTACAACTGGATTGATTTCTTTGTTTGCAGCACTTTGAAAAGTGGCCGAAGCACTTGCCCATTGTGGCACATGCAGAGAAACAGACAGTGGCTGCAATCCTGCTGGTGGCACAGCTCTATCAGAGACCCGTTCATATCTGCCACGTTGCCAAGAAAGAAGAGGTAAGAATCCTTGTTATATGTGGCGCTCTAACAAAAGTATTGTGTTTCATGCTCCAGTCTTCCAGTGTATTTACATATTTCCATACCCCGCACTGCACACCATCAAGATGTAGTATGCACTGCACTTTTACAAATCCATACTTAAAACAATACTGCCTACGTATCGCTGTCAACATTGCCAATTTTACATTGTCTTGTTTTTTTGTGAGTATGTTGTTGTGTATTGCACTGTCTTTATTTTGCACTGTCTGTATTTTGCACTGTCGTTGTATTTACACTGTCTATATTTTGCACTGTCTGGAGCCAGCACCTAAGCTTTTCACTCATCATAGCACACGTGCTGCTGATGATGTGACAATAAAAGTGATTTGATTTGATATTTCTTTTGAATTGTAATTAATTAAATGCATGCATTGTTTTGCAGATTTTGATCATTCGAGCTGCTAAACAAAAAGGGATCCAGGTGACGTGTGAAGTGGCACCTCACCATCTTTTCTTGTGTGAAGATAACGTACCCGTCATTGGAAAAGACAGGGCACAAGTGCGCCCCATGCTGGGCACACGAGAGGACATGGAGGCATTGTGGGAAAATCTAGACATTATTGACTGTTTTGCAACAGACCACGGTAATAATGGGATCAGATTTCTCTGTTGTGTGACATCTTTGTTTAAAATGCAGATAATTAAGACAAGGCAAGTTTATTTATATAGCACATTTCATACACAGTGGTAATTCAAAGTGCTTTACGTGAACAGGAATAATAGAGACAAGTATAAGAAAATAA
This sequence comes from Danio kyathit, assembly GCA_903798195.1. Lineage (NCBI taxonomy): Eukaryota > Metazoa > Chordata > Actinopteri > Cypriniformes > Danionidae > Danio > Danio kyathit. Next base: position 44,285,317 of record LR812538.1, on the reverse strand, counting down.
AAACAAGTAATATAAAAACAGATTAAAATGGGTTATAAAGAACGAAAAAGAAAAGAAAGACATACTAGTGTGATCGGTCGGACGTAGCACAGTGCTCATTCAGTAAAGGCACAGCTAAACAGATGTGTTTTCAGTCTTGATGTGAATGTGCCTAATGTTGGAGCACATCTGATTATTTCTGGAAGCTGATTCCAGCAGCGGGGGGTGCAGTAGCTGAAGGTCGATTTACCCTGCTTTGACTGAACTCTTGGAAGTTTTAGTTTATATGATCCTAAAGATAGCTTGGTAAACAAATAGAAACTAGCCTAATTAGCTTGGTAAACAAATAGAAAAAAATCTTTTGAATGTGCTTAATATGAAACTAATTCTACATACAAAAAAATCACTGTCCTATAAAAATAGCCTTTATTTAAATTGAAGTACACCTTCAAATTATTTTAATTGTGTTGGTACTGAAGCAGTCTAGACTTTGTTTATTAACTAGCTTTTGAATGATAAGATCTATTTGAAGTCTCTTGTGCATTACCTATTATGCATCTACTTGACCAAAATAGCCAAAATGACTTAGAAATGAGGAAATTGTAGTTCTATTTGAAGGGGAAAAAACTATTAGTTTTATTCTGTAAAGCACCGATGACGCTGTTGTTTTCCAAATGTATTTTAAGATGAGACTTTTAAAAAAAAAAAAAATTTCCAGTGATTTTAACTTGAAGATTTTAGAAATTTATATTTGGTGGAATAACACAGAATTTTGTCACAGCATTTGTTATTCTGTAATTTTTTTTTTTTTCCAGAAGAAATGTTATAAGACCTTTTATGGAATAAAACAAATATTAACATTTATTTGTAAATAAATCCAAATTTTCTACTAATAACAAATGAATCCAGCAAATACTGAGAATTGAATAAAAACATTTTTAACCTCCGTATTATGCAATGCAGGTGTCTGTGGTCCTTCACTGACTCGGTAGGTGCAGAGAATAGTGTGAAACAGCCATGTGTGTATAGACTATCCTGTTGCAAAATGTGGCGAAAATCCTACACGACGGTAATAGTTTGATTGCGGTGTTTACAGTGAACTGCACTTCAATTATGCGACTAAAATCAGCAAACTCCACATGTCTTAATTCGTTTTCTGTAAAGAAAGAAAGAAAGAAAGAAAGAAAGAAAGAAAGAAAGAAAGAAAGAAAGAAAGAAAGCATATTCAAAATACTGATCTAGACACATTTCTTATTTTTAGTGTAACATAACACTTTTTTGATACGTATTCATAATGTATTATCTTTTGAGCTCTATATCTACGTATACTGTATATAGCTACTATCTATATCCTTTGTAGCGTTATAAATGTCTTTACTGTCTTTTTTGTTAAAAACAAAAACCCTTGCAGCTCCACATTCAGCAGAGGAGAAGATTTCAGAGAAGCCTCCTCCAGGTTACCCGGGTCTGGAGACGATGCTGCCTCTGTTGCTCACTGCTGTCAGCGAGGGTCGCCTTACCGTCGATGACATCATCAAGAGGCTGTATGAAAACCCCCGAAAAATCTTTTCCCTTCATGCTCAAGAAGACACCTATGTTGAGGTATTTCATGAAGAGTGCTGATGGTCAATGGCTACTTTTCAATTTGGATGTCTGTTTAATCCCCAAGTGGTATTTTTCCAGGTGGATTTGGAGCAGGAGTGGACTATTCCAAAGCACATGCAATTCACCAAGTCAAAGTGGACGCCTTTTGAGGGCAAGAAAGTAAAGGGAAAAGTCATGAGGGTCGTGCTCAGAGGCGAAGTGGCTTATATTGATGGACAGGTAAAGAGCCGATGCTTGTATACAATACTGTTTGAAAAGTCTGTTATTTTATTTTTATAGATATTTTATAATTTTAATTTGATATTAAATTTAGTAGTCATATATATATATATATATATATATATATATATATATATATATATATATATATATATATATATATATATATATATATATATATATGTATATATATGTGTATATATATATATATGTATATATATGTGTATATATATATATATATATATGTATATATATGTGTATATATATATATATATATGTATATATATGTGTATATATATGTATATATGTGTATATATATGTATATATGTGTATATATGTGTATATATATGTATATATATGTATATATATGTATATATATATATATATATATATGTATATATATATATGTATATATATGTATATGTATATATATATATATATATACATATATACATATATAAAAAATATATAAAAATATATAAAAAAAATTCCCTTAAAATTAAACAGTTATTACTTTGAACAAAATCAGCTGAATCAATCTGAAGACAAAGAAGCATTTCTTATCAATATTGAAAAGAATTTTCCTGCTTAATAGTTTTGTAGAAACCATGGTACAATTGAAAGAATAATATTCTAAATGTAAAAGCTTTGTAAAATGTTGTAGTTTTCAAAAAAAAAAATTTTATGAGCAATTTCACTTAAAAAATAAAATGTACGAACCCATTTGAGTATTTTTTTTTTCTGTTTAACCTAAAGGAGATAATTTGAAGAATGTTGATAACCAAACAAACAATAAATACTGTTGTATTTGTAAATTATGTTGACGATTTTTATGCGTTCACTAGAGTGACTCTGCCTGATAGTTAGCTGTGGAACTAACATTAATCAGAGTTAATGCATTTGAGTAAAATGCATACCAATAAAATGGGCCGGGTGTTTTTTAAAATGAATGACGGTGAATGAAAGTACGTCATCTGACAAAATCGAACATCGTCTGAATGAAAGTTAGCCGTCTGACAAAAAAGTGCCCTTCTGAATCAAATCAGCGGGATGCCCTTCTGAATCTTTCACTTACTTAGAAAACACTACTGACTACGTTTACATGGACAGCAATAATCTAGTTATTTGCCTTAATCTGAACAAGACAATAATATGATTGTGTTTACATGAAGTGCTTTTTGAATCCACGTGATCCACGTTTCCTGCAGAGTTGCATGTAATTATGGGTGTTTCATCTTTAATTTTTCGATTTTTAACAGCAGTTCGGCAGTTTTGCTTTCACTCATGAACATTTCATTCCTGCCCCCGTGACAAACTGCGGTATTGGATGCGAGTATGGAGTAAGGACTGGTGGAAGAGTGTTGTTATAATGGAATTTAATACCGCACGCTTGGGGGCGAGAGTGAAATTGGACAAACTTGGGGGTGTGTGTCCTAGAAGGTTGAAAATCCCTGATCTAAAGAAGGACTTAAAAGAATGAAATTATATAAAGCAATGGTTTGTGGGTAATATGTGTGTTAAGCAACTGATTCCTCATTCATGTGGCTTCTATTACAGAATACCTACAATTTAAAACATAACTACAAAGTTAAGAAAGCCTTTTTTTTAGTTCTTACATTTAAGTTTTTTGTGAGGAAGAGATTTTTCTTGATATTCTCCTGTGCGCATAAATGCAAAACAGTCCATGCGCTTATTAGTGAATGAGGTCTGTTTATACTGATCCCTCAAAAATGTGTCTGTAGCACATGCCTCAGTATCTGTTAATAGCTCCTCTTGCTCTTCAGGTGTTGGTACCTCCTGGTTATGGTCAGGATGTAAAGTCTTGGTCGGCAACCCCAACAGCAACCACTGAGGTGATAATGGAGGCTCCTAAGGTAATGTAATAACTCTCATTACATAATAATTAAGCTTTGTTCTCAATTCTTTTAATGTGTTCAGGCTAATAAATGAACATGCTTCTTATTTCCAGCGCTTGAGCGAGGCAATGACTCCTGAGCGCCCCCGTCAGGCAGCACCTGTTGATGTGGTCCGCAGTCGTGCCCCAAGCCCACGCCGCTCAGCTGGAGATGGACGCTTTATTCTGCCACCTCGTATCCACCGCTCATCTGATCCCGGCCTGCCTCCAGGTAGCGTAAAGTGCATTAAAGTAATAGTGTATTTGCTCAAGGCTTGTGCATGAATTTGTGTGCCAAATGAACCATTGTAGTGTCAATAATTAGTTGGTCCTTGGAAACAGTTTTAAATTAGACAGACAGTGGTTTATTTGGGCAATGGCAGCTTTTGTTTGCTAGCATCAGTTTTTGGTTTAAGCTTGCATGTCCCATTCACTTGGAAATGGTTCAGCTGAACTGTTTGCTGGTCTAATATGATCATGCTTCTAGTAAGATATGTTTTTATATGCAGGTTTCAAAAGATCTACCATGCATCCCCAAAAGGCGTTTGGTAATGTGATGTGTATAGTTTTATCAAATCAAGATCTGTGTCATGATTTTGATTGAAAATTCTGATCTGTTTTTTCTATCTTTATTTTCATTGTGAATATAACAATTTTAATATTTTTTTGCATGTATCATAATTGAACAATCTTACAGCCTCTGAAACTAAACTCTGAAATGTTCTTCAAACCTTTAAATCAGAAGTAATTCACCCAAAACGACAATTGGATGTGGTGATTATTGCGCTACATGTTTCCTGATTATTTTGCTGAAATGAAACCAGTCATTAAACAAAAATCTTTGTTAGGCCTGTCAATTAATTGCAGATTATAATGTAATTATTTGCACATTAGGTTGCGATTAACCTAATTGATTGCAAAATAGTCCACATTGTGCATGTGGACGGAAGACCACATGGGAAAACTAGGTTGCTGTTGGAAGTGGTGTTAGTGAGGCAAGAAGGGGACACTCAACCTGTCTGTGAGTCGTAATGCCCCAGTATAGTGAAGGGGACACTACACTGTCAGTGAGCACCGTCCTTCAGATGAGACATTAAACCAAGGTCCTGACTCTCTGTGGTCATCAAAAATCCCATGGCACTTCTCGTAAAAAACAGGGATACAGTTGAAACCAGAAGTTTACATACATTCTAAAAAAAAAAAGGAAAATAACCATTTTTTAAAAATGTCTGATGGTAAATCATACTAAACGTTTTCTATTTTAGGTCCGTTAGGATTACCTAAATGATTTACGTTTGCTAAATGCCACAATAATGAGAGAATTTTTTTTTGAGTATTTTTTTAAATTATTTTCTAGACGGTCAAAAGTTTACATACATTTCCTTGGTATTTTTTTGACTTTTAAACTTTAAATTTTTTTGTTTTTAAACTGTATAACTTTGGTCAAATGTTTTGAGCATCCTTCCACAAGCTTCTCACAATAGTTTGCAGGAATTTTGGCTCATTCCTCCTGACAGAATTGGTGTAACTGAGTCAGATTTGTTGGCTGTCTTGTTCCGACAAGCTTTTTCAACTCTGCCCACAAATTTTCTATAGGATTGAGTTCAGGGCTTTGTGATGGCCACTCCAAAACATTCACTCTGTTGTCCTTAAAGCACATTTTAACTAATTTGGCAATATGCTTAGGGTCATGGTCTGTTTGGAAGACCCATTTGTGGCCGAGTTTTAATTTCCTGGCTGATGTCTTGATGTTGCTTCAGTATTTCTACATAATGTTCTTTCTTCATGATGCCATCTATGTTGTGAAGTGGACCAGTCCCTCCTGCAGCAAAACAGCCCAACAACATGATGCTGCTGCCCCCATACTTTAAAGTTGGGATGGTGTTCCTAAACTTGTAAGCTTTCCCCTTTGTCCTCCAAATATAACACTGGTCATTATGGCCAAACAGTTCACTCTTAGTTCCATCAGACCACAGGACATGTCTCCAAAAATTATTCTTTTTCCCAGTGTAATTTAGCAAATTGTAATCTGGCTTTTTATGTTGATTCTGGCTTGTTGATTTTCCCATGTTGTCACACAAGGAAGTGTGTTTGAGGTTTTCCTTAAATACAATTCTACAGTTGTGCCTCCAATTAACTCAAATGTTGTCAATTAGCCAATCAGAAACTTCCAAAACCTTGACATGACCTTGGTATGTAAACTTGACTTTCAAGATAAGTTATAACAATTTCTCAAATATCTCTCTAATTATTCTGCTATTAATCATAACAAAAACAAATTTTATAATCCTAACTTACCTAAAAGAGAAAAAGTTTAGTCACATTAACATCTGACTTTTTACACAGTGTATGTAAACTTCTGGTTTCAACTGTATATCCTTGGTGTCCTGGCCCAAATTCCCTCAATCATCCCCATCCAACAAATTGGCTCTATCACTGTCTCTCCACTCCACCAATACCTGGTGTGAGGTGAGCACACTGGCGCCATTGTCCTGTGGCTGCCGCCGCATCATCAAAGTAGACGCTGCACACTGGTGGTGGTGTGGTGTGGTGTCCCCCATGATTGTGAAGCACTTTGGATGTATGGCCATACACTATAAATGCGCTATAAAAATACACATTACATTACAAATTTGGCTAAAAAATAACCCTCGGAAGGGATTATTTATTTTTGTCAAGGTAATTTATTATTACCTTTTTGACTGGAATGTTTAAACCTTTTAGACCAGAAATGTTTAAGCATACTTTAATACAAAGTATAAAGATTTAAAATGACAACTAATTATTTTGTCTGCACTTTGAAATGTATAATATCACAGGAAAGACCAAATAATTGTCAATTGTAACTTGAATTTTTTTTATACTTTGATTTAAAGTATACATAAAACATATTTATGTAAATCTATCTATTACGCTAAATCATTAAACTTTGTTTAACATGCTGACATTTTTTTGTGACAGTATGTCAGTTTTGTGAATTTAATTTGATGCAAACATCAAAATAGGATCTTATATTCCTAGAGTAATGTTAGTTAGCAATCTACAATAAAATTGCATATTTTTGAAAAGAATTAAGTTTTTAAACCTTTTGTTTAAAAAAAAAAAAACTAAAGGAAACTAAAGCTAATAATTGTTTATATGTAATTGGCACTGTGTGAAATTGTGCAATTTACAATTCTAAAGTTCTAACTGTACAGTTTCTAATCCATCTCTTCAAACTTTGTTCCTCAATGGTGGAGCAGCCGAAGACGAGGTGTCTTTAAGACCACCATATGATGCAGGTTTGATGTTTGTAGTGATGTTTACAAGAGCTTTTGCCACCCTTTTAGCTTCTGTTCTCTCTACCAATCTGTGTTTGTTCCTGAATTCATTTCATGGGCATCAAATTTTAGCCTTCACTAAAGCATAATCAAGACATAATGGTCTCTCTCTCTCTGCATTGCCCATGCTTTGCTTGCATGCTATTCCTTGTGATTCAGGTCAATCCCAATGAGCTAAGCAGTGCCCTGTTCTTATCGGTGTAAAGTGTGTGCTGTTTGTGACATTCTTCTGCTTCCATTATCAGAATTGGCTCTACCAGCAGAGGCATACGCTCACCCTCCTCCCCTGGCCAGGATCCTGTCACCTCAAGCTGGGCAGCCGCAGATCCTGCCTCACCCTCAAACCTCCCCGCTGCTGCACCCGCTAGTGGGCCAGCACATCTTGTCTGTGCGCCAGTTCAGCAAGGAACAGGTGATGCCGTTTTCCTGTTCAGGCTTTTGTGCATGTGAAAGTGTTGCATTTTTACAGTGGCTCATCAGGCTCTCCTGTTTGTCTTTTTCTTCCAGATGTCACATCTATTCAATGTGGCACATACTCTTCGTCTCATGGTGCAGAAGGAAAGACCCTTGGATATTTTGAAGGTACACTGAATGTTGGTAGAAAGAAGTGTAGTCCATTTTGTGAATGCATCTTTAATTTAATCTAAGGTGGTGTTGAGCGTTTTTGCACCGATAAATCGTCACCTTGGAATTATAAGGTTCTATTTACGTTCTAAATGATTTTGAAATATTGAGCTTCAAATTTTTTGCATTCCATATAGCAAACCGTTTGTGTGTAACATTTGTTTTTTAAATAAAGTCTTAAAATGTAAACAACTTATAAAAAAACATCCCATAATGTAAATGAGTTGTCATTTAATAAGAATATGTCAATAAATGAATTTTGACAAAAATGTCAGATAGAACCTTATAATTCTAAGGTGACGAAATGTCTAAGGCCCAGTTTACATCTTTTATTATTTTGAGTTTAGGGCTGCACAATATATCATTTCAGCATCAATATCGCAATCTGCGCGTCTGCAAAAATCACGTTGCAAGATCTGCAATGTTGAGTCTGAATTATAGTTGACCAGGAGCCACAGAACACGTGATTTTTAGAGTCACTGCTTGTTTACCATGGTTTTACCATATTAACATGAAAGTTTATAATTTGCACGTGTTTTTAAGGCATGTGACTGAGCATTTCAAGAGAGTTTAAAACATTTGGGCACAACAAATTATGATTTTTGGAGGTGTAATAAAGATTCATTGTATTCTTGTTTTATATAGTCCAAATATCTACTTGTTTTGGGAAAAAAAACCTTTCAATTTGAACTTTAAATAAAACACAACTTTTTTTTTTTTTTTTTACTTCATGAATTTTAGATATTTCAACTAGTAACAAGACAATGCAAAGAAAGAAAAGCATTTTTTTTGCATTGTGATTATTTAATTTCTGTACCTCAATACTGTTAACATCCCCAGAAAATGGTCAAATAGAGCTATTCATACCACCTTGTGAAACTGCATTTATATTGCAATATTAATAAATATGCAATAAAAATAAAATATCACTATCATATTTTTACAATATCGTGCAGCCCTACTTGAGGTTTAATTTATTTATTTATTTTTGTCCTTGCTCAAGTGGAAAACATTAAATATTGATGTAAACAAGTGCTAAAACATTTTAAGATTGTTTACTATTGAGCACTTCTGAAAGTAGTCAAAAGTGCATTAGATTGGTTGCTTTGTTAGTCTAACTAAACGCTTGTGTGGTTTAAAGGTATTCATACTTTTTAGTGTTGTGCCAAAACGCATAGATTATGATCAAAATCCAAGTTAATATTGATATCCTTATAATTTCCTGCTTGCTTTGTAAGTGACATGATAGAAGTTTAATTTAGTAGTACCCATGCATTGAAGTATGATAACAAGCAGAACACTTGGAAACATCTTTAGGTAGATATTGGGTCTTCGATTACTATCATCGTTTACAACTGTATACTAAAAAGGGAAACAGTTATAAGCAAAAGCTACTAAAATTCTGTGCATGATGTTTTAACAATTTAATGTATTCATATTTTACACTCGGACAACAGAATTATCAAAACCAGCGTTCAAAAATTTGCCTTTTCAAGCCTACAAAACACTGTTGTCATGTAAACAAATGGTCAAAACAAATATTTTAGGTTAAAAATGGTGTAGTTTAAATGTCCTTTGAATCAGTATCACAAATTAACCCTTAATCCTGATCACAAACTTCTGTTTGATGGTGGAATGAAAGATTGTAATTGAAATCCACCTGAAGATGACAATAGTTTATTCAATTTTAAGTTATTCATCAAATATTTGAATTGAAGAATCATTTTTAAATTTTAATATCATTTTTTTGTGAATTAAATTTATTTATTTCTATTTATCATTTTGTTTGTGTATCATCCCTTATTGAAATATGAAGTTGTTTTCATCATGCAATGTTTTTATGTATATTGATCTTGCCATGAAATAGCCATAACTTGCTGATGTGGCAATAAATGAACAAACAATACTTTCTTCTTTCTTACTTACCTTTTGATGGTCGTCATGTTCAATAAGAGTAGATGTCACTAGACCATTTTTACAGCTCATTTTGAACATTTATTACATAAACCTCCCCCAGCGGGAGTGTTGAACTGCCAGATTGAACAACATTCTGACTAATGCCTGCCTGTTAATGGCTTGAGCAGCGATGCATCACAGTTTGAAGTAGGTCTTTTCCTGTAGAAATGAGCATCTGTGGCCCTGGGAAACAGAGATCAACATAAATGGAGTAGTAAAATGTTAAAAAGCTCATCATTTAATTCTATTCTGCTCATCTTCCTGTAGAAAGGAGCATCTGTAGCCCTTCGAAGCAGAGATGGATATAGATGGAGTAGTAAAATGTTAAAAAGCTCATTTAATTTTATTCTTCTCATCTTTCTATAGAAATGAGCATCTGTGGCCTTTGGAAACAGAGATAAGCAAAGATTGAATAGTAAAATGTTAAAAAAGCTCATCATTTAATTCTATTCTGCTCATCTTCTACCAGGGTAAAGTCATGGCCTCCATGTTCTACGAAGTGAGCACTCGCACCAGCAGTTCATTCGCAGCAGCCATGCATCGTCTGGGAGGGTCTGTGGTGCATTTCTGCGAGTCCACATCTTCAACGCAGAAGGGCGAGTCTCTGGTGGACTCTGTAAACACCATGAGCTGCTATGCTGATGTCATTGTTCTGCGACACCCCATACCTGGAGCTGTAGAGGTGAGCCATGAGTATTTACTTCCACTTCCATTCAAATAAAAAGTTACATTTGTAAAGACCAATCACCAAGGCAGTGCGGTATTAATTTGATCAAATCCAGTAATACGAAGTTAAGGTCAGCAGTGAAAGCATACGGAGTGCCGTGGGACTTATGCTTAGATGATCAACCATTGTTAGAGTGGATTAAATATACTGGGAGTCTTCAGGGTACAGTCTCCTTGATATATAAACAGCTACTTAAATGTTCATACAAACCCCTGAAGATATTAGCTGTATGGAACAGAGAACTCTCCTGGCTGGTTTACAGTCCCGATTGGGAAACAATTTGGTCAAATATCTGCATAATCTTCAAAAACCTCTCTCACATTCTTATCCAATTTAAAACTGCACACAAAATGTATTGTACCCCATACAAATGATATCTTATGAAACTTTTACCAAATCTGAACTGCAGTCTGTGTAACTCATTTTAAGGGTACTTTTTTGCACAGGTTTTGGGACTGTTTGGTCATATCCAAATTCTGGAAACATGTAGTTTAAGTAATTAAAAATTTTATAACTTTACATTACTTGTGAAAAGACTGTTAATGTCTGGTTTCACTGCAGCTAAAAAAACTATTTTACAGCAATGGTTTACTCCTGACACGGATCTTAAAAGATTCTGGCTGTTCCTTTTCATGATATTGTTTGTTTAGAATGCAACACTGCAAAGATTAACAGAGCTAAAATACAAACTGTGACTTATTGGAGTAAAATAGCCCAAGCTTTAAAATTACTTCTCTAAATGGAGGATGCATCACTGTAATTACATGCAGCTGTTGGTTAACTGTATAATGTTTTATTTCTTTTAAATGTATACATTTAGAAGTATGTTTCCTGTTTGTATTTCTCTTTATGTATTTGTACTTTCATCCTTGCTTTATGCTGTCACTTTTAAATAAATAAAAAGACAATCAAATATGAAATATTCCTATTTTAATGTAATGTTAATGTCATTTATTGCTCGCATGGCAAAGTTGGATTTTATTTCTCTAGTCTTTGTCACTTGAGCTTTCGGAATTCAAAATGCTGATTTTGGTGCTAAACAATTTTGTTTTTGATGGGAGGAACTTTAAAAAGTACAACATTTATTTGAAAGTGAAATGTTTTGTAACATCTGGAATTTCTTTATCACATTTGATTTATTTAATATGGCCTGAGATTTCTAAAAAATAAATGAGCTGTACTTTTGAAGCTTTGCTTAGAGATGAAAATTTGAATTTTGTCCCAATTACTTTTCTAATACTGTAAATATTCCTGATTGCATTGTCCATTGTACTTGCTCTCCAGGAATAACCTGGCCCTTGAACCAGGAAGATTCAAGTTATGTATCATATATTAAAGTGAAAAATAATATTTAATGTTTAATGTTAAAATCAAATATATATATATTACCAGCGTGTATATGGTGTATATATATATATATATATATATATATATATATATATATATATATATATATATATATATATATATATATATATATATATATATATATATATATATATATATATATATATATATATATATATATATAGTCTTTTATTGATGTATGATTTTGTTGTTATTATGTAATATTTTATTTAATCTGGATTGACCTTGGCATGAAATATCCATAAATTGCTGGTGTGGCAATAAATAAACAAACAACAACATTATAGTGGTTATACATGGTTCACCAGTGATTTGTTAATCATCATTTTAATGTATTTCAGTATTTTAGAGTGTGATTTAAAAAGATTTTTTTTCTCAGTCTATCTACATAAACATGCTTCTGGTTTGTAGAGTGCGGCAAGACATTGTCGGCGTCCGGTAATCAACGCTGGTGATGGGGTCGGAGAGCATCCAACTCAGGCCCTTCTGGACATCTTTACAATCCGAGAAGAGCTGGGCACAGTCAATGGCATGACGGTGAGTTCCCATGGGGAAAAAAAATCTGTTAGCTCATTAACTTGCGATTTTCTACTTGGAGCTGACGTTTGTAATATTCTGATCAACAAACAGATAGTTTCACACAAAACCACAACCAATGTTACTACTTTGCTTGTTTTCAGCATTTCAACTAGAGCTAAGTTATAAGTAAGGGATAAAGTACATCCAGGCGGTTGTTATCGCAGAATAAAGCCCGACATGTTTATCAACATTGTAGAAGACTGACTTTAGACTTTATTCTGCAATAACAACCACCAGGATCTACTTTATCTAATTTTTCTGTCAGCTTTACCTTTAGTTAAAGAAATATATATAATAAACTATTAAAAAAATAAACTATATAACTATATAAAAAAAAAACTATTACAGCTCAGTGAGTGTCAAATTTTTACAAAATGGCTGAATGGAGCATAAACTAACCTACAAAATATTAAATTCACAAGATGAAAGTCTTCAGCGTTTTCATGCCCTAACTAAAATATTCTATTACTAACAAAACCTACAGTGAGCGGCGCACATTTCTAATCTAGTGTGTCTAATAACATATTGCAGATCCTACATGTAGCAGCATGTAGGTCACATGACATCTACCCTTTCCTGAAAATCCCAGTAAACCTTGCATCTGGCAATCAGAGCAAAAACATAATTAGTACAAATTGAAAACAACTTGTATAGTAGAGTCTATCAAAATGTTAAAGTAACACGCATAACAAAACACAACCAAGATCGAAAAACAACCCAGCAAGAGCATAGACGCAAGCAAAAGCAAGCTAGTGATCTGCGCCAGTGACAGTTTTTAACAGAGAACTCTGCTTCTAATTGGGCATTTATGGAATGACATCATTGGGAGGTAATGATGATGGACCTCACAAGTGACCAACGAGGAGCTGAAACTGACAGACCCTAAGAAATGACAGCTGGAAATGGAGAGAGCGAGGGAGGAACGCGCACAGAATACAGGCATAGACAATGGGCTGTAACCACACCAAACAGCCAAAGACAGTCAAGACAATATGTATATGTGACAGACAAGCATATGTATGGATGTGAACATTGTCAAGATGATTAGAAATACCCAGATGAGCCTGTTATTAAATTCAGCGGTTGTTATCTTGGAATAACATACTTAGAATGTCACAACTGACCAATCAGAATCAAGTATTCCAGTGCCTTAAAGCAGCCCGGAAAATGGATTGTAGATTGAAGAAATCAAAACTAGAGGTTATTCGTCGAGGCTGGAAAGAAAGTATACTTAACTTTAGAAACGTTTTAAAGTCTGCCAGATCTGCTTATTTTTCAACTTTATTAGAAGAAAATAAACACAACCATAGGGTCCTGTTTAATCTCAACACAGCAGTCATGTAATAATGACTTTTAATAACTCTTGTGTTGTTGTTGTTTTTTTTTTTTCTCCCTAAATCACAGATTACCATGGTAGGTGACCTGAAACATGGGCGAACTGTGCATTCTCTAGCTAGACTTCTCACTCAGTACAGAATCACTTTACGCTATGTGGCCCCCAAGAATCTGAGCATGCCTGCAGAAATCATCGACTTTGTGGCCTCCAAGGGAATTAAACAGGTACTTCATAATTTCATGTATGAATTCAGGAGAGGACCGTTAACTTGGGTGCTTGTCATTTATTTTGCATCATTTGTTTTCCACCCTCAAGCATGTTTAAACATTATTAACTGTATTCACAGGAGGAGTTCAACAGCATTGAAGAAGCCCTTCCTGACACTGATGTTCTGTACATGACGAGAATACAGAAAGAGCGATTCTCTTCTGAAAGAGAGTACAACGCGGTGGGAGATTTTTGCTGATGTCGTGTCACTATGTATTTATTTTTTTTAAATGCTGTAGTTTTATAACAGGTTTTCTCTTTCTGACAGTGTTTTGGCCAGTTCATCCTAACCCCACATATCATGACGGGAGCCAAAAGGAAAATGGTGGTCATGCATCCTCTTCCCAGAGTCAATGAGATCAGGTTTGCTATTCTCAGACCATCTTTTCTGATAATCTGATGCTAATAAAAAACTGGTTTAAAAAAACTTCTCCATGGGTATTTTGTTTATACAATAAACCTTCTGAGGTTATTAACAACTAGAAGTGAAGTTCGTAGACAAAATTTATCGTGTCTTGAGAAAGCCTTGTCTGAAAGTTTGAAGTAGTTTTAAAGTTTAAATAACTGAAGTAATATTTAAGAAGTTTGAAACAGTCGGCATTGATGGATAAGTATGTATATATTAGCATGTTTCTAGTATGGATTGGCATGTTTCTCGCTAGGTGGTGGATAGGGGGTTCTGAGTTGTTGCTAGGGTGTTCTAAGTGGTTGCTAAGGCATTGCTAGCCGGTTGCTAGGTTGTTTCCAGCAGAGTGTTCTGAATGGTTACTAAGGCATTGCCAGGGTGTTCTAGGTAGTTAATAAGATGTTGCTAGGTGGTTGCTAAGGTGTTCTGTGTGGTTGCTAGGTGGTTGCTAAGGTGTTGCTAGGTAGTTGCTAGGGTGTTATAAGTGGTTGCCAAGGCGTTGCTAGCCGGTTGCTAGGTGTTTTGAGTGGTTGCTAAGGTGTTGCTAGGGTGTTCTGAGTGGTTGCTAGGCGGTTGCTAGGGTGTTCTGAATGGTTGCTAAGGCATTGCCAGGGTGTTCTAGGTGGATATTAAGATGTTGCTAGACAATTGCTAAGGTTTTCTGAGTGGTTGCTAAGTGGTGGCTAAGGTGTTGCTAGGTGGTTGCTAGTGTGTTCTGAGTGGTTGCTAGGTGGTTGCTAAGGTGTTCTAGGTTGTTGCTAGGCGGTTGCTAAGGCATTGCTAGGTGGTTGCTAAGGTGTTCTATGTTGTTGCTAAGACATTGCTAGGTGGTTGCTAAGGCATTGCTAGGTGGTTGCTAAGGTGTTGCTATGCAATTGCTAATGTGTTCTAGGTTGTTGCTAAGATGTTGCTAGGTGGTTGCTAGGCGGTTACTAAGGCTAGGGTGTTCTAAGGTGTTGCTAGGTGGTTGCTAAGGTATTGCTAGGTCATTGCTAAGATGTTGTTAGGTGGTTGTTAGGGTGTTCTGAGTTGTTTCTAGGCGGTTGCTAAGGTGTTGCTAGGATGTTGCTAGGCGGTTGCTAAGGTATTCTGAGTAGTTGCTAGGTGGTTGCTAACAAATTTGTATGGCTCTAGTATGAATCAGCATGTTGCTAGCATGTTTCTAGCATAAATTAGCACGTTGTTAGCATGGTTCTAGTATGAATTAGCATGTTGCTAGCATCTTTTAGCATAAATTAGCATGTTGTAAGCATGGTTCAAGTATGAATTAGCATGTTGCTAGCATGTTTTTAGTATAAACTAGCATGTTGTTAGCATGAATTTAGTATGAATAGACATGTTGCTAGTATGATTAGTATGTTTATTATATTTAGCTAGTATGAATTGGTATGTTGTTAGTATGTCCAATGTAAAGTCAATGGCAGTTTTTTTACAATGAAAGTCTATGGGACAGTTGCTAGGGTGTCGTAACTGGTTGCTAGGGTGTGGCTAGTAAGTTGAAAGGTCATCAGTGATTGGTAGATTGGTAGTCTGAGTTAAATGAGCCCAACCTTAAGCCTGTATGACAGTCTGGCGCAAAGTTATGAGGTTACAAAGTTTGGTCCAATGTTAAGTCAGTGGGACTTTTATGAATATTCCGGGTCAGTTTTCGGAAAACTGTAAGTCGGATCAGTTGGAAAAGATATAACAAGCCGAGTCAGAGCAGTTTGGAGTAAGTTTGGTGGTTGTAGTATGAACTGTCTAGGAGGAGATGCGTATAGAAATTAGTCTTGAAAGAAGAAGAAAATATTACGTTTATGTAGTATAACAGTATGTTGGCTTTCTCAAGCCACCATAATTAACCTTCATGTGATTTTGTTGAGCACATATTTCTATACTAATTCAATTCTTTTTAAAACCATAGTTTAATTGGAGAGTAAATAAAACTATATTACCCATACTGCTTTGTGGACAATTCTACCAATCAGAGTCACAAATTGTTCCAAATGTTATAATTTATGATAGAATTTACTAGAATATAATGTAAAGATCATTTTTGATGAATCCTAATGGAAAATTATTGCAGAATCACTACTCCCAAAAGTGGATGGACATTAATTCATTTTATTTTATTTTCAGTGTGGAAGTGGACACAGATCCTCGGGCTGCTTACTTCCGGCAGGCAGAGAACGGGATGTATATTCGGATGGCACTGCTGGCTACTGTATTGGGTCGATAAAGGGACCATAATGGTTTAGTCTTGACATTTGGCAGTAAAGGGAAATATTTTATTGCTTACTGATGTGATTCCATGTTTATTGTTCACTCTATATTGCTGCATTAGGTGAGATTTGTGGGTTGAAGTACCCAGAATTGTTTTTCATTCCAGTATTGACCACAATAACATTCCATATTGAGTATTTGATCAAAAACACGCACATTAAATCGACCACAATGGAGTGTGGTTAACTTTTCTTTTTTTTTTTTTTTTTTTTTACATTTAGTGTAGTGCTCTAGCAAGTGTAGAGAGTTGATCAGTGTCATTTCAGTGTCTTTACAATTACATATTTCACTGTTATAAAGGAAAATGCTGTATTCTTTAGATGTGCATTTACAACAATGCAGATGTCTTTACATGTCAACATATTCATTTTTTCCTATGCAATTGGGACCAGAGTTTAGTAAACCAATCCTCTTAGAGAAATAGATAATGTGGTAGGAGGATTATTCTTCTATATTGAGTAAAAGTTTTGTAGTTGGAATTTTTAGACAATAAAAATGGCAATCTCTGATCTTCTATGCTTTTGAGTCTCTCTTTCATTCCACTAGCTGTAACATAATTTGATCTAACTGCCCTCTGAGTGCACAATGCAATAGCACAAATGAAGGGCGACTAAAACACACACACAAACACACACACACAACCTGCTGGTGATGATAAATGTTAGTTTATTTAATGTTATTTTTAATTTTATAAATTACAACAAGTATATAATGTTAATATAAACTATTAAAGGGTGGCGCAGTAGGTAGTGCTGTCGCCTCACAGCAAGAACGTCGCTGGGTCGCAGGTTCGAACCTCGGCTGGGCTGGGTCAGTTGGCGTTTCTGTGTGGAGTTTGCATGTTCTCCCTGCATTCACGTGGGTTTCCTCCGGGTGCTCCGGTTTCCCCCACAGTCTAAAGACATGCGGTACAGGTGAATTGGGTAGGCTAAATTGTCCGTAGTGTATGTGTGTGAATGAGTGTGTGGATGTTCCCAGAGATGGGTTGCAGCTGGAAGGGCATCCGCTGTGTAAAATCGTGCTGGATAAGTTGGCGGTTCATTCCGCTGTGGTGACCCCGGATTAATAAAGGGACAAAGCCGACAAGAAAATGAATGAATGAATGAATAAACTATTAAAGGGTGGCGCAGTGGGTTGGGCTGTCACCTCAACAAGAAGATCGCTGGTTCGAGTCTTGGCTAGGTTAGTTGGCATGTGTGTATGAAGTTTGCATGCTCGCCCTGTGTTTTCGTGGCTTTGCTCCGGGTGCTTTGGTTTCACCCACAAGTTCAAAGACATGCACTGTAGGTGAATTGGGTAAACTAAATTGTCCGTAGTGTGTAAATGGGAGTGTATGGGTGTTTCCCAGTGATGGGTTGCAGCTAGAAGGGCATCTGCTTTGTAAAACATATGCTGGATAAGTTGGCAGTTCATTCCCATGCTGCGACCCCTGATTAATAAAGGGACTAGCCGAAAGAAAATAAATAAATGAATGAATAAACTATTAAATAGGGTGTTTTGTGAAGTTCTACGCTATTAATACTATAAAGTGGTCATGTTCTAATCAAAATAAATATGGAAAGAGTGCATTATGTATATAGGCACAAAACTATGTTTGATAAAGAAAAAGGTATGTTTTAAACTTAAAGTATTACACTTTGGAGTGTACATTTTGCAGAAAAGTTGATATTTGTTTTAATTTAAAAATTTTTTTCATGAGTTTACTACAAAATATTTTATATTAATTTTTTTTTATCTGTAATTAGAATTTGCGCGTACAGCTTAAATTTACTGCTATTTATTTATTCGGACTGATTCGGACTTTTATTTTGAAAAACTTGGATGAATTGCATTTAAACCCTGATTATTTCTCACCTGTTTTACTCTGTAAATCATAAATCTCAAACTCACTGCCTCTTTCGCGTGTACGGTATGTTTAATGTTCGATATCTTCTTTTCTAAAGCTGAAAAGTTTTAATAACGAGCAAGACACGACAGATTCAATCCTGGAGTCATTTGCGTAGCTCACCATCAAAGCATCGATAACGCCCTATAGGACTCTACTGCCATAATCTATAGGACAAGAGTCGATTCCGCTGAAGACTCGGTTTTAATGAATCAACTTCATCAGAACCCCCTTATTTTCAGGGGGAGTCGAACATGTTAAAGACTCAGTTCAAAGAATCGACTCCAGTAATCAAGCGCGTCCTCAGAGCGCTGTACGCTTTCAAGGGAGGACATGCGGCGATAGCAATGAGGTGCTATACATAGGATATTTTATAAACCTTTCGGCTGACTCCTCTATGATTCAGCCACAATTTACTAGATCACATAATCACCCAATTTAAGGTGAGTTTCAAGCTATTATGTTTCAATTTGAATCTTACATTCAACAGAGATCTTCTGCCGTGGCTAAGCGTGCTAATGCTAACTGCCTAGTCAGCCGTTTGGTTCATTGATAAAAGTACATGCAGATTATTACTGAACCCACAAACCAGTCAGTGTCGTGTGTGAATTTTATAAATACTCTGTTATTAATTAAAATATGTTAAAGGCTTTATATTCAAAGTGGTTTTGCTGACACTAAGGTTAGGTGTCAATTAGCCGGTCGTGTCTGGCTCTTCCCCTTTAGATTTATATGTAATCCCGAATAAAGATAACTAAATTCCTGGTGTATTGGTGTATACTGGGTTTTAGATGTTGTTTATAGCAGCTGTTGGTCTGGTCAAACCAAACAGGTCATTGGTTGAACAGTGAAAGTGAAGTAAAAGATACGGACCGAAGGGAATAGTAATCTGTACTGGATTAGGAATGGATTATAGTTTTACAAGGACACAGGCCCTTTACAACAGCCAACAAGTAGTGTAAATATGATGACAATGATAAAGCAAAGCAAATGCATCCCCACAACAGGATAAAAATAAACCTTATCAATGGTCACATGACGTCACTCGACTCAACCCAGATGTGTTTGGATGCTACGACTAGTTAACACGTGGTTACTTTAAAAATACTGTTATAAAAGTGTTGTGAAAGCCAACGAATTTGAGCAAAAGGTATTGACTGATATATATATATATATATATATATATATATATATATATATATATATATTAATGAATAGAATATTTCTGCTAGTTTGTTTTGAGTATTGGCATTTTTTTGATATGTCGTTGTCTATTACTGGTCAGTCCAATAATGATTTACTGCTAAACAGTTTGTTTGAGTTCAGCCAATCGGTAATTTATCAGCAACTACTTTAGAGAGCATTAAATTAAATTGAACAGTAATGTTAGTAAAGTTGTGTGCAAATGAAACTTGTTTTGTTGTTTGTATGTAAAATTAGGAAATTAAATACTGTCCTCTGTTGCTTTAAAGGTGCAGTAGGTGATTGTCTTCAGAAACATTTTTTTTGTTGTGCTGATTGAAAGTCTCTTTACATTTCAATAGTACTGATTAAAGTAAATGATTACCATGCCATGTTTTTAAATACACAGCCGAGACAACTATATGCATATAATACGATCCATGGATGACCCGGGCTCAAAACAAACCTTGTCGTTGTCTTGATGAAGAGCCACAAAGCCAAGAATCTGCCGTGTCCTGTTGTTGTTTTACGAGGCCGTCTAAAAGTGCGAGCAGTTTTCGCTTTCTCCAGGGAGCTCGCGATTGCGTCTAGATTTGATATAACGAACTTCTTAAGCTGATGATAATAACATGTGTGTAATTAATGAAGCGTCTTCGATATCTGATCCATTCAGAAAGAAAAGGACAAACGCGAGAGTGAAATGTGGAAAAAAGGAGAAGCCCAACAAAACACAGGAGCAAATAGTTTTAGCAACCTGAACAATCTGCCATGAACAAATCATGAACAAACTGCCATGTTTATCATCACCTTTTGGACTATTATGAACTCGGAATGACGGAATTACTCTCTAACAGAGGCTACATGTGCTGGTAAAGATTACAGACACATATGAGAGGTTAGCTCTGATTGTGGGCTACTGTATATGTTGCGTGTTGTTTTTGAACTCAAATAAGGACTAAATGTATGCTGTGTGTAGTTTTTCTGTAAGTGGTAACATATCGGAGACTGTAAGGGTTTGTATGTGTTCATATCATAGACTGTAAAAGATATGGACGTAGTATCCGTGACGTCACCCATAGGTTTCTGAACACTGCAAAAGAAGCCACAAGTAGGCGCGGCCAACCGTCGCCATTTTGTTAGCGCGTCATCGCACCGAACGCGGCATACCAAATAAGGGCAAAGAGGCGGAGAGTGAGCGGAGCTACAGACGCATGTTTGATTCTCAGCCTTTTGCTTAGACCTGGATTAAAACAGATTTATTACTTTGGGAGAACGCTTAATACTTCATTACCTGTGACTCGTTTGTGTTCTGACCACATGTGCTTGGTTGTACACTATATCAATAAAGTGTTTAGACTTTTAAAAACACTATTGTAACACATTGAGCCACTAAACATTGTTCTTATGACGTTTTTCGACAGGAGGAAAACGCGAATTACTATCAAACACTTCAGATATAGTCTGTGTTAGTAAATGCAAGGCTGTTTATAAAATCCAGCACTAACATGACTGTTTTATAGCCTACAGCTAATCAATCTGTCAGATTCTGGAGTGCAATACAGGTCTAAAGAACATTTAAATGATAAATAATCTTAAATAAAACAAATACATTTATAGAGATGGTATAGAAGTACATCATTTCCCTCACCTGTGAAATGAAGGCAACTTGAACGGTTTGTAAGCACAATTAAATCCACACATCATGCCATATCATCTGATAAATGCAGGAAATAATTCCAAAAGGCAAATGAAGGTGTAAAGAAACATTAAACAAAACAAATACACGATTTATTTGCCGAGCTCAGCGGCTAATTAGCCAGAATCAGCTGAGGTGACGAGACAGCGAGCAGCGAGGGCTAGCTGTCACTCAAGTGGCCACGCCCTTAATTATGCAAACTTAATATAACTTAATAAAAACGAAACGGATGAGTTATAAAAAAATTCACCCCCCTCAGAGTTGGCATGAAGGGTAATCATAGCTATATGCATCAAAGCCATCGTTTGTACCAGGCTGGTAAACATGTTTTTATCAGCTGTAAAAATGGCCAATTACCAATGCAGAAAGAAAGCCCTTGGACTTCATGGAGCCAGCCCCCCAAGGCGAGTCGATGAATTGCAGTTTTAGTTACTTCCGTATTGGCTTCCCGAGGGAGAGCGGGAGGTTGCCGCTTGGTTCATATATATTGCATTTATTTATTTTATATAATTGCAGACGTTACAGTAGGCTGTAACACTGTCACACTGTCATTGATCTGCAGTTATAATCAAATCCTGTTCATAGAAATGTTAGTAATAAACATTTATAAACAAGTATTAATATGTTTAAAGCATCTGTTTTGTTAGAACAGCTACTCATATAATGTGAACGACCTGTACAGCTTTACTGTAGACATTTATTCGAGCGAGAATGACGTTGACTGAAACTCTCTGTAGTACACCACGCCCACAAAAAGGGTACCCTTTGTAGTGGAAACGCAAGCCTGATAAAGGTGACCCGTACCGACCCGAACCGTACCGTACTGTACCACTCAGTGGAAACGAGCCATTTAAGCGCGCTCGAGGCGTGGCTTTGGACGGCAGGGAAGGGACGGTGTTTCAGACATTTATGCTAACAGGCTAGCATTGTGGCAGATCACCTACTGCACCTTTAACATACAAATGTCCCATACTGTATCTGCATAAAAGTCATGTGTTAATATTAAAGAATGCTAGTGTTAGCATAATAGCTGAGGAATTTTACATCCTTCCCCTGCCTTTCAAAGCCACGCCTCCTTAAGTCATGAACTTGCGAATGCACACTGAATAGATATAACACTAGGGCTGCGTCCGAAACCGCCTACTCAGTAGGTACTGCATTTGAATTTAGACGTACTACTCGGCCGTTAGAAAAGTACGTTCTATACAGTATGAATGTGAGAAGTATGAATGGAATTCGAACGTACTACACCACCATTTTTTCATGGTCACGTGAACTACCTCCGTCAGGTGCGTTGCTTCACTCCCATTCATGAATTCTTTCGTGGGGCATCATGGGATAGCGCAGCGTGCATGGGATGCACACTTCAGAATCTCGCCAGAAGTAATAAGTCTTTCGGGTACTTCTTGCATACGGATTTTCGAATTTTATGAATTCGGACACACTACTCGGCTCGCATACTGATTTTAGTGTACTGAATAGTAGGGAAGTTTGCGGTTTCGGACGCAGCCTAGATCATGTCATTCACCAGTTAGAAAACTCTATAAAGACATGCACTTTGTCAAGTGTAGTTGTTGACAGGCCAGCTGGTTCAGGAATTATATTTCCCCAAAAGTAGCATTGAGGTAAAGTTGGTTTTATATTCGCACATTCGGAATTTCTCCTCAGTAATATAATTTCAGAAAAGTATTGTTTGCTAATTCTAAATAATGAAATCATATAATCAGACAAGGACTATAAAATACAAAATTGTTCACAGCCAATGAAACAGTGCTAATGTTGTTTTGAAGTCATGCCTACACACTATTTCATACCCCAGTGTTTCCTCTAGGATTTTTTCCAGCTGTGGCGGCAAGACTTTTACACGGATGTACCAACTACCTATGGGTGTTATTTCAATGACACATGTTGTGAGCGCATTTATGTAATACGAGCATGCGAATCTCTGCTTGCGCGCTGATTTCCTCTGTTCGTGCACAACTTCACACCCTGAAATATACGCTGCTCAAGTGCGATTTATGTGACGAGTACATCTCCAACATTTATTAGATTTGCTAGGAATATTTATGAATGTCTCCGGTAGACCTGCAGAGCGGCATTAATGCGTCCTGAAGTAAAGTGGAACCGCTATAAATTCCAGCCAGATAAAGTCATTGTATGCAGAACCATAGACCTTTATCTATACAGTATAATTATGGAAACTGTGTTCATCTTAACTGAAAGCTACGCCGTGTTTGCTGGTCTCACGTCTCACGCGCGCACCTGTCAGTCAGTCAGCATGTCACCGTAAAGAGTTAAACAAATAACGCACAGCACTACTACGGTTAAAGAAAAGTTTTCGCTGTTATAATTCACTTACCTTTTAATACGTTTTGGTGCTATTATAACCTGCTGTTAAAAACAACAACAACAACAATGACTGAATGTTTTGAATGGGAAGCTGTAATACAGCCGTGGCGGGATGAATTTTGGTGTGGCGCCCCGCCATGGAAGAATGAATGTAGCGGAAACCATGTACCCAATATTCAAAGTAACGTTAAGCCGCCTTTCCACTGCGTACGACAAGCGACAGACCAGAAGTCATTCATTTCCAATTGAGAGTAGTCCGGGAGCTGCGTGGAGTTCCGATCATCTCCGTATGCAGAAAATTTGGATCCGATTTGAACTGCGGATCCGTTAAAATATTTAACATATATAAAATATATATTCACTCCTGCGACTAGAGCGTATGCAACTGGATGTGATGTATTCCAGTGTTGTCCAAGCAGGTCCGTGCCTGCGAGACGAGAAATACAATTTTTTTTTTTGTTATTTTTTGAATCAGAAAAAAGTCTATATTAAAAAAATATTTCTAATAATAAATGAGTAATAAAAAAATATTGTTTTTAATGCTGTCTCCACATTCCCTCCAAAATGTTTAGAGGTCTATGAGTTTCTAGTATTCATTTATTCATTCATTGGGGAACGTACAGAGAATAAAGGCTCTTTTTGCACTCCTTTATTTCAAACACCACGAGAAGTTTCTCTCCCATGGTGCACGACAACACATTCTATGCGATTGCCACAAGGGGGCTTATTCCGACAGTCGTGTTCAAATGTTGCGTGCAGTGGAAAGGCGGCTTTAGAGTGGGAGCATGTTACAGGCTTGTTACTGTTCAAAAATGAAAGAATGTGCGAATATAAATAAAAAGAGCTATTTACTTCTGTTTATAAATAAAAATCAGATCAGAAAAAGGAGTGCTAAAAACAGAAATATCCTGTTATTGTTTTACGTTACACTTACGTTTCTAATACAGCGAGTGGCTTTTCATTTTCAATTGTCCTCCTAAATCGCATGTTTTTGTGTCCTTTTACACTTGAACAACTAAACGAATGCTTAGGTCTATTTAACCGACTATATCGATGCTGTAAAAGGTACTCCATGAACTTGAAAATAGCCAATCTTTCAGCGGACGTTTTCAGTGGCTGAACAACACTTCCGTGCATATAACCCATTCATAAACGAGAACAAAGTCTACATAAGCTTTTCGTGACTAAAATAGTTTCATAACTGTCTAAACGTAATACTTCAGCCATAGTGTCACCCTTCTAATCGTTGTTTCGAACGGCATAGCTTAATTTCCCTCCAGTGTACAAAAGTAATTCCGATATTGACTCAGGATTTAGAAAAGTTTTGATTCTGCATTTTCGGCGGAAGCTCTTTCAAAACGATCTTTCTTAATCTTTCTTTTCATGGATACAAGGCCATGCTGGTCTTTCAGAAAGTAGTCTTTCAGGTTGATGCAGAGTTTGCTTGATGTTTCTCTCTGTCAGCTGTACAGTAGGTGGCCCTGCTTCACGTGTACGTGCAAATGATGCATCTGCGTGACAGGCTGCGCAGAAATTCTTAAATTTAAGTTTGTTGACAGACAGTTTTAGATACCTGTCGTAATTGAGTTATTTGTCAGTCTGACAATTTTTAATTGGTCGAACATTTTTTTGTCTTATGCCTTACCTAGAACATAAAAGTACATATAAATACATTTAGATCATTTAATTTAATTAGTACTAGTGGAATGTGAAGAGACTTTTAATCAGCACAACAAAAATGTTTCTGAAGACAATCACCTACTGCACCTTTAAAGCTTTTCAAGTATTTATTGGTGCATTGTTTAGTCAAGTTTAGTAAATTATTAATATTACCATATCTTTATGAAATCAGCAGATGTCTTTTGTATTTTGTCAGCAGATTTAGTTTATTTGATACAAATGTATACAATTGCCAATGTTGTAAAATGTATTGCTGCAGTTGAAAAGAGCTGTTTAATATTTTAATATGTCAATGTAATTTATTCTAAAGTTTTTCAGCGCCACTTCAGTCTTTAGCCTTACGATTCTTCAGATGATTCCCATATGCTGATTTGCTTCTCAATCAATATTTATAAATATGAAAACTGTTAAATCATTTTTTATTAGCATTTATTTGAAATCATATTTGTTACATTAAATATCTTTGCTGCTTCATTAGATGTATTTATTGTCTTTGCCAAAGCTAAAATCAAATTATTAAAAATGTATTTGACAGCTAAAAAAAAAGAAAAGGAAAAAATCATGAAAAAAAAACTTTAATTCATTTTTCTTCGGCTTAGTCCCTTTATTTATCAGGGGTCGCCACAGTGGAATGAACTGCCAACTAATCCAGCATATGTTTTTCACAGCGGATGCCCTTCCAGCTGCATCCATATACACTCATTCACACACATACACTGCGGCCAATTTAGTTTATTCAATTCACCTACCACATGTGTTTTTGACTGGAGGAAACCCACGTGAACACAGGGAGAACATGCAAACTCCATACAGAAATGCCTACTGACACAGCTGGGACTCAAACCAGTGACCTTCTTGCTGTGAGGCGACAGTGCTAACCAGTGTCACTCCCAACTTTAATTCAAACTAATAATAATAAACAACACTGTTATGAATACAAATGCACAAGTACTGATATAGCTAAAAAACTAACACTGTATTTTAGCACACATTGTTCTATTACTTTAACTTTTTAATACAT
This sequence comes from Danio kyathit, assembly GCA_903798195.1. NCBI lineage: Eukaryota > Metazoa > Chordata > Actinopteri > Cypriniformes > Danionidae > Danio > Danio kyathit. Next base: position 44,258,962 of record LR812538.1, on the reverse strand, counting down.
CTTTAAGTTATTAATGTAATAAAATTCAACTTTAAAGTCCCTGATTTAGTGTACATCCTTGGTGGATTTATTGAAAGAAAAGTTGTTGTGATACAATGGTTTCTCCTGTTTTTTGCATGCCTGTACTTTAATCACAGAGACATTTATGCTCTAGCAAAGATCTTTTCACCAAACTTGAAGGTTTTTCAATGGATCACACACAGTGCTGTTTAATAATAGTCATGTGATTGAGATCATACAAGTAGTAAATGCATTGGCTTCAAGCTTATGTTGCATTATTATTAAGCTGATAAATGGCTTAAATTTGGTGCACTGTTTCATTCTGCCTTTGGCATTTAATTTTTCTTGCTCAAACCTGAAATGGCAATTCTTATATCAGTTGGGCAAATGAATAGTAGCAGCACCAATGCCAACTCCAACATGATTATTTCATTCTCAAAGGAATAATATAGCAAAATGTGACTTTTTAGTTGCAGTCCTGAAGGTCAAATTAATTTCAAACTTTCTTTAGTTATACCATATGCTGCATGAAGTGTGAATTGAACTGGCATATAAAGTTATCAAACAGGCTGTTTTAGGAGCATTGAGCCAGTTGTCATCATCTGGAAGAAGGTGACCTGTGTGATTAGTGGGCATTTCATTAGACATGGCACAGCCGCTAGATTCATCTGCAATAGAGTTAAGCCTGAGATAAGCTTACAGCTTGATGAACAGAGGCTCATGGAGCTGGCACAGCTGCAGTCCGATACGGCCGATCATTTGGCTTTCTATTGTATTGTGTGTGTGTATTGCCTTTCTTATGATTGTTTTATTGGTATGTAGTATTAACAATATCAATACAAACATCTAAAGTAAAATGAGATACTTTTACTTGATATGCAAAATGTAGGAGTTAAATTAGTATGTTTGTTTTGAGAAGTTGAAATATTTTAAGGGTACTACAGTATGTAAGATTTTTGTAGTGTTATATATTTTGCTGCTATGTACTTGCAGTATTCCAAATCCTTCAAAGAATGTTCAAATCCAGAGAAAGAAGTAATTATTACTAATGAGTTCGCCCTATAATGTTGTCCTATACCTTAGATGCCAGGTTTTATTTATGTAAAACATAAAAATGACTTAATATGCTGTGTTTAGTTAGACTGCATAGAGTAGCATATAACAGAACTATAAATCTATTTAGTATAAAACAGCATGGCCATGCGGTGGCGCAGTAGGTAGTGCTGTTGCCTCACAGCAAGAAGGTCGCTGGTTCGAGCCTTGGCTGGGTCAGTTGGTGTTTCTGTGTGGAGTTTGCATGTTTTCCCCGGGTTTGCGTGGGTTTTCTCCGGGTGCTCCGGTTTCCCTCACAGTCCAAACACGTGCTGTACAGGTGAATTGGGTAGGCTAAATTGTCCATGGTGTATGTGTGTGAATTGGTGTGTATGGATGTTTCCCAGATATGGGTTCCGGCTAGAAGGGCATCCACTGCGTAAAAACATATGCTGGATAAGTTGGCGGTTCATTGCGCTCTAGCGACCCCAGATTAATAAAGGGATTAAGCCGAAAAGAAAATGAAGGAATGAATGAGTGATAAAACAGCACTGCAACTTCTACATGTAATTTCAATTGGAAGCAGTTATGTGGCATAATAAAAGCTCTGCTGCTTTGGCTCATTATACATGTTTTCTGCAGGAGTCCCATAGAATGTTATGAAGATCACAACTTCAGAGATAAAACTACTTCTTTGTTGTGAACATGAATAAACATCTGTTAGTGAGGTATAAAAATGAGTTTTCTGTTTGAATGAAGTTGACTTTCTCGGAAAGTTCTAGCAGATAGTCAGAACTTAATTTGATCAATTTATTAGAAACGAGACCGATAATAAATTTGCTTAAGTGTATTTGGATTCAAAAGTCTCTTGACATTAGGGTTGTCACAATACTGAATTTTGATAATTCAGGAAATGAACGTTTTTAAAATTTTAGTACTGATTGGTATCGAATTACAGTATCGTGACAAGCCTGCTTGACATTAGCACCGAAAAACAAGACAGAATACTGAGTAAGTTTTTTTCTTTTTTACAGTATTATCAAAAGGTACAGTAAAATAATTTTCTGGTGAAGCCATTTACCAATTTTTTTTTTCTTTCTTAAGTATTTCTAGTAATAAAAGCACTCTTAACTTGCGTTTAGAAAACGTCATCTCCCCTTCAAAGTCCTTATTGAATTGTCTTTGCTTGCTTATAAAGTCTTGTTACTAGTAGGCTCTTGTAGATTTTGACGATATAATAACCTTAAATAAAAATATTGTGGTTTCACGGTATAAATGTAAAAAAAACAACTTTTTTCCCCTTTGAACGCAATATATTTTATTTTGAGAAACATTTAAAATATTTTGAAGCAGTAAACATGTCAGGCTAAATAATTCAAATAAATCATTGACTTCTGCTGTCTTCATTTCTGTCGAAAACAAGGATTTCTTTACAATTTAAAATGGCATCTTTGGAGGTGTTTTCTGCTGGAGATACTGTTGTACAAAAAAAAAAAAAAACGTAAATAAAAAAAATCTTACACATCCCTTAGGAACGGTAAAGCAGAAAAAGTTGAGTGTTTTCAAGCCTTGACCTTTCCAAACCACGGTATACCTTGAAAATGGTTATTGACCCATGCCTAGTTACTAGTCAATATAGTCTCTAGAATATTTAGAAACGGTTCAGTCTGTCAAAATAATTCTGAAATTGGAAAATAATATACACAGCGTTTATTGTACCTGTAAGCTCTTATGTCCTCTGCTGTGGATCCTTTCTCCAGTCGCAGCATTTTGTACAAACTGTCCCCATATCATCTAAAGCCTGATGAAACCCTGATGGCTCAATGTTTAATTGCCAGATTTTCTGAAGTACAGTGTTACCCATAATCTCAATCAGATAAATTACCATGGAAACAAAATGTGGCCAAAGACATGTCTTCCCTCAGGAGTGTTGTGGATGATGTAATCAAGACTGTTGTTTATTTTGCAATAATAAATGTAGGGTGTAGCTTTTGTGCACGAAGACACCACATAAAACAGATTTCAGACAAATTTCTGAGACTGCATAACTTAATCATGTACAAAAAAGCAGAGAGAGAGCTTTGGTGATAACTAAAGGAATATTTGCTTACTACAGTACTAAGTTATCACTAGAAATGCCATCAAAAGTGGAAAATGTTGCAAAAAAACATACATTTACATACATTTCAACTGTCAGAAATAGTGGATTGTGGGATATCGAAGGCAGCAAAGGACACATCTATCCGAAGAAGGTACCTCCCGAGGAGTAAAGCAGAATTCAGATGTGCCTTGATGCATTTCTGCCTTGGAAAGGTGCCTACAAATGCAGCATTTTAGAGCTTTCAGACACAGTGTAGTATCATTCAAAGGTTTTTTGGGTCAAATAATATTAAAATGTTTAAGAAAGGTATTTTTTGTTCATCTAGGTCACATGTATTTGATCAAATATAGCATAAAATATTAATCCATTATTTAATTGTTGGTTTTAAATGACCATTTTCTATTTGAATATACAGCAGTCCCTCGTTAATCGCAGGAGTTACGTTCTAAAAATAGCCCGCAATTCGTGAAATCCCCCAAGTAGTCCGCTTTATTTTTTATAAATAAATTATAATTTTTTTTTCTGTACACTTTTCTCAGACAATCATTAACATTTTCACACTTTGCTCTTTTGTTTAAACAATTGTGTAACTTCTACCTTCCTTTAGCATGTTCAGTTGGCCGTTCTTTGTACGTGGATTACCCAATTAGCTGGATTTGGTTATTGACGATTTGACCAATCCAGGATCATTTCATTCTTCAAAACTCATCCGAGAGTTGTTTTCATAGCAACAGTTCTGGTAGCTCAAACCTGCTCGGGAGCAGGCTTATTTAATTTACACCAGATTAGATTGGGTCTTCTTAAGCAAGGGTAATGTACCAAATGCTGATATTTTCTTACAGTAGTAACCTATAGGTTATATACACTTGGAAAAACAGTAAAAAAGGTAAATGTTTATAGTTACATTTATAATTTAGAATAATCCATAACATTTCATTTTAAATAATAATGTTTATGGTTACATATACATTTAAAAAAATATATATAAATAAAACATTTGTTATCAGTACTCTCTAATAAAAGTACAAAAGGGGGTGGTTCTCCCTAAGGGGATCAAATAGAACATTTATTAATATGAACTTTTTAGATACAAACGCGTCCTATTTTAAGGTACTGACCAGCTTTACAATTTGTGTATGATAATAGACATGCACAATATTCGATTGTTTTTTATTTTTATATATATATATATATTTACAGTAAAGGAATAATTATTTATGCAGTCATGCACATGTTGACAGCTGATATGACAGTGATTTGATGCTTTGCTTTACCAATATCAAAATGATAGCAAAAAATAGCAAAGTCTATTTAAATTTGCTGATTAAGAAACTCAAATAGGCCTAGGCTACTATAATAAAGAAAATCCGATCTAAAATGTAAAACTAAACAAATTGCTGCTAAATATTCTTGCCTCATGAACGTGTAAAGCCTGCAGCCCACAACAAATGTGGAAAGTTATTGCGTATAATATTTATCAAACCATTTACTATGAATTTTAGATAATTTTGCTCACATGGATAATTAAAAATTAATCAGATGATGTCATTACGCTGTTGTGCCATCAGCCAATCATTGCATTGCTGATCATGATTTCGAGGATCGATAGATCTGTCCCTCACAACACATGCAGCGATCTCAGATCAGTTCATCCAGACATTTTAATCTGATTTGCGAACTTGTTTGAAGAACCAAATTAGCCAGAGATCAGTTATCAAGATTAAAACATCCAGGATCTGCTAAATCATCTTAGATCATTTAAGCGAGGTACCAAGTACAAACCCCAGAAGTCAAACTTTTTGTGCGAGGTTTAGCATCTTCCTCTGCCCTTTGGGTGCTACTGCAGGTGATTTTGACCGTGCAGACCGTGTCGACATTCTGGGGTTTGTTGGGGATAAAACTTGCAAACATACTGTACAGCACTTCAGTCACACTGCTAGCGATCGAAGATTTATGTAAATTTGGCAAGCTGAACGCATTCTGTACTGTAGACACGACATGGATTGACAGTGGTCTATAGCCAATCAGGGCGCAGAACTACACAATGCGCGTTTAAAAAAAAAAAAAAAAGCATGTCAAATTGCACAAAAAAAAATCAGCAAAAGGTGAACCGCGATATGGTGAGGTAACACTGTATTTTAAAATGGACGTTCTTTTAATTGCAATGCAAAAATTCCAATGCTAATCTTCTTATTATGGCTCTCAAGAAATGTTGTTATTGTCTATCAAAGTTCTAACTGGTTATGCTGCTTAATAAGTTTGTATTAATGTAAATGTAATTCAGTAATGAACAGAAAAAAAAACTACTTTTTTAATGTCAAAGATTTAGGAATGTGTCCAGTTTAAACTCAAGACACAGTGGAGATATGGTTCAACAGGGCATTTCTCAAAAAGACCAATGTTGAGTTTATTGTTTAAATCACTTAAAGGCTTTAATGATCTGGGAAGGTGTTGTGTGTGCATACACGTCTAATGGCTTTGTCAACATGGGGTTGTAATCTGTGAGATCAGCAAAACATAATCATCTTATGCAAAGGCATTCTGAGAATGTGGAAGCCATAGCTCTGCCTATCAGTGAGTGTTGGTGGTACACTTCCAAAATATAAGCGGAAATATATCATTTATGTTTTCCCAGTAGCATTTAAGTTCTTTGATGTCTTTCTCACATCTGAAAACCACACCTGTATGTTTCAACATGAGCACCATTCAACATTGCCACACCTTGTATCCGCCTAGTGTGTGTCTGTGTACATTATGTGTGTCAATAATGCTGTATGTTCAGGAAGCAACTCCTGTTGGATGCAGTGAATGTTTTGAATGCATAATTAAGTGTTTTTTACTGTACTTCAGCTTGAATCATGGCAGATGCCAAGCCGCCCTCTGACCGGCCTCAGAGGAAGATGTCCACTACAGGGGACAGTTTATACAAGGTGCTGGGACTGGAGAAAGGAGCCACAGCAGAGGATATTAAAAGAGCTTACAGGTACAGTAAATGCTGCAAATGATTTTTTTTATTTTTATTTTTTCAGTTTTTAAACTGTGATATAAGATAAACCTGTTTATAAATTTTGACTACATTCACCGGTGATAATTGTTCCATGGTAGAGAGATTGTAATAATTTTAGTATTATTTATGGTTTGTTTTTCGTTCAATAATATTATATTTTACTCTATAGGCCTACTAATTTTATGAAAAACTTATTAAAAATAATAATTAATGTAGAAAACATTTTCCATAACTTTAATTGAATTAATTGAAATGTAGCTAAAGATGTTATGTAAAATGTATATATGAATATTTAATATTAATGCTGTAAAATGTTTGTATAATATTTATTATACAAAAAAATTTTTACAGTTAAATTTTATGTACAGCATTGTTTTATTTCCATTTTGTTATTTGAAATCTGAATGAAAGCCCTTTTGATAATTACTAGTATTATTGTTAAAGCATTTACATTTTTGGGGCACATACTCCCGTTTTCTTTTTTTTTTTTATTATACCTCTATTTGATTAAGCTACTATAAATGATTACTAGACAAATGCACACTAAACTTAACATTTCCTGAGTCAGTCTGGTCACTGTTTGTTCTTGTTTGACAGTGGCATAATAAATTAAAGGAGAAATTGGTTGGTTCATGTAGGGTTGGGCGATACTGCAAAGCAAATTATCACCCTATCATGTTTCATATCATTCGATAGGGATAATTATTGAATATTTTTTAACAATGCATTTAAGAATATTAGGATTTTTTTAACCACCTTATTTTAATTTGTCAACATTACTAAGGCAAATTGTTTTATTAGTCAAAAATAAAAATATTTAAACAAAATGTCTGATCTCTTTATAATAAATAAAGTGTTAAGGAGACTCTTGAATAATAAAATGTTACAAAGTGTTTGCAATGGTAAAGATCAAGACCTGTAAGGTGTCAATAATAATGATACAGTAAACCTCAAACTCTGTAAACAAAACAAATTATGATAATCAGATCTGAGCTTTCAAGTAAAGGAGCCAGCCATTAATATTCAAATACATACTGCAACATTACAAATTGTGAAGTTGAATGAATACATTACCCCTATGCTAAAAATCTTTCAGATGAGGAGCTAGTGGCTGGGATGCACAAGAAAAGAAACCAAAAAGCCACTCTGGTGACATCCTTTTTCATTTACAATCTCCTCACTGCTGCTATACGGCGCTCATTTTTGCGCTTGTTATTCTGACCTGAAGAGACAAGCGTGAGTGTGTGCTTTGTGTTTGTCTGTCGTTATTACTGAAATGTGTATATTCCATACAAAGTGTGAAGCAGATTGGTTAGTTCTAGCCCTCGGGGCATTTGGAAAAGTTTAGATGTTTTTCCAACTAGGTGTACATGGAAAATGCATGTGCACGTCATATCATGTGCACGTCTCTCACGCTTATCACTTTAGGTCAGAATAACAACACGCGCAAAAATGAGATCCGTATAGCAGCAGTGAGGATTGTAAATGAAAAAGGATGTCACCAGAGTGGCTTTTTGGTTTCTTTTCTTGTGCATCCCAGCTACTAGCTCCCCATTTTAATAAAACTATAGTGGTTCATACCGAAACTACGTACCAAACTTTTTTTATTATCAACATTGACAATGGTGTTCGGTCAATAAAGACCGATATCGATTTTATCGCCCAGCCCTAGGTTCATGGCTTTGCTGTAGGGTTGTCAAAAGTATCAACTTCGCTACCAATCGGTACTGAAATTTTAAAAAGGTTTATTTCCCACTAACATATGAGCACGTTCTTAAACACCGCTGATTGGCCATTGTGTTCATGCGCTCAACAGAAATTACTGTGGTCGTTTTTAAATTTTCAGTACCGATTGGTACCGAAGTTGATTTCGTTTGACAACACTACTTTGCTGTATAAACTTAAATCATTTCAATAAACAGCCATTTATGTATTTTCCATTGGCCATGATAGCATTATTGAAACTATGCATGTTGTATGTTTTCCAATCATTGTTTAAACACATGCACATTCTTTGCTTTAACAGAAAACTGGCTCTGAAATACCATCCAGACAAGAATCCAGACAATCCTGAAGCTGCAGAAAAGTTCAAAGAAATTAATAATGCCAACTCAATCCTCACCGATGAGACTAAGCGCAAGATCTACGATGAGTACGGTTCCATGGGACTCTACGTGTCGGAGCAGTTTGGAGAAGAGAGTGTCAAATACTACTTCCTCATGTCGAAGTGGTGGTTCAAGGTGAGAGCTAGTTTTCAAATAAGCAGAGCTTTTATTTATCCTTTACTTGGCGTCTTGACCTACCCGGACATTCTATAGTGGCATATTTTCCGGGTCTAGACTACACAATATCAGCCTGATTTGGCACAATCAATTGGATGTAGTAGTGTTGTTGTGGTGATTTATGAGTGATGATGGCGATCGGGATTGCAAGAATTCATCAATTAGTTTTAAATAATGTTTCATAGTGGTTAAAGAGAGAGCTCACCCAAAAATGAACATTTACTCAACTTTTATTAGCTTCTTTATTCTGCCTTGTTCCAAGCCTGTTTGACTGACTTCTGTTGAACACATAAAAAGATATTTTGAAGAAAGCTGAAATCCTGTAACCATTGACTTCCATAGTAGGAAAAAAACTATGGAAGTTAATAGTTTCAGGTTTCCAACATTTTTCATAATATCTTCTTTTGTGTTCAACAGAAGAAAGACAGAGAAACAGGCTTGGAACAAGTAAAGGCTGAGTAAATGATGAGAGAATTTTCAGTTTTGAGTGATTTATGCCTTTTAACAAATGACACCACAACTTATCGTATCCTGACATAAAGAATAGCATGGTTTTTTTTTTATCCTGCATGATTGGTTTCTTCACATGTGATTTTGACTAATAGGAGCACAGGACTCTGGAGTGCTTTAGGTCACCCCTTTTAAACATGGTGAGCAGAATAGTATTGGTGCTGTTACTGGAATCACACAATGGAGTGTCTGGTGTCTATTGTCTTTTTTGTGGGACTCTTTTGGTGACGAGCTTTAGTAGCTTGTTTACTTTTTTTGAAAATCATTCACTTGTTTTAACATTCTTGTTCACGTTGCAGTTGTTGCAAGCACAAAGAGTAGTTTGACCTTTTTTTAGTCCATAATTTCACCATGAATTTAGGGGTAAACGTGTCCCATAATCTGACCGGGGGCCTGTACCCTGAAGCTAGATTAAATCAAATCAAATCACTTTTCTTGTCACATCATCAGCAGCACGTGTGCTATGATGAGTGAAAAGCTTAGCTGGCTAACCCTGTAATGTGATGTAATGTTTATTTATATAGCACATTTATTTTGTGTGGCCATACATCCAAAGCGGTTCATAATCATGTGGGCGGACTCTCCACACCACTACCAGTGTGCAGCATCCACTTGGATGATGTGATTGCAGACACCAACTATTGGTGGCCAATTCGGTGGATTGGGATGATTGGGAGGCCATGATCGGTAAGTGCCAATGTAGGGAATTTGGCCAGAACACTGGGTGTGCCATGGGATTTTTAATGACCACGGAGAGTCAGGACCTTGGTTTAACGTCTCATCCGAAAGACAGAGCTCACTGACAGTATAGTGTCCCCTTCACTGTACTGGGGCATTAGGACTCCAACAGCAACATAGTTTTCCCATGTGTTCTTCCATCTAAGTACTGACTAGGCTCAGATCTGCTTAGTCTCAGTGAGTAACCGGTCTTGGGCTGCAGGTTGATATAGAGTCAGATAAATATTTAACTGAACCAGTTAACTGAAACTTAACTGAAACCAGATTAGTTTGCACAAATTCTGGGATTAATGTACCATAGGTAGCTCACCTGATCTCAGCTGCTCCATTATTCCATGGCAACAAACAGTGATTAACCCCCAGGGGTCAAAGACAGCGTATACGCGTTTTGAAGCGTTTTCACATGATAAAGCCGGAAAAAAACTTAAATTACACTTTCAGTTTTGTTCATACAGATATAAGCAATACATCAATCGAAACTGTTAGGTGTCTAGTTTTTTTTGTGTACACTCACAATAACAACAAAAGTGTGTGCTTTTGCAAAATAAGGAAAATAAACAGTGAAGGCACTTTCTCTTTTCTCTCGCCGTAAACTGTTTTTACAAACGCGTTAGTAAACGCGTCAGTAAAATGCACTGAAACTCTAACGAAAACTAAACACTACAGACACAAGACGCATATCTATAGAAAGCTTGAAGTGTCTACTTTTAAATGCAGCAGGTGCATGTTGAAAACAAATATTGCTTGATAAAGTAATCAGTATGAAACTAACGCTATGTCTAGTTTCTCTGTCTGAGCTCATTGTTTTTAATGCGACCACACCCACGAGGCTTTGTTATTACAATCGTCCACGTGAGACGGGCTTCTTGTAAACTATGGTCAGAAAAAACAGCGGAATCTCCACGAATACATGAGACATACACATGACAGACATACCTGCATAAAGCTTGGAGGGTGAACTTTCCAACTCATTTTGATAGCAAATGTTGTCTCGCTAGGTAATCCATACAATTCTCCCGGCAGAGCGCGCATCACGCCGGCTCTTCCCACTTCTGCTATTAATACAAACAATGACGTAAGCTGCCCACAGCGCGCTGGCTAGAACGTGACTCATGTTATACGTGTTATTAATTAAATTTTTGTTTATTTTATTTTGTAGTTGAACCTGTTAAAGTTTGGAAAAAGTTAACTAAGGCTGCAACCTTTTGGGCAAAATATATATAAAAGGTCTTAAAATATTATTTTAATTATTCTTGTGTTTTGTCATTATGCCAGAGTCATTCAGAAATTATTAATAAATGCTGGATTAATGCACAAGGAAGTTTTTATTACAACAGTTTTGCAAACACGTTTTATACCATTTCAAATATTTCCCTCCATTTCTCAGTGAATATAGGCAATGTATTTTGATGCATTTATACAAAAAAGGATTAATTAAACAGATATATTTATTAAAATAATATTTTAGTCACCAAATATATTCAGAAATTGAAAGATAATACAATAAAATTCAAGCAAAATATTGAAAACAAATTACAACCTACAGAATTTTTAATAAATGTAACAAGCATTTAGTTTGGGCTAGTTTTTGCAGATGACATTGCTTTACAATGCCCTTGATAGGTGAGTGGGGGAGTGTCTTTTGTCTCTCCAGGTGTGAATTATTCATGACCATTGTCACTCACCTGAGATGAGCCAAACAAACTTTACAAAATGTAAATCTTTGTAATGTTTCCTTTGAATGAGAGGATAAAATAATTTTTACATAATTGTGAAGTAAATATTCTAGCCTACCAGACTGGTTACTCAAAAGTCTTGTTCAGGCATATTTAGTGTGTTTTTTTGGACCTTATTTCAGCCACATTTTTTTCTCTAAATCCTACTAACCACTACTAACCCTGCAGTCTGAACGCAACATCAATTACTTTGTAGTTTTGGTGAAATGAAAAGTTGAAGATGAAGAAAATGAAGATTTTTGCTTGGCACACATTTCTTTCATTCATTCATTCATTCATTCATTCATTCATTCATTCATTCATTCATTCAGGGAAAATACATTTTATAAGATTGACTTCCAGTGATTAGTTAAGACCACTTAAATCTGAAATTCTCCCTGAATTATCTGAAACGTCTTCCTTTACATTTTGGTAGTTAGATGTTGGAATAAATTATTATTTAGATTTTTATTCTGTAAACTTTCTTCCAATTTTAAAATAAGTTTCATAGTTTTCAGACATGTTTATCTTCTCTAAATGACAATATTTTTATGTGAAATTTGTAAGTACTGTTATCAAAACTTTATAAAATAGATAATATAAATATGTCAATTGTTTTTTGTTTGTTGTCTGTTAGACCCATGTGACATGTATACTGCCTAATCTTGGCCAGGACGCTTTGTAAAAGAGATTTTTATTCTCAATGCGTCTTTCCTGGTAAAATAAAGGTTGTTATAATAATAATAATAATAATAATAATAATAATAATAATAATAATAATAATGTAATACTTAAACCCATATATGCATGATAAATCTAGTACATCCAGAAACTGACAATTGTTCATTCAGTCTTCAGTTGTAATATTTCACTGATTCAGATTTTGAACTGTCACCAAAAACAGTTAGTGGACGATGGAAAAGCAGAAATGGTAAAAACATAATGATCACAGAAGGAAATTTCCAAAAGCAGTGCACTCCTATAATTGGAACAGAACAGATGTTTTTTAAGCAAGCTTTGTTCTCTGCCATTCTACATTATGAATTTTCTTTACAGGTGATTGTGGCTTTTGATCTACATGTGCTCAATTGATTTCTGCATTAAGCCTGCTTGAGAAAAATGTATCAGGCTGGTATTGGCAATGTATTTTTGTATTTTACCAGTCATTTCCCTCGTTTCATTTTGGGAGCTTTCTAGCCTGATAATCTCTCATGACCAAGATTGATTAATAGTTTGTGGATGCGCCTTGTAATTTTAACCTGTCACTGTGGAATTAAATCTCCAACATGTGGCTTTTAGAGAGAATCGTCTCTAATCTGAGGTCTGTGTCTTCTCTCCAGGCTACAGTCATGTGCTGTGCGGTTTTCTCCTGTTGCTGCTGCTGTTGCTGCTGCTGTTTCTGCTGTGGAAAGTGCAAACCACCAGAGGAGGATGAGAACTACCAGTACGTGGACCCAGAAGACCTGGAGGCCCAGATCAAAGCAGAGCAGGATGGAGGAGGTGAGTTTGTTGGGAAGGCGTGCTTGTTTTGATCTGACTCTAGTTTTTTTTAAAGATGGTTGCAGTAGTGCTTATCTGGCATTTTGATGATGTTGCAAATGGCACAAAACACTGATGAATTCAGCAATGACCTGTATAAATCATGAAGCAAAAATTAATACATCCATCAGAAGGGTTGTTGAGTCAACATTGCGCTTTATTGAAATGCCGTTTTGTGCTGAATGTATTTTTATATAATAATATGTGTGTCAGTGACAAAATAATCAGGGTGAATTACAATATATTTAATATATATAATATATACATATATGCGTGCATTATATTATATTTTAATTATATTTATGATTATTTATTTTTATTTACTTTTATATTAGAATGTCCATCGTTTGATATTAAAATTATTTATGTGTAAAATATTAATTGTTTATCATTTTTTCCTACTCTTTCAAACCACAATGTTTTACTGTTCAGCAAATTTTTAATCATTAAAAATTAATGCTGGGCAAAAATTAATTGCAATTAATCACATCCAAACTAAAAGTTGGTTTTTACATAATGTTTATATTTATTCTGTGTGTGTGTAATACACACTTGTACATTTAAAAAAAAAAAAATGTATTTACATAGATATTTTAATATGTGTTTGTAGTACTTGTATCATATACATACAGTTAGGTCCATAAATAATTGGACATCGACACTTTAAACTTTCACTTTTTAATACTTGGTTGCTAATAATTTGCAGTCAATTGCTATAATTGACTGCAAATTATTAGCAACCAAGTATTAAAAAGTGAAAGTTTGATTTATGATTATTATTCTGTCCAATTACTTTTGGACCCTTAAAAAGTGGGAGGCACATATGCAAACTGTTGTAATTTCTACAGCGTTTATCTGATTTGGATGTAATACTCTCCTGAATACTCTCTAATTAAAGCTGACAGTCTGCAGTTAAAGCACATCTTATTCGTTTAATTTTAAATCGATTGTGTTGGTGTATAGAGCCAAAAATGTTAGAATTGTTTCATTGTCCAAATATTTATGGACCTAACTGTATATATATTTTTAGCTAAATATAAATATTTTCTCAAATATATTGGATTTTTATGTCACTGTAAAAAAAGTTGACTCAAATTAAACTTGTAATGCAACTTGCTGCACAGATTTCACTCATTCACTTTGAACTCAACTTTTAACTCAAAAAAAAAAACTTTAAAGTACATTGTAAAAAATGCTGAGTTCCACACAATTCCAACACAAATTAAGTTAACTTTATTATTTTTACACATTTAAGTGGGATGAACATAAAACAATTAAGTTGTTTAAAAAAAAAAAAACTTTTAATAATTTTGTTGTTTCAACTCATTTTATGTTGTTTAAAGTTGTCATTTTTTTTTGTGCATTGCACTTGCCTTGATTTAAGTTGAGTCAATTAGAAAAACTTGTTTGTATTTTACATTATTATCTCATAATTATACACAGTACACAAACATAAATATAAACATTTATTTTGGATAAAGGTTAAGTTAAAGATAATATCTGCCCTGCACTATTAAAAAATGAATTGTTACGTTGCTATCGGCAATTGTTTATTCTGATTGGTCAATCACAACATTCAAAGGTATGATCTTCCCCAATAACAACCGATTAAACTAATAACAATGGCTCGAATGTGTACTAGGAATCATCTTGAATAAGGAGATGTATATACATATACAGTTGAAGTAAATTATTAGCCCCCCTTTTGAATATTTTTTTTTTTCTTTTTTAAATATTTCTCAAATAATGTTTAACAGAGCAGGGAAATTTTCACAGTATGTCTGATAATGTTTTTTCTTCTGAAGAAAGTTGTATTTGTTTTATTTTGGCTAGAATAGAAGCAGTTAAAAAAAAAATGTTAAAGGCTATTTTAAGGACAAAATTATTAGCCCCTTTAAGCTAATATTTTTTTCGATTGTCTACAGAACAAACCATCGTTATACAATAACTTGCCTAATTACCCTATCCTACCTAATTAACCTAGTTAAGTCTTTAAATGTTACTTTAAGCTGTATAGAAGTGTCTTGAAAAATATCTAGTCAAATATTATTTACTGTCATCATGACAAAGATAAAATAAATCAGTGATTAGAAATGAGTTTTTAAAACTATTATGTTTAGAAATGTGTTGAGAAAATCTTGTCTCTGTTAAACAGAAATTGAGGAAAAAAAATAAACGGGTGCTAATAATTCAGGGGGGCTAATAATTCTGACTTCAACTGTATATACACTAGCAGTCATCACTGCTGTTCTCAGCTGTTTGCAAATAATATTAATAATAATTAAGTTTCTAGAATGAATAGAGAGTTCAGAAGAACAGCTTTTATCTGAACTGGAAAGTTTTGTGACATTATAAATGGATCCTCTGAGAGATGCAGCTTTCAAGCGCTTGGTGAAGAGCTGATCATATCCGTTGAGCACATGAGCACAATGGCCAATCAGTGTTTAAGATCCTGCTCAACCAATCAAATATTAAAAGAAATTGGAACTTATCGGTCCTGAATTTGTAAAAACGTCCAAAGTCAGTACTTTTGACAACACTAATTGGATATTTGGCTCATACTCTGAAATTTCAGCATCATAAGAAGAAAACAAATTCTATCTTTCAAGTCAGGTTAGATAAATGAATACGTGAGGAGATTGATTGCCTTCAGAATCACCCATCATCTTTAAACATTGCACTGCATTTTATATTAATATTCTAGGTTTCTATTCTGGTCTAGTGTTTGACATGGCTTGAAGGTGAATGCAGTTTATCTTCGTTTAATAGTCAAATAAATGAAGTGTCGAGTGAGACTGGGCTCATTTTACTTGTCTAGCCTCAGTCATTTCCTTGATGGACATTTTGAGCGTTCAAGATGTGTGTGTATCAGTCAACTAGGGCATTGGCTACTGAGTGCCTCATCTTCCTCATGCTAATGTAGCTTTTGTATTATTTATTGGAGGCAAGGCAAGTGTTTTATCAGTTTTGTTGTGTCTAAATTTAGCACTAACAAATGTATGATTGTCAAGTTGAGTAGACAAGCAGTTTTGGCATGTTACAGGTTTGTAATGCAGAGAATCTTTATATATATATATATATATATATATATATATATATATATATATATATATATATAAAGATTCTCTGCATTACAAACCTGTAACATGCCATACATGCATACATACATATACATATATACACATTTTCAATTCATCTTTATTTCTATAGCACATTTACAATGTAGATTGTGTCAAATCAGCTTAACATAGAAGTTCTAGTAAATTGAAACAGTCAGTCCAGTTTTCAGAGTTGAAGTTCAGTTCAGTGTAGTTTAAATTTCACTGCTGAAAGTCCAAAGACTAAAGAGCAAATCCATCGATGCGCAGCTCAAGTCCCAAACCAAGCAAGCCAGTGGCGATTTTTCTGTTAATGAAGAAAGTGTTATCTTATATTTTTGTAAATATTATTGGATGATATTATTAGAAAAAGTATTGTTTGAGTATATTGTTTACGCAAACCAAAGTGTAGTCATAGAGATGTTGACCTTTTGTAAATGATGCACTCTAAGTAGATTTATAGCGAGCGTTCGCCTGAAAATGAAAAATTGCTACCAATTTACTGTCCCTAAGGGGAGATTATAATCCAAGATATAATTGGATTTTTGTCTTGTTTGGGAGATCATTAAAGAAGGTTTTATGGGGAGTTTATTTTTTGCACACACTGGTTGTTTCGCTCTAAAAGACCAGGGGTGGTAATTTTGTTGTCCTGTTTAGTGTTTTTCTTTTTCAGCTCCTCTCAAAGTTCTAGAACCCTAAAATCAATTTTAATGGTTTAATAAAGAAAAAGTCACCTACATGTAGGGCTGGGTGATATTGCAAATAAATTTATCACGCT
Source organism: Danio kyathit (assembly GCA_903798195.1). NCBI lineage: Eukaryota > Metazoa > Chordata > Actinopteri > Cypriniformes > Danionidae > Danio > Danio kyathit. Next base: position 44,242,162 of record LR812538.1, on the reverse strand, counting down.
ATCATGTTTCATATCGTTCGATATCGATAATTTTACACTGTAAAAGCCAAAAAGTTAAGGTGACCCAAAACATTTGAACATTTGATTGCAACAAACCGTTTAAGTTCAAAGACTAATCCTAATGAGTACTGTGAACTTAATCCATTTGAGTACATGAAGCAATTTGAGCATAGTAAACCCCAATAATTGAAGAGAACTCAAACCAACTGAGTACTGTAAAATCCAGTAGGTTAAGGCAACTCAAACCTTTTTAAGGAAACCGATTGCTAAAAACCATTTGAGTTAAACTAATCGATATGAGTACTGTGAACTTACTCCATTTCAGTTGAAGTAATGAGGTATTTAAGTGAACTTATTGGCATTTTGCTTTATAAATCTTTAGCAAGCTAATTGGCATTCCTTCCAAGGCACGCATTCAGCAGCCACATTTTAATAAAACTATAGCGCTTCATACTGAAACATTTTATTGACAATGGTGTTCGCTCAGTTAATATCGATACTGATTTTATCGCCCAGCCCTACCTACATGTAAACTTAAGAGCAGAATTTCATTTTTGGATCAACCATTCATTTAAATGTTTTACTTTTGGCTATCCTTGCAGTTAAGTAAGAATCCAGTACATTGAAATCTTTCCTGTGACCTGTAATATGAGGTAATGGTTTCCCTTTTACTTGACAGGTGAAACAATAATTATCGTTCAGCCTATACCTAGTCCCGGTCCAGAAATCTGCAGTGAAACTTTACCGGATTCAAAATGACTTGTAAGACTCTTCGACTGCATGAGTCACCGCATTGTGAATGTCAACCTACACAACCCTGTGCTTGTCCATGATTCACAGCATTGTCTTTCACTGACATCTGAATTACTGTGCCGCTATTTGTGTTTGCTCTTACAAAGGCTTCAGATTAATCATTGGATCTGGTTTTCAGACTTTATTAAACATTGTAACTCCCAACATCTTGACAACATGACTGAGGCTTATTAAACAATGCCATCAGAGCTCATTAAGTAGATCAAATATTTTCCATATTAAGGAATTCCAAATGAATGTACTGAAGATTATGCATTGTACTGAAACCCAGAGACCTGCATTACAGATTTTGAGATATCAAGATGCTTTTGCTTTGCATGGCTCGTGCATGAGAGTTTGCATGTTAGGCGTGGATGTCTGTGTTTTGCATGTTGTCCTCCGACCATGTCCGACCGAGTACTTTGAACCTCATATAGGTTCTAAGGTTTGGTGTCCAGGAGGTGGAAATAATTTTATGTGAAATACTTTTATAGCAACAACTGCTGTTAAATCAATATAGTTATATTTATTACAGGGTCTGTTTAAATTCTTGATTGTGATTGGCAGGAAGAAGTGCAATAAAATAATTTAACTAGTTCCAGTAAGTTTTGATCTGATTTTGAAATAAATATGCTTCCCTCAAACATTAGTTGTAACCAAAGTAACTCAGTGCCTTCATTCATTTGTGTAATTTTAAGGACATCAATGTGTGCTTCACATCGAGAGCCAATGGAGAATAACCAGCTTGCAAATATGCTCAAATATTTGTGAAGAGATGCCTAACACCCGTTACTATGAGCTATTGGATATGCCTGGGTCATTTACATGCGCACACATGCAACTGATTCAAAGTGGGGACCAATAAATCTAACATGTTATAACTGATGAAAATTTGGTCAAATTTAAAAGTCATCTATAACTTTGCAAATATGCAGGATAATCAACGGCTTGTAGTGTGTTTAAGGATCTTGAATGCACTTTGTGGAGGCAAGGTCCAGTGCTTTGTTGGGTGGTTGTCTCTTTACCCCTGCAGTCCATGTTATTCATTTAAAATCCTTTAATAAATGGAAATCCATTGAATAGCCATTATTATTATTAATTGTTTTTAATATATATATATATATATATATTTATTTATTTATTTTTATATATATTTTTAAATTTAAAAAAAATATACATTTAATTTTTTTAAAATATATTTTTATACCTAAAAATCTATAAAAATGTACTGATAACTGGTAACCAGGATGTCATGCATACATTATTATTATTATTGTTATTATTATTATTATTATTATATTATTATGAATGGTAATAATAATATATTTAATGCCTAATATTAATCCTAAATGATTGTGTGGTAAAAGCACTATTTTAGAGGATGTTAGAAGGCCAGCGAGTGTGAGAGTGAGTCAGCTAAAAATGGGATTTCTGTTGGGATTCTTGCGTCAGCATGAAGCAAAGCTGTCCAAGGTGTTTGTCATTGATTGAAACACAATCAACATGAGGCGTCTCGTACAGAGGCACCGCTGGTCTGTCACCTCAGCCATCTGTTAAGCAATGTCAACCTCCATAAATAGCCCATTTCACCTGTTTTGTGTTGCATTTGTCATCTTCGTTCTTCTTTAGCTCTGTTATTTTAAAATAGAGTGTATATATAGTTGAAGACAAAGTTATTCGCCCTCATGAATTTAGTTTTTCTTTTTCAAATATTTCCCAAATGATGTTTAACAGAGCAAGAGAACAATTTTTACAGTATTTCCTGTACTATAATATTCCAATTTAATATTTTTTTTCTTCTAGAGAAAGTTGTTTTTGTTTTATTTCAGCTAGAATAAAAGCAGTTTTTAATTGTTTAAAAACCACTTTAAAGTCGATATTAATAGCCTCCCTAAGCAATATATTTTTTTCAGTTGTCTACAGAACAAACCATTGTTATCCAATAATTTGCCTTATTACCTTAACTAGCCTAGTTAAGCCTTTAAATTGCACTTTAAGCTGAATTCTAGTGTCTTGAAAAAAAATCCAGTAAAATATTATTTACTGTCATCATGGCAAAGATAAAATAAATCAGTTATCAGAGATTACAGTATATACAAGAGGGCCAATAATTCTGACTTCAAATTTATATGTAGAGTGTTTTGTTTTCACAGTGTTATCACTAGTAATGGTGCATTTGTAGTGAATACATTCATTAATAAATCCACATTTGCATTTATTGCTGCATACGGATGGCTGTCCATTAGCAGGGCGGTGATTTGGAAGAGCTGCATCAGGGAAGGGAGGTATGTTTCGTATCGCAGAGCTGTGACCACTACTAGCCATAATCCCAGTAAACCGCATCTGATGTGCTTCAATTTAAAGAACCCAATGTAGGCCTAGTGTGAGTTTTTCCTGCTTGCAAAAAATCCTGCATATTGTACACAACCCTCATACCACCAAACTGCATTACACGACATGTTCTGTGCCTCTGTGCGGTCTAATCCTCAAAACTGATGGCTTCATGCAAAACCGAGATGAATTGAGTCTGCTTTTATCTGCATGAACATATGGTGCACCTAATTTACTTAATAGTACTGATAGACCAATATGTCGGCTTATGTTTGAGCATTTTGAGATTGGCAAATGTTGAACAGAATTAGGTAATGCATATTTCCTTTCTTCAATAAGCTCTGCATTACAGTAATCTTTTATATGCAGTGTATATATACTATGATGTATCCAATCGCCATATTTCAACATGACAATTTTTTTGATGGAGGGAGGGGGTGGGGGGGGTGCATTTTCAGCAACCACTAATGTAGTCTTTAGTTTCTGTGATCTGTCATTGTCAATATTCCTGTTTCTCCAATAGTAAAGCATGTTGTTAGCAAGGCAAAGGTTGTGAGTTTGTTACATAGAGAAAGCAACAGATCATTAAACGTATACCTTTAATGCAATTTAAGTAGCTTGGGATCTGTCAAATGGGGACATGTAATCTAAATTTGAAAATCTATTTTTGCTTCACGCATTGTAGATTATAGTTGGACAGTTCAACATATCAAGTATTTATTGGAAATAAAAAACTTTACTATTATCCCTGATCAATTTACTGTGTCCTTGAGTATTTTTAGAGGCAAAATTATTTTTTTTATTGCCACTTTTAAATGGGGCTGCACGATTCTGACTAAAATGTGAATCATGGTTTTTTTTTATTTTTTGCTTGAAATCAAGATCACGATTTTCTCACAATTTTGGAGATGTAAAATAAATAATAATATCAGGACTATGTGTAGGTCTTCTGTTGGTTAGAATGCAAAATTTTGTATAGACTTGAAATGGTGGACTTGAACAGACTTTAAATATGTCCTGAATGGACTATTATGTTTGAGACGTGCTTGTCATTTGTCATTGACAACATTATTAAACCATTTTTTTTCACTGGTAAAATTTGTCTTTATCAGATTCCCTCTTGCATGATATTCAACATTATATAGGCTAGATTAGTTATAGTGACACTTAAACATTTACTTTCAACCACAACACTTTGTGTTCCCTATGAAAGAAAAAACATATCAAACTCTAAAATGCAATATGATCATTTAAATGATGTGCACGCCGGTTGCACTGCCGAGTGTGCTCATGTCATGGCTGCCGTCATTCCGGAAAAAAAAAACATGCTAATCATATTTCCCATTCGGCTCCCAAACGATCGCTCTGTGCAACAAAATGAACGTTACTTACAACTTAATTACCTGTTATTCACAGCCTATGAAGGTTCTGTTCACTAAAGTAAATATCATTGGCAGGCACGCGCACGTCCTCTCTGTAGTAAACAAACAGTGCGTCAGCTCACGTGTGATTTCGTGGATGCAAATACATCATTACATTAAGACAGATATTATATTTTTGGGTCAATTATAAATACAGTATGTGACACTTTTAACGCCATTTGGAGGTGTCCATGTTGCTGTACAGCATATATAAAACAACATAAAGACTTGTGCGTCCACCTTTACACTTGTCTCCTTACTTTGAAAATATCTGAATCGGAGAAAATCTGAATTAAGGGTCTAATTCAGATCGCGATCTTTGTTCGATTAATCGTGCAGCTCTACTTTTGAATGCTTGTAATACAGTTGAAGGCAAAATTATTACTAAATTATTATTATTTATTTATTTTATTTTATTTTATTTTTTTTAGTTTGGCTGGAATAAAATAAAAATTAGTCTTTAGTTTATTTAATTAAAAAATATATATATTTTTTTGTCAATATTATTAGAATTATTCGGATTGTTAGAGAAGAAACCATTCTGATTAACCTAACTTGCCTAGTTAAAGTAATAACCTTAAGCTTTTAGCACTTTAAGATGAATTCTACTGCTGTCTTGTAAAATAACTAGAACAATATTATGTACAGCCATCTTGGCAACGACAAATTTGTTTTAGAACAATTGTTTAAAAACGCTGAAAAAAATCTCCTTTAAATATCACTTAAGTAATATTTTAAAAATACACAAATGAAAATGAATTTTCACTGTATTACCACAGAAATATGAAGCAGCACAATCATTTTCAGAATTTATCATATTTAGAAAGGTTTCTTAAGCAGCAAATTAGCAATTTATTGTTTAAATCATATTTTTCCAAATATATGTTGAAATATTACTATATATGAATTACCATTGGCCACTTAAACATAAACTGTGTAAAATGCAGGGTTCCACACAACTAATTTTTGTTGGAAAAACATGAAGGAATGAAGTTAACTTGTCCTTTTTATAAATTTAAGTGAATTGAACATAAAACGACTGTTGTCCCCCTCCAAAAACTCAAGAAATGTGTTTCAGCTCATTTTAAATGTGTAGTTTGAACAAGCAGCAAACATAATTTTTGAGTATGTATTGGTCAACCACTTTTACTTAAGAGCAACTGAAGACATAATCAGTTTCTAATTTTGTCCTTAATGTTTTTATTTTTTTGTAGGCGCAGATGTCCCTATTTTGATCCAGCCCAGTTCCACGGCCAACACCTCAGAGTCTAAGCATTTCGCAGCCAGCCAGCCCGTGTACAACACCCAGAAATGAGCCACCTGCCTGGCCCTGGTCCCGTTCATCACCGAGGGGTCCTGCTGACGGACTGTAAAGGCCCCTAATGTAGTGTGCTTATCGCAGGGCATCACGGCACAAGGACTAAACTGTGCCACTTGCGCCACACCCTGACTCTGACCCACTGGAAACGAGTGGCACTTTGCCAAAAGACAAGGAAGCCTCTGCCAATCTCACTTTATCTGTGTCTCCATTTGTGTGTACGTCTGTCTGTTCGCTCGTCTATAACCACACGCTCATTTCAAAGTCATATAAGACTGGTGCCATTAGGCAGCGCTCCAGGAGGGAAGTGGGTTTTAAATTTGGGGGTGTTTTTGTTTTTTTTTTTTCTGGTCCTGGCTATTTATTTATTTCATTAGATTTTTTTTTCTACTGTGTTCGAAGCATGGATGTGAGTGGAATGATCATATGAGTGCATGCAAAGCAATAACAGCATGCCTCTACTATACAGCATAGGAACATGTGCGCAAAAACCTTCCCACTTCTCTTCATCCACATGCCGAGCCATTATGTGGCTTTTTTTTATTATTAGTTTAAGTTTGCAGTCATCTGTTACATTTTGCTTTGTTACATTTATTTGGAGATCCAATCAATTTTATGCTGCATAACGACTCTTCCTAATGACCGAAGCCAAGGCAGACGCTTCTAATGTCCGCTGACATGTCGTGCTCGGTCGTACATTTCCCTGAAAAGATTGAAACACTTGAATATTTGCTGGTAAAAGTACATATTTTTTTTCTATGCACTTTTTTTTTTCTTCAAAGGAGGCTTCTGATGCAAATCCTAATGTCTTCAGCCCTTACTAGTCAACTGCAAAAGCGCGAAACGTCTCTAAATGTGAATTTTTAATTTGCTTAAATGGGCTGAAATGCGATCGTCCTGACTTTTTGATGAACGCTATGCCAAATCATCGAGCGAATCTATGCTTTCTTCGTGCTCTTAGGTCAAATAGGCAACTACTTTTAAAGGTCTTATTTATTTATATTATATCAGAATGGAGATGGACTTGTTCTGATTGAAAAGGATGCACTGTGTAAACTCGATTTCAGAATCTGCAAGAGCCTCATTTTAGCAATAAGGAAATGCCCGTCATGTTAAATGTGAAGGACTCAGTCAGGTTACCGTTAGAAATCTTACATTAGAGCGAGTACGTTTTTTTAGATGCCAAATGTTTCCCCTATAAGCTGTTGTTCTGAATGCAATAGTGTATACTTCGATCTTTTTGTTTCAGTGTGCAAATAGTAATGTTTGTCATAAATCCAAGTAGTGTATGGTCATGTCCGTTCTGGGGGGCATTTTCTTATAGCCAAGACGTTTCTCTTTTATTTTAGAAAGATAATTATGTCAGAGAATAGACTTGCCAAATGATAAGCAGATGAAGGCAGATATTCATTAGAAAGCATTAGGATATGATCTGCTTCCAAACCAACTCTTACTTCCTTTTCTCATTTTTATTTATCACTGTATTCGCACTTAATTTCAATGAACAAGGCCCATTTCTGCAATCAACATTTATGTGTTTTAACATTTTTGGCATCTGTTTGGGGTGCAAATTGATGATTTTAATGCGATTTGGAGGTTTTGGCCTCTTCGCCAGTGCACATATTAAGTTTTACGATGCTGTGTGTACAGTAGAAACCTGTTTAAAAGGGCCGAAAAAAGCAGAATTTGGCCAGAAGTGAGCTATGAACCGCGGCACTACATCGTTACCTTCCTCCTGTTTTTATTCAACATGGTTCGTAATGCATCACATTTTGTTGTTTATATTATGGAATCCGAAATTCATTAAATAAATGGGGATTTGTACAAATCTTTGCATTGGAGTGATTGTGCGCTTGTAAATGAATGAGAGCCAGTGTCAGCCATCTGGTTCACTTCACGCTGCGCTATAGTTGTACACATAAGCTTGTAATCAGCTTAGAGTTCAACTCCATACGCTCATTAACAGCTCCTTCAACATACTTAACAGGAAGTGCAGAGTCAGATTTAGCCACGGTGATGGTCTTGTGGAAAGGTTTGATTCCTGTGTGACGACACAACCACTAGTCCCGTTTCAGTGCCTTTGCCAGGGGTCAGAACTACTTCAAACATTTCCTGTTTGATGAAGGTCTGTTTTTTCTTTTCTTTCTTTAAGCATGACAGCCTGTGCTAATTTGTGAATAGAGTCTACATACAACCCCATTAGCAAGGTCAATATTCACCATTTAGCATGCACTGTAAAAAAAATATCCATAAATTATTAGTATTTTGTTATTCGTGTTTTTATTTAAAATGTTTCCCCATTTATTTATGCTTTTGAATTGCATTATGGGACCTTGATCTTTCTTTCAACAACTTTTAACCTTGAAAAGTGACTTTTATTAACATTTTTAATAGTTTAAAGTGATATTTAGTCTGGGTAGGTGTAGTATGTTATCGTACAAAAACCTTGTAATAAACTGCCAGTACATTTTCTGTTATTTTACAGATTTATTTCTCTACATATTATTATTGTTTCTTATCTGTTATTTTATTTCAAACTACTAAAATGTCAATAAAAAGTCACTTTGTTAAACTGTAGAGTTAAATTCTCAACATCAGAAGTCGACAGAGCAGAGATCACATCCCATAATGCATATCACAACTGTAAATAAACAGTTGTGAATCATAAAATACAGAAACTGTTTGTTAACAGATATTTTACAGTGTGAGCCGGAGTCTCTTTTGCTTTTTAAGAATCAAAATGAATTGGGGTTTTCACCCAAAATAAGAATTCTATCATTATGTATGCATTTCTTCTGAGACATAGATGTTAACATATAATTGTCAATGAAATCTAGTTTATTAGAGTACATCTTAAAACTAAATATTTTAGTTATTCTGAAGCAGTGTTGGGTAAGTTACTATAAAAAAGTAATAGATTACTAATTACTACTGGAAAATTGTAATCTAATTACATTACTAATTACTTTATGTAAAAAGTAATCAGATTACTAATTACTTTATTTTGAGATTACTTTTAAAACATAAAATATACCTATAAAATACAAAATAACCTGCAGCTCTTTCAGTAATGTAATATTCACTGAAAAACATTACAATCGGTTGATCACAGCAGCTTGACATATTCAAAGGACGTAGTTCACCCAAACTTAAAATTCTCTCATCATTCACTTTTTCCAATCCTGTTTTTTTTTTTTTTAACAAAAGAAGACATGAAAATCCAGAAAATGGATACCTGTAGCTATTCACATCCATAGTATGCAAAAGTACGGCAGTGTTTGAGTGTTCTGTGTTTGTCTGAGGTAATTAGTACACTGAAAGGTGTATATTCCAAAGTATGTAGCTAATCAGTCAGATCTTGTCACATGACTTGCCGTTTTCAACTGGGTGCGGCTGTGAAATGCGAGTGCGCAATATGCGCTCCCAAAAAGGCGCGATATGTGAAGTGCCCCATAAGCAGCTACGCTTCTCTTCACATTCAGAAGATACTCCCGATCTTGCACAAAAATCCAATTTAGCCTTTTTAGGCTGAGTTGGGCCGCGGTGTTTTTGAGTGCCAGTGTAGTCCTCTGTGACGAGTATAGTCGTAGAATGCTTTTTTTTTTCAAGTGAAAAAATGTGTGCAGGATAATGTTCCATCTCCAATCAGCTTAACTTATGTAAAAATTTAGACAAACTTATTCATAATTGTGCTTATTAAACTAATAATATAATATCAAAATGTTTAATCATTTATTTGTTAAATGAAACTCGCTGAAAATGGTCAAATCTAGTGGTTTGTAGCATATAAAGATTTAAAATGATAATTATTAAGTATTTCAGGGCTGCAATGTTATCCTTAAATAGAGACTTTTAAAATGTAATCAAATAATTGTTCTGAATATCCCAGGTTTTTTTTTTTTAGGTTTACTGCCACTTTGAATGACATTTAATAGTTAAATCATAGTTATAAAAAGAGGTTTATTATTATTATTATTATTGAAGAAGAAACATTACAACGCTTTCCTGACACAGGAAAAAGGTGTTGAACACATGAAGAAAGGGAGGTGTAGAAAGGCTGTGAAAGCCCAGACAGCAGCTGAAATCTCTCAGCAGTTCTTCAGCAACTCTCTGCCCTTCATCATTCTAAATTAATATTAGCTGCCTCAGTCCAACATCTGCATTATCAGGATGATGAGGATGAAACCAGGGTGGCCATTTCAGCAAGACAAGGATCTAAAACACAGCCACGGAAACTCTCAAATGCTTTCAGAGAAAGAAAATCAAGCTGCAGAATGGCCCAGCCAATCACCTGACTTGAATGCAATATAGAATACAAAATACAGATCAGTTTGGATAGACAAAACCCACACAACCATCAAGATTTTTACACTGTTGAAGCCTGTGAAAAAAAAACCCACACCTGAGCAATTCAGCTGCCAAGTCAACAGCACCTTTAGAGATATGTTTTCTGAGAAAAAGGGTGACTTATTGAACACTTATTTCCCTCACTGTATATCCACGTCATCTATGTGTTCAGTGCACTTAGGTTTTGTTTTAAGTGTGTTATATCATCGGCGCCAGCTCAGGCTCATGGGCCTGCTTGTCTCACTAGCCTTTAAGTCACACACACCAGCTGCTCGGTCTGCCGTGCCCACTTTCTACTCAAGTTACCACAGATAACACAACTCTGACCAATCCGTCCTCCCACCCCTCTCTCTTGCTCTCTGTACCCCGGACCCCTCAATGCAGCACTAACTGGGGTATTCAAAGTGATATCAGAAGGGGTGTGCAGTTTGGACAGTAACCCAAGCCAGTACAAACGAGGCCCAAATATATCTTCTGCCACTCTACGGTTGGCGATTGATTGGGCATCTGGATGAAGACTGGCACTGCTGGGGAATAACAGAAGGAAAGGAGGTTTAGGATCTTAAGTTGTTGACTGAATTTGGTGTCCAAATGAACTTCACTTTGGGCTTTAAACCATCGATCGGGGATTCCAGCTCAATGGAGAACTTGGAGAGGCAATTGATTTGCCCCATCTGTCTGGAGATATTCAGCAAGCCTGTGGTCATTTTACCCTGCCAGCACAATCTCTGCAGGAAGTGTGCCAACGATGTTTTCCAGGTAATGGTTTATTGCTGTTATTATATAGGGTACAGGCTGTTTTGAACTGTAGTATCTAGAATGCTCATTTAACTTTTGAGAGCTTTTTTGTAGGTTTAAAAGCTGGAAGAGAATCTGTGTTTTCAAGCCATCCATTTTCCTTTAGAGTTCTTAATGAGTTTTTGGAATACTGGTTTTGGATTTATGAGTTGAAACTGTGGTTCAAACGATGCAAAGAGACTTTTTGTTCTTTAATGTAAGTTACCTAAATAATATCCGTAAATTAGCATTTTTTTGTATTTTATGATTCACCCCCAAAACCCCCACCCCTTCCCCCAACAGAAAAATAGTACTTTAATATATATTCAGAAATTTAAAAAAAAAGTTATTATCCATTCTAAAAGTATTTGCTGTATTTTAGATCAAATATATGCAGACTTGGTAAGTAAATAAACTTCTTTAAAAAAACAATACAATTATTTCACCGAACACAATAAGAACGCTGTTTTAACATTTTGTGAAAACATGCCCAAATAGCATGTCAAAAATGATCAAAATGCATTTTATTTATTTTAAAAATCTATGTCATTGTCTGCGCCAATAGCCTAGTGGTTAGTGCGTCGACACAACACCAAGGTGCTCACGGCAACCCAAGTTCGATTCCTGGCTCGAGGTCCTTTACCGATCCTTCCCCTATCTCTGCTCCCCATACTTTGCTGTTTGCAAAATCTCCATTGTCCTATCCCAATAAAAGTAAAAACCCCTAAATTTATTATTTTAAATAATAAAAAAAATCTATGTAATTATTATATTTAAATCTATTTTTTTAATATAATAATATTCTTATACACTGAAAAATTATTTCGTAAATAAGCAGTTTTCCATATTTTGTGATTCACGTTGTTTATTTATGCGTTTGAATTGCATTATGGGACCTTGAGCTTTCTTCCAATAATGTGAAACCTTGAAAAGTTTGAAAACCTGCCGTTTATTAACATTTTTAATAGTTTAAAGTGGTATATTGTCTGGGTTGGTGTTCTATATTATGGTACAAAAACCTTGTATTAAATTGCCAGTATTTTCAGTTATTCTACAGACTTATTTCTTTATATATTAAAAGTCTCTTTGTTAAACTGAAGAGTTGAATTTTCAACATCAAAAGTTGATAAAGCAGTAATCAAAATCCCATAATGCAGTTCACCACCATAAATAAATGGAATACGGAAACTGTTTATTAACAGATATTTTTACAGTGTAAAATTACCCTAAAAAGTAAACATCTTGTTTGATTGGATAACTAGTAGATATGTGAGACACATCACCCTTTACACCAGGTATATTAATCCTCTCTTTTGACCACTTCTTCTTTTGAGGGAGGGTCTATGTACAGTTGAAATCAGAATTAATAGCCCCCCTTTGAATTTTTTTTTCTTTTTTAAATATTTCTCAAATGATGTTTAGCAGAGCAAGGACATTTTCACAGTATGTCTGATAATATTTTTTCTTCTAGAGAAAGTCTTATTTGTTTTATTTAGGCTAGAATAAAAGCAGTTTTTTTTATTTTTAAAACCCATTTTAAGGTCAATATTATTAGCCCCTTTAAGCTGATTTTTTTTTCGATAGTCTACAGAACAAACCATCATTATACAATAACTCGCCTAATTACCCTAACCTGCCTAGTTAACCTAATTAACCTAGTTAAGCCTTTAAATGTCACTTTAGGCTGTATAGAAGTGTCTTGAAAAATATCTAGTAAAATATTATTTACTGTCATCATGGTAATGATAAAATAAATCAGTTATTAGAAATGAGTTATTAAAACTATTATGTTTAGAAATGTGTTAAAAAAATATCTCCGTTAAACAGAAATTGGGAAAAAAATTAACAGGGGTGCTAATAATTCAGGGGGGCTAATAATTCAGGGGGGAGCTAATAATTCCGACTTCAACTGTATATTGCAAAATACACTTGCACAAGTTATATAGGCATACTGTAGGGCTATATACAAAAAAACATTTTTAGTTTAGAATATTGAGTCAATGTTTAATCTACAGCTATAAAATGTACAGTGACAAGTCGACTAGAAAATTGTCAGCTTTACAATTTATATTTATGATGAGTAAATGAGTAATATAGCTTACATAAATGTATCTGTGCTTTTGAATGATTCCTTTGATCGAATTATTTAGTTGATCAATTTTTATAAACTATTGATTTAATGACAAGAGGGTCCAACGCAAAGTTTTGTGCTTGTATAAAATATACAAAAACAAATGTCTCGAAAATTTTGAAGGTGTATCAGACGGAAATTTCTTGATTACAAACACAATACTTATATTAAATTAGCCTACTTATTCTGAAAAATATGAAAGAAAAAAATCATATACAGGTGAAGTCAGAATTATTAGCCCCCCTTCTAGTCAAATATTATGTTCTGTCATTATGGCAAAGATAAAATAAATCAGTTATTAGAAATTAGTTATTAAAACTATTATGTTTAGAAATGTTGAAAAAAAATCTGCTCTCCGTTAAACAGAAATTGGGGAAAAAAATAAACTGGGGGGCTAATAATTCTGACTTCAACTGTACACAATCATATATATATATATATATATATATATATATATATATATATATATATATATATATATATATATATATATATATATATATATATATATATATACACACACACAGTGAGGGAATAAGTATTTAATTACACTGTGATTTTTCAAGATCTCCTACTTAGAAATCATGGAGGGGTCTGGAATTTTCAGTATAGGTGCAATTCCACTGTGAGAGACAGAATCTAAAAATAAAAATGCAGAAATCACATTGTATGACTTTTTAACAATTTATTTGTAAATTACTGTGTGAAATAAGTATTTGATCACTTGATTTTCAGCCAAATTTCTGACCCTCAAAGACCTGTTATTTTGCTTTAAAATAGTCCAGCTACACTCTGCTCATGACTCTAATTTAGTAGCACTTGTTTGAGGTCACTAGCTGTCATAAAGACACATGTGCACCCAACAATCAGTCAAAAGTCTAAGTAGCAACATGGCCAAAACCAAAGAGCTGTCAAAAGGCACAAGAGATGAAATTGTAGACTTTCATAAAGCTGAAACTGCTACGTGGCAATTGCCAAGAAAGAGCAACTGTTGGAGCAATTGTCAGAAAATGGAAGAGGCTAATGATGACTGTCAATGTCCTTCAGACTGGGGCCCCACGGAAGATCTCTCCTTGTGGGGTATTAATGATGCCAAGAATGGTCTAGAATCAGTCCAGAATTATGCGGGAGGAGCTGATCAATGCCGTGAAGAGAGCTAGGACCACCGTTTTGAAGGGTCAAAATGGTCCAGAGTATTCATGGGAGAAAGTCCTGTGGTCAGATGAGACCAAAGTAAAACTTTTTGGTCTTAACTCTATTCACCGAATTTGGAGGAAGAAGAATGATGTGTATCATCCCAATAATACCATACCTACAGTGAAGCATGGGGCTGGAAGCATCATGCTCTGGGGTGTTTTTCTGCACAGGGGACAGAATGACTGCACTGTATTAGGAGAGGATGAACGTGGCCATGTATTGTGAGATATTGGGCAAAAACCTCCTTGCCTCAGTCAGAGCATTAAAGATGGGTCGTGGCTGGGTCTTCCAACATGACAATGACCCAAAGCACACAGGAAAACCAAGGAGTGGCTTCGTAAGAAGCATAACAAGGTTTTGGAGTGGTCTAGCCAGTCTCCAGATGTAAATCCAATAGAAAATCTTTGGAGGGAGCTGAAACTCCATGTTGCTCAGCGACAGCCCTGAAACCTGACAGATCTAGAGAAAATCAGTGGGCAAAATCTCTCCTTCAGTGTGTGCAAACCTGGTGAAGAACTACAGGAACCCTTTGACCTCTGTAATTGTTAACAAAGGCTTCTGTACTAAATATTTAAAATGCTTGACTCAAGTGATCAAATACTTATTTCACACAGTAATTTACAAATAAATTGTTAAAAAATTATATAATGTGATTTCCTGATTTTCACAGTTGAATTGCAATTATGCTGAAAATTCCAGACCCCTCCATGATTACTAAGTAGGAGATTTTGAAAAATCACAGTGTGATTAAATACTTATTTCCCTCACTGTATATATATATATATATTACACAGTCACACCCAACCAGGCCATCCTTTGGTAAATCAGTGGCTGAGAGTTTGGCAAATTATTCAGCATAAAGAGTGCGACTCTTCAGAGTGTATCAATCGTTTACTTATCAATCTTGAACCCAAAATTTACCAAAGCAATACATTTTCATATGAGATATTAAGACAAATTAAAAAGAAAAAAAAGGCACATTACAGAGACAGTCTTTAATAAATAATCTTATTTTCTTTCCTGTCTTACACCTTGACAAATCTGCACCAGAGCTGCTGATATACTTAAAACAGAGACCTGTTAATAATTTGAAAGAGATCTCTTCACAGACTCTGCTCAGCCAATCATTTTCTGAAACTAATGTTAACTGTCAATGTTCAAACTACTTTTTTGAAATGAGTTGACACAACACAGTTCTTAAGTTTTTTGGGGGGACAACTTAATTGTTTTATGTTCAATCTACTTAAATTTGTAAAAAAATATATTTAATTTTATTTAATTGTTAAATTATTTGATTTTTTGTTCTGAACACGTGACAGAATTGTGTGAAACCTAGCATTTTTTTACACTGTGGCATGTTCAGGTGTGTTTGATTAGTGTTGGAGCAAAACTCTGCAGGACACCAGCCCTCCAAGACCAAGTTTGTCCATGCCTTAACTAAATAGTCGGATATTAAAATGTTTTAAGTTATTTTGTTGATGATATTGTACAGTATTCCTCAAGCTGAGGCCTAATATGAAACCAGAACTCAAAGGCCCACAGCATCTGTCATATAGAGATTAATGATCCATTTAGCCTTTCTTATTTGTGCCAAATCTCTTTTACTTTACTCCTTTAGGTGTAAGTTTAATCATCTCATCACCAAGACAAGTTCATGTTTCAGCAGTCATTACTAGTGTTATTTCTTCTCTCTCAGCGAAGTGAGTGTCGTTAGGGCATTGGAGTGCTTTTATTCTGCCTGGATAATTATACTTTTAACAGTTATAAAAGATATCTGATGGTAAAATTACACAGTTTTTTGGGCAAATGAATTTATTCATTCAGCTTTAAATCAGCAGGTCAGTTTTTTTTTTTTTGTCTCACTTACTTGATAACCCAGAAATGTACATGGATTAAAGTGCTACAGTTTTAGGGATATTAACAGTGATTTGACACAAACATATAAATAATAATAATAATAATAATGATAATAATACAATAGGGTGGCACGGTGGCTCAGTGGTTAGCACTGTCACCCACAGCAAGAAGGTCACTGGTTCGAGTCCCGGCTGGGTCAGTTGGCAATTCTGTGTGGACTTGGCATGTTCTCCCCGTGCTGGCGTGGGTTTCTTTCAGATGCTCCGGTTTCCCCCACAGTCCAAAGACCTGATACAGGCAAAATGGGTAAACAAAATTGGCCATAGTGTGTCAGAGTGTATAGGTGCATCCGCGGCATAAAACATATGCTAGAATAGTTAGCGGTTCATTCTACTGTGGTGACCACTGATAAATAAGTGATCAGGCTGAAGGAAATATGAATGTGAATATGAATGAATAAATGAATAGTACAATAATAATACATTTATTTTACATAGCTCCTTTAAAAGTTACTTTTTTAAAGCGCTTTGCATACAAACACCATTTATTAAAGGTAACAACAGTAAAAGATTAAAACAGATAATTGAAGACATGTTAATTAAAGCAATCCTAAACAATTCATCATTTTATATACTCCAGACTGTTGTAAATATGCTATAGGCCATTTACAGAGGATGTGGATTAAAGGTAAAAATATTCACTTTCTTGCGCAGATCAATTCACTTCATAAGACCTTGGTATTTTCAGGAGTCATGGAAATTAGTTTTGCCTCCATATGTTTTTGGACTCTTAGTCATTAGCACATTTCACACAAACAGACTTTTCCAGTAAATCTTTGTGAAGAGGCCCTTTTTCTTTTTATAAAATATCAGAATCCTCCTCAAACGTTCAGCCTGATATCACGAGTAAACGTAACTACGTATATTGTCAGAAAAGTGGCTAATTCATACTCATTCATAAGACTTCATTGATATGTAAATGTAGATCTTTATTTTTAAAGGAGACGTGCCTCCAAACTCCACCCCTGTCCCTACCCCTAATTGGTGGATGAGCAAATCATGCTAAAATGTATGAATGAGATCATACAAGTAAATATGAATTAGACACAGCGGATGCCCTTCTATTTGCAACCTATCATTGGAAAACATCCATACATGCTCATTCACATACACTATACGGACAATTTAGCTTACCCAATTCACCTATAGCGCATGTCTTTGGACTTGTGGGGGAAATCGGAGCACCCGGAGAAAGCTCACGTGAACACAGGAAGAACATGCAAACTCCACACAGAAATGCCAACTGACCCAGCCGGGACTCGAACCAGCAAATTTCTTGCTGTGAGGCGACATTGCTACCCACTGCGCAGCCCTCACTGTAATCTGTTACAGCTAAATGTATTAATTGAGCGCACATAAGTAGTACCTGAGGGTATTTTTGTCAGAGTACTGTAACTTAATAGGCTAATGTTAGACCTGACAAGCCTCAACCTGGCATTCATTAATTTTCCTTTGGCTTAGTCCCTTTATTAATCAGGGGTCGCCACAGCGGAATGAACCGCCAACTTATCCAGTATATTTTTTACGCAGCGGATGCCCTTCCAGCTGCAACCCAGCACTGGGAACATCCATACATGCTCATTCACACACATGCACTATACGGACAATTTTAGCTTACACAATTCACCTATAGCGCATGTCTTTGGACTTGTGGGGGAAACCGGAGCACCCGGAGGAAACCCACGCGAACACGGGGAGAACATGCAAACTCCACACAGAAATGCCAACTGACCCAGCCGAGTCTTGAACCCACGACCTTGCTGTGAGGTGACAGCGCTACCCACTACGCCGCCCTTACTGTAATTTGTTACAACTAAATGTATTACTTTAGCGCACATAAGCAGTACCTGAGGATATCTTTGTCAGAGTAACTTAATAGACTAACGTTAGACCTGACTAGCCTCGACCTGGCAAAAAATAGATAAAAAGGTACGTGCTTTCTTATATACAGTTGCAATCAGAATTATTCAACCCCCTGATTTATTAGCCCCCCTGTTTATTTTTTTCCCCAATTTCTGTTTAACGGATTTTTTTCAACACATTTCTAAACATAATAGTTTTAATAACTCATCTCTAATAACTGATTTATTTTATCTTTGCCATGATGACAGTAAATAATATTTTACTAGATATTTTTCAAGACACTTCTATACAGCTTAAAGTGACATTTAAAGGCTTAACTAGGTTAATTAGGTTAACTAGGCAGGTTAGGGTAATTAGGCAAATTATTGTATAATGATGGTTTGTTCTGTAGACTTACGAAAAAATATACAGCTTAAAGAGGCTAATAATTTTGACCTTAAAATGGGTTTTAAAAAATTAAAAACTGCTTTTATTCTAGTCGAAATAAAACAATTAAGACTTTATTCAGAAGAAAAAATATTATCAGACATACTGTGAAAATTTCCTTGTTCTGTTAAACATAATTTGGGAAATATTTAAAAAAGAAAAAAAAATCAAAGGGGGTTCAATTATTCTGATTGCAACTGTAATTCTTTAATTTTTTGAACCGCCAACTTATCCAGCATTTGTTTTACACAGCGGATGCACTTCCATCTGCAACCCAGTACTGGGAAACATCTATATATTCTCATTCACACATACACTACAGACAATTTAGCTTACCCAATTCACCTATGCCGCATGTCTTTGGACTGTGGGGGAAACCGGAGCACCCAGAGGAAACCCACGCCAACACGAAGAGAACATGCAAACTCCACACAGAAATGCCAACTGACCCAACCGAGGCTCAAACCAGCGACCTTCTTGCTGTGAGGCGACATCGCTACCCACTGCGCCACTGTGCCGCCTATTACTGTAATTTATTTGTCAGAGTAACTAATAGGCTAACGTTACTATTGTTCTAGCCTCGACCTGGCAGAAATACAAACATGTTTTTAAAAAGATATGTTGCCATCGCGAATGCTTTCTTATATAATACTAAATGAAAAAGACTTTGAATGCTTACCTTGTCTAAATAAGATTTACATTGGCCACAAACTTTCTTCACATTTGAATCAAGTAATGGCAGATGGCAAAACGTTACCTAGCGAGTAAGGAGTGATTTCATGGCTACATGACATGAAAACTGCTGGTTTAAAGTAAAAAAATACTTTGGGAAAACTAATGCTTTTAATTTTACCTGAGAGTTACTTTTTTTTTTGCTTTATTAAGTAAAACAGGTTATAATCAGAATCCATAATTTTTCATTTAATCCAATATAGAAATGTACTTTGAATGAAAGGCAGTAGATTCAGCACTTTTTTCAGTGCATTAAATGTTTAATGTCTGTGAAATGCTATTCCATCATGTTATTTGCTTTTAATAGAACCCCTTTTTTGTCTTTCATTGCTCCAGGCCTCCAACCCTCTTTGGCAAAACAGGGCCTCAACCACTGTGTCCACAGGGGGGCGTTTCCGCTGCCCATCATGTCGTCATGAGGTGATTTTGGACCGGCACGGCATATACGGCCTTCAGAGAAATCTGCTAGTGGAGAATATCATAGATATCTACAAATCAGAATCCACCAGGTCAGTTTGGTGTTGGGCTGTGAACCAGTTCCAAACACCAAGAATAAACATTTCTGTTCTCGAAGCACTTACATTAATTAAGTCTATTTGCTGTACATACTTCAAAGCAGTTTTCTGTATAGAGATCCAGCAACGCCCCAAGCTGTGAAGCAAAAATACAGTGTGCCAACAGATTTGAAGTCTTGTGACACACCACTACAGTACCTGACACTTCTTCTGTTTCATCAATGAAGCTGAAACCTGGTGTAGTGACACATATATATGTGATTTACTCGCATGTGGGAGATTTTCTGCCACGTCAAGTAAACACAAACAAAGACATGGGACCTGAGGCTCTGGTGACTGCAGCAATCCTTTGCCAAACCACACTAAATATAACTAGGACGCTTTATCCCTGTGGCAATAAACAATGTGTCATGAGACCTCCTGTGAAAAATATGCGTAATTGGGTATAATAAGACTGATAGACTTTGAAGCATTTTGTAACAAATGCTTTTTTTATTAGGAATACGTAATGTACATGGTCATAGTGTCTTTGTTGAAAAGCCCGTCACCTGAAATTAGAGGTTGTTTCAAAGGCACAAAAGAGTATTTTTTTAATATAGGGATGGTCAGGATAAGTGTGTTGTTTCATTTTAGATCATTTCTTATTCTGATTGTTGATGGGACATTTTATCCATGCTTTTAAACCATTTGTCTGCCATTTAATATGCTTTTATTGGATGTAAAATCACTTCTGAAATTTGAATTTGATGTGGACATTAAATAATTTCATTTAAATTATTATAATCAACTCTATTTTATATAAAATCTCAAGCAAAAGTGTTTTGTTTAAAGAAATTTAAATGGAAAACAAGACAAAATTCCTCTTACTGTAAAACCTTTTATTGGACTGTCCCACTTTTAATGACTGCAGTTTTTTTACGAGGTAAACTTACTATCATAGGAAATTCAGGAAAGTTTTATCAGGAAAAGTGTTACAATTGTTCAATTTTCAATTCATCTTTATTTCTCTTTATTTTTATTAAGAACTTAAGAATTTTACAACAGAACAATTTACATTCAACAATATACAATTTTGCCGTATTGCACATGAAATAATTAACAAATACAAAAACAATAATAATAAGTAAATAAAAGGCACAACATTGAGGGGGTTATTTTGTTCCAGATTCAATGCATTCAACAGTTGTTAACTATGCAATAATCAATCCATTTCTTCCAATGTTTTAGAAATAAGTCCTTTTTAAATCTCAAAATAAATGTCAATTCTTCCATATTGCTTATTTCCTTCACAATTTCTATCCAATCGCTAATAGAAGGGGGTGTCATGCTTATACCAGTATCTGGTAATACTCTTCTTGCTTGCCACACTTAATATATTTACAAGTTAAACATCCTTCTTCACTACCACCTCTTCATAGTTTCCAAGATAATTTGTCTTTTGGTCTTTTGGTATATGGTATCCTAAGATCTTTTCCATTTCCGATAAAACCTCATTCCAGAAAGGTAATATTTTTGCACAAGTCCAGAAAATATGGAGAAGATCTACATCAACCTTCCCACTTATTCTCCAACAAGTTTGAGGTGTGGACAATTCTAAAAAAAGTTCTAGTAAATGAAAACTGTCAGTCCAGTTTTCTGGGTTGAAGTTCAGTTTAGTTAAGTTCAGTGTAGTTTAAATTTCACTGCTGAAAGTCCAAACACTGAAGAGCAAACCATTGATGTGCAGCTCCACAAGTCACAAACCAAGCAAGCCAGTGTCAATTGTTATCATGTATTAAAGTTAAAAATCTAATTTATCTTTTGTTTATTTGTTTGTGTTTATTATTGTACAGTGTTTACTTTTAATTAAATGTTTTCTCATAAATATAGCCTTTGTTGCTGACATGACATTAAATATTAATTGTATTTTTTTTTAATCCCATGCTCATCATCTGATGGTCAACTATCACTGTAGCCAATGAGACAGTAGCCTGGTTCCCTTAATTTTGTATGTTTGGTTATTGCTTGTACTGGTATCATGTGTTGTTGGATGAAATCGTAATGGTGTCTGTGTATTTCTATGTTCTACTAAAAGCCACCATTCATGCTGAGTCAGGCCCGATTACCTTTAAATATTCAGCCCCCCAACCCCACACCCCTCATTTACAACCCCAAATCAGAGAAAAGTTAGGACGGTATGGAAAACAGAAAAGTCTAAACTTACTTTGACTTGTATTTCATTGCAGACGATACAACAACACCTTATTTAACATGTTCCTTGTGAATTTTATTGTTTGTTTTTTTCTCAAAATAAACTCCAATATTCCAATTTTGGTTCTTGCAAAACTTTTCAAAATAAGTTAGAACAGTAAAGCATTTACCACTTTGTAATGTTGCCATTTCTTTTCACAACACTTAAAAGACGCTTTGGGACTGAAGTGATAAACCCCCGGTTTCACAAACAAGGTTTAAAACTAGTCATGGATTAAATTGTATGTTTGAGCTGTCTAAACTAAAAATAACTTGCAGTGAGATGTCTTAAAATATGTCAGTGTCATTTTTTGTCTACATGTGCACACTAGTAATGTATTTTTCTAAGGCTGTTTTTAAAAATATGGCTTAAATAGCCTAATTTAACTAAGGTCTAGTCTTGGCTTAAGCTAAACCCTGTTTGTGAAACTGGGCCAAAGTGTTTCAGGTGTCATTTTGTCCCATTCTTCTTGCAAACAAGTCTTACGGTGGTCAACAGTATGGAGTCTTTGTTGTCGCATTTTGCACTTCAAAATGTTCCACACATTCTCTATTAGAGACAGGTCGGGCCTGCAGGCCAGTCAAGTACCTGTATCCTCTTCCACCGCAACCAGGACTTTGTAATGTGCAAAATGTGGTTTTGCATTGTCTTGTTGAAATATGCATGCGCTTCCCTGGAAAAGAAGGCAGCATATTGTGCTCCAAGATCTCTATGTACTTTTTTTAGCATTAATGGTGCCATCATAAAAGTGCAAGTTATCTTTGCCAAAGGCACTGACACAACCCCATACCATGACAGACCCTGGCTTTTGGACTTGCTGCTGGTAACAGCCTGGATGATTCTTTTCTTCTTTGGTCCAGAGCATACAGCATCCATTTCTTCCAAAAATACCTGAAATACTGATTCACCTGACCGCAGTACACATTTCCACTCTGTGATGGTCCATCCCAGATGCCTCAGAGCCCAGAGAAGTTGACAGCACTTCTGGACACTGTTAGCATAGTTTTTGGCACAGAACAGTTTTAATTGGCATTTTTTGGATGTAACGTTTTGTGGCACTTGACAAAGGTTTGCCAAAGTAGTCCTGAGCCCATGTGGTGATATCACTTATAGATGAATGATGATTCTTGATGCAGTGCAGCTCAGTTGGAGATCACGGTAGTTCAGCTTAGGCCTGCGCCCTTGTCCTTTACGTACTGAAATTCCTCCAGATTTCTTAGATCTTTTAATGATGTTATGCACTGTTGGAGGTGAAATATCCGAATGTCTTCCTATCTTTCTTTGAAGAACACTGTTTTTAAACATTTCGATAATTGTCTCACGTATTTGTTGGCAAACTGGAGATCCTCTGATGGCCATCTTTGCTCCTAAAGGACTAGACCTTTCTTGGATGCTGCTTTTGTACCAAATCATAATTACAATCACCTGTTGACATCACCTGTTTCAAATCACATCATTATTTAACCAATTTACCTGATTACTAGCCCTTAACTGCTCCTGTCCCAACTTTCTTTGAAATGTGTTGCAGATCTGAATGACAGGAAAAGATGTATATTCACAAATGAAATGAAGTTGAGCAGACAAAACATAAAAAATGTTGTGTTCATATTGTCTGCAGTAAAATACAAGTCAAAGTAAATTTGGAAATCACTAGTTTATTTTTTTTTACTTTCATTTTCCATACTTTCTAATTTGTGGTTGTATTTCCAATTGTATTTTGTCTTGTTTAATGTTGTATTGTCACTCAGATATGAATTCCTGACACTGTGGAAGTAAATGCGCTTATTTTTTATTTTAGTTCTATTATTCAAGAACTTATTCCCAAGATTTCAAGAACATATCCATTACATAATCATAAAATGTATCCTGTAGTTTGATCATTTATGATTTGACAGTACTATAAAACATTCTTGTTGTTTTATTTTATTTGAATTTAAATCATTTTTTTAAAGTCATCTCAACTTACATCGGTCAAATTGACTACTATTTTTGTATACGTCAAGTAAAAAGAAAATTACACTGTCACCTAGCTCATAAAAACATGACTTTTTGGCATTTGTACAAGACAAAATGTAAAAGCAAAATGAATCTTTATAAATAGATTTGTATGTACAGTAGCCTATGTTAGTGTTTTCCATAATTGCTCTATCAGCAGACACCCACTGGATGGCAGTCTTTCATAAACCGAGTCTCTGTTTGGATCACGCTTACTGCCAACACACCGCACATACAAACCAGCTCTTTTCGCTAGACAAGACGGATCAAGACAGAGGCTTTTTGAAAAGGTCTGTGTGAGTAATGTGCTCATTTTAGGGCAGAATATGATATTAGTTGCATCAATCACTTTTTAAACGCAGCACCTGTCTTGAATGTCTTTAACATCAAAGTTTTGCTCTCAACTTAGCGTTTCGCCTCAGGGGAAGTCAAATTGTATAAGCTACCTCATGTGTCACAGAAATAATGCATGTTTTGTATAGTTTATCATTACGCACTAGTTTAAGAACCAGCATTAAGTGCTATACAGAAGTGTATTGAGAATATATTTTTGGAAAAAAAAAGTTGGATTCATCAGATTAATTTATCTATAGCAGGGTTTTGCTTGGCTAGAAATATGGCAGAGGTGGCATCCCTGAACATGAAATGTTTGCTACTTGAAACACGTTTTGGATCAAGTAAAACGTTATTTAGGCTAGTTTAAAAAGGCATACAAGTTTATTAAATAGGCTACGTAGTTTATATTTCTAGAATATCCATCTAACTAAAACATATTGGGCATTTTGTGTCCTAAATTTTTTATAATTACTTTGATAATTGTTTTATATATTGCTTTGATTATTGTTATATAACATTCATAAGCAATGTATACTGTATCAGTCAGGATTTATTTTAAATGTATACTGCATTTAACAATTTAGTTACCATTTTAGATTTTTTCAGCATCAAAACAGTATATTAGAATGACTTTTGAAGGATCATGTGCCAAAGGAATAAATAGTATTTTAAGATATTTTTATTTTCAATTTTAAAACCGACAGAAAACACAATTATGTGCTGTTTTGTACAGTTTGTGCAGATAAAGAATAGACGCTCTGATTCTGTTTCAGTCATTCATGGTGTTCCTCAAGGGTCAGTATTAGGTCCACTTTTATTTGTTATTTATATTTTACCTCTAGGCCATATATTTCGTTCTTATGGCATACATTTCCATCTCTACAATACCTACAACATCTCACTCCCCTTTTGACCTTACTAAATGTCTACATGAGATTAATATATGGATGACTAAGAATTTCTTAAAGTTAAATGCCAGTAAAACTGAAGCCCTTCTGGTTGGCTTTAAATCTGTTTTATCCAAAGCTCAATCCTTTACTCTGCACATTGATAACCCCCTATTTCTCAACCTACTTGAAAAGTCTTGGGGTTATACTGGATGGCTTGCTCTTGTTTGGTTCTCATATTATTAATATCTCGCGTTCTTTCTTTCTTTCTTTTTTTTTTTTTTTGCGTAACTTAGCAAGACTTCACTCTTCACTATCTCAACAAAGTACTGAAGTGCTTGTTCATGCTTTGGTTACATCACAGATTGATTACTGTAACTCTCTCCTATCTGGCATCCCTGACCCCTAATTCAGAACTCAGCTAGGGTAGTCACCCGTTCGTGTGCTTCTGATCACATAACTCCAATTTTCTTTCACCTGCATTGGCTCCCTGTTCACTATCGTATACAATAGAAAATTCTCCTCTTAACATACAAAGCTTTCTATAACTGGGCCCCTTACTATCTATCTTCTTCATTTTGTACACTCCTTTTCGCTCACTGAGATCATCTTCTGCTGAATTGTTATCTGTTCCAAACTGTAAGATGAAGTCATTTGGTGGCAGGGCTTTTAGTTGTACAGACCCAAAGTTATGGAATTCCCTGCCTTTGCACATTCGCCAGGTGGACTCTATTTCCAATTTTAAATCTCCGATAAAAACTTTTTTGTTTAGGATAGCTTTTAATGATTTGCTTATATTGATTGTTATTTTTACTGCTTGCATTTTTATGATGTGCTTGCGATATGCTGTAAGGTGTCCTTGAGTGCTTTGAAAGGGGCCTAAAAATAAAAGGTATTATTATTATTATTGTTATTATTATTGCTGTATTTTAGACCAAATATATGCAGACTTGATAAGTGAAATAGACTTTTTTTTTTAAAAACAATAAAATGATTTTACCGAACACAAAATTGATAAAATGCCCAAATAGCATGTCACTGTATGTCAGAAATAATCAAAATACATTTTATTTATTTTTAAAATAAATTTAATTATTATGTTATACATTAAATGTGTTTTAAAAATATAATAATATTATTATACACTGTAAAAAAATATCCATAAATTTGCAGTTTTACATATTTTGTGATTCAGGTTGTTTATTTATGCTTTTAAATTGCATTATTGGGCTTTGATCTTTCTTCCAACAACGTTTAACCTTGAAAAGTTTGAAAAAGTGACTTTAATTAATATTTTTAATGGTTTAAAGTGGTATATTGCCTGGGTTGGTGTTTATTACAGTACAAAAACCTTATAATAAACTGCCAGTACATTTTCTGTTATTTTACAGACTTTTTTTCTCTCTATATTATTATTCCTCTCTATATTATATCCTAACCCTATACTAAAATGTCAATAAAAGTAACTTTGTTAAACTGTATTATTGAATTTTCAACAAAAAAAAGTCACCAGAGCCTAGATCAACATCCCATAATGCAGTTCACAACCATAAATAAACGTAAAACACAAAATACAGAAACTGTTAAATATCAGATATTTTTACAGTGTATTTATAAATGTTATTTTTAATTAAATGGTCAAAATCGCAACCTTTTGCCAATGCAAATTTGTAACCTTTACTCTGTACCATAAATCTCTTTCTGTTTGGACTCTTCAGGCCCCTCCTGCCCAAAACAGAGCAGCAGCAGCTGATGTGTGACCAGCATGAGGAGGAGAAGATCAACATCTACTGTCTGACCTGTGAAACGCCGACATGCTCCATGTGCAAAGTGTTTGGGGCTCACAAAGACTGTGATGTGGCCCCGCTGCCGGTCATTTACAAGAAACAGAAGGTCTGTCTGTCTGTACTCACAACATCTTTTACTGTATAGAAATATTTCAGATATATTCACGTTTTTTAAATGAACAATCTATTTCATCTTATGTCA
This sequence comes from Danio kyathit, assembly GCA_903798195.1. Classification (NCBI taxonomy): domain Eukaryota; kingdom Metazoa; phylum Chordata; class Actinopteri; order Cypriniformes; family Danionidae; genus Danio; species Danio kyathit. The sequence goes on along the minus strand of LR812538.1, from coordinate 44,214,959 downwards.
TTAACTATGTAGGGAGCCTGAAACAGCGTAGGGAAAAACATCGAATCTAAATAGATTATTTAAGATTATATTTTTTCAATTTAAATTAAGTTTCTGAGCAGTTGATAAAACAAGTCATCGCTGCAAACTTAACCAAAAAACTCATGTTGAAACAAGTTGTAGATTTAAAGCTGTTAAAATAATATGCTCAAAATAGTATAGGTCTGTCATGTTGGGAGCAGTTATGCTGAAATGATTATCATTACACTCTGATTCCTCCTTCTGAGAGGATGTTCTTTTCCTGTTTTGTTGTCCACCAGGCAAAAATCAAAACTATAACTTTAACAAACAGATTTCTTGTCTGTTGAATGAAAGCACACAATTTGATCTGTCTTATACTGTATGTCTGTAGCATGAGTGGTGGGTGAGTTATGCAGTAAAGATTAGCAGCTTGTTTTACCCACGGTTTTTATATCAAACATTATATCTAACAATTTTTTAAACAGCAACAGTGTATCGACAACGTGAATGTGGGTTTTATGTGCTCACAGCTGAGCATTTTTATAAGAGCCCTGGCATTTTCAGCACTTTGGTGGACATGCACCCTTAAAGTGTTTTTTAAGGTTATTAACGTTGTATTTGCAGTGGTGTTTACAACAGCGCTAAATGCTTAGAGACTTAATTGGTTAACTAGCTTAATAGCTCAAACATGAACATTTTCACATGTTAATCTGACCTTCTGAAATATTGCTTGAAGATTCTGTGACTATTTATACTATAGGGCTATTGTACATTAACACTCTGCTATATAATTAACACTAGTTAAATTTAACTAAACTCACGATGAAAACTCCAAAAGATTTCATTAATCTGAAGTGATACTTTTTAAGTTTATGCCCAATAATGTGTTAAAATTGTAATCGTTTTAATAAATGAAGTTAATAACTAATAATATTCATTTGTATTCAGGGCTTTACATTAACACATGCCAAATGCGGGTAGATTTCGGTTGTGGCGGGTTAGACAGCAACTCCCACTAGCCACTTTGATTAGCTGAAACTCATTTTTAAATTGCCAGTGCTGGCTCATCGTTACTACAGATTAGACTGTTAGTTAATGACCGTTTGTCTATATGCATAATGTGATCTTAGAATCGAGAAGCAGCACGAATGACAAAAACAGCTTTTCGTGGTAGCAAAAGAAAGCAGGTGAATAACGAATGAGAGGATCACGTGCACGATGAGACAGGTTTTCCTCACTCACTGACGAGAGCTTCAGTGTTGCGCGCACAGATGATTTGATGCGTGCGAGTGTTTAAAAGCTCCTGTGCCGTTTCCTCACTCGAAGCAACCGTGCCTGGAAATGAAACTAGTGCGATGCTCGTGCGCCCACAGTCCTTCAAGGGCTCGAGATTCTTTGTAAGCAGCAGCAGTTGTTGTCGCTTTCGCTTTAACCATTCTTTAAACAGATTATTAATTGGCCTAACATTAACTGTGTGCACCGCATCCTTTCATTATCGCGGCCTGAATGTTTTTTTACCCGCTTTATTTTGCTTGCTGTTATTTTTGTTATTATAGTTTAATAATCATCCTTTACAATAATATTGCTTTAATATGTTGTTGTATGCATAGTTAACTGGTGATCTGGGAGCCAGAACAGACCACTGTGCATAGTTTTAAATGCGTGAGAATATATATATTTTTAAATGTCAGCTTTTTTTTTTTTTGTTGAATAAAAAGTGTATGTATACAGCAGTATTTTGCTTGTTTGGTGTGGTCAGAGAAAAAAAAAAGGTAAATCCTTATTGTGTTGAGCCCTGAAAAGTCCTGTGAAAGAAAACTAATTGCAATGCCACACTTTTTTATGAAAGCATAACCCATTTGCTCATGGTCATTGGGTAAGCTCATAAACAAAAAACAGTTAAATGACCGAGGAGGCAAGTGGAAAAAACACAACATCTAAATGAAGTCATTTTAGCATGCCAAAGTCAAATTTATGCATATAAAATATATTTTCCCAACAACAAAATTGTGGCTAGTGAAAATGGCGAGTGGCTAGTAATGTTGGAAAACTACTAGCCACAGTGGCAGGTGATCAAAAAAGGTAATGTCAAGCCCTGGTTGTATTTATTTATTTACAAAAATTTACATTTTAATTTTTAACATTTCTACCTTTTTTCTGTCTGTTGATTTTAATCCACTAACATTTACCATTAAAGCTTTATTGTATCTAGTATCTATCTGTTGTACTTCATAATCCTTTTTTGCTATTTAATTTGGTTGTAACAGTTGTTTACTCTGAACATGTACAGTTGAGGGCAAAATTATTAGCCCCCCATGTGAAATGTGTATTCTTTTTCAAATATTTCTCAAGTAATGTTCAACAGAGCAAGGACTTTTTCACAGTATTTGTTATAATATTTTTTCTTCGGGAAAATTTTTTTTTTCAGCAAATAAAAGCAATTTTTACATTTTAAAAAAAACAGGTAAAGGGTAAATATTATTAACACCCTTAAGAAATACATTTTTTCGATTGTTTACAGAACAAACCATTGTTATACAATAAATTGAAAAAAAGCAAACCCAAACATGCAGCATCACAGCAATTTTCTCACTTTCCGATGCGTTCTTGACCTACATGATATTGAGGTCTTGACCTACTGCGCCTCTTGCGGTACGGCTAATAATGAAGGTCTTCATACCAGGGTGCAACTGGGCCTGAGAAATGACTCACTCCTCCCTGTTGTGTTTGAGTCATAGCAGCTTCTTCTGCTCTTTACTTTTTTTGGTCTCAGTTTTTTTGTCCTCCATAAGTGGCTGTTTCTCAGCTCTCTCGCTCCCTTCAGCAGCTACCAGATGAACAATGACTAAACCTACCAGCCTTTCCCAATAGAAAACCACGTCCACGGTGGACACCATATGTCCGTTTGTTATTTGCAGTGTTTCTATGCTGAAGGTCAGTGGCCATTGTGGGAAATAGGTGTGGTGGCTGTTTGTTGGTGGCTTTTTGTTGATGTATTGGTTTTGAGATACTGTACTAGAATGACGTAACACTGCCGGGTCGTTCATGCTTACAAAGAAGCCCATAATATGTGCCAGGTGGCTATGATGACATTTTCTCTTTTAGTCATGGCCCACTATAAACAGTGAATCACTCATTTCAAATGCAAATCAGCAAAAGTTTGATCAGTCATGACGGGTAACATTCTTACAATCTTGGCCTTTGGTTTACATGCTGTTCTCTTGTCTGTAAGTGTGGTTAGCACAAGTCGCATAGCCAAGTCTGACATGGCTTTCTTGTGAAAGATGACACGTTGAGCACATTGGTCATGTTTGTTTTTTCTCAGTTTTTTTTATATTTTGATGAGAACCTGTCACAATCGGTTATATTCTGCTCTGCTCTGTGTTTTGTTTTGTTTTGTTTTTTCTCACAGACAGAGCTAAGTGATGCCATTGCCATCTTGGTGGCCGGAAATGACAGCATACAGGCTCTGATCTCACAGATGGAGGATATTTGTAGGAGCATCAAGGTGAGAAAGAAGTTTTTACAGTAAAGCACAACAATTATGATATTGTGTGATCGGGTCGGGTGATATGTTGAATATTCATAACATAATCACAGTGATTGGAGTCTTGCATAAAACATTGTGAATCTTCTTTGTAATGTGACATTATAATTTAAATGATGGATGCTCTGATTCACCATTTGAAGCTATACTTAGGTTAAAAATCGAGTTATATATGTCGGCGCCAATAGTCTAAATGTGCCGACATATAGCACCATGGTGCTCACAGCGACCCGAGTTCGATTCCCAGCTCAAGGTCCTATGCTGATCCTTTCCCTCTCTCTGCTTCCAATGCTTTCCTGTCTGTCCTCCACTATCCTATCGTAATAAAAGGTGAAAAAAACCTAAAAAAAGAATAATAAAAAAGTTTAATGGAGTTATATATGAAATTATATCTGTAGTTGTATTTTTAAGTTACGCTAAAGTTTAAAATCATTTTAAGTTTAAGGGGAATTTTAAAATAAGCTGGATTATCTGTTTATTTGTTTATTTATTTAAAGAAATTGATGATAAAGTCACAAGAAAAAGACAAAAGATTTCTGTTTCAAATAGTGGCTGTATCAAACAGATGTTCCGTTTTCCAACATTGTTTCAGCAAAAATACTTAGCAACTGTTTTAGACATTGATAATAATTAGACTTGTTTTTGCACACCCAATCAGCATACCACAATGATTTCTGAAAGATCATGTGACTACTAAAATTATACATAAATATATATATATACAAAACCTGACAAAAGACTTGTTGTCAATCCCAGTTGTAAGAGCAACAAATAATAACTTGACTTGGCAGAAGGTAAATTTTTCAGATGAATCATCTGTTGAACTGCATCCCAATCATCATAAATACTGCAAAAGACCTATTGGAAGGTCAAGTTTGGTGAAGGAAAAATTATGATTTTGGGGTTACATTCAGCATGTTGGCGTATGAGATATCTGCAGAGTGGATGGCAACATCAACAGCCTGAGGTATCAAGACATTTGTGCTGCCCATTATATTACAAATCACAGGAGAGGGCAAATTCTTCAGCAGGATAGCGCTCCTACTCATACTTTAGCCTTCATATCAAAGTTCCTGAAAGCAAAGAAGGTCAAGGTGCTCCAGGATTGGCCAGCCCAGTCACCAGACATGAACATTATTGAGAATGTCTGGGGTAAGATGGAGGCGGCATTGAAGATTAATCCAAAGAATCCTGATGAGTCCGGCATGAAAGCTTTCTTTGCCATTCCAGATGACTTTATTAATAAGTTATTTGAGTTACTGCAGAGATGTATGGATTCAGTCCTCCATGCTCATGGGAGTCATACACAATATTAATTCTTTTTTCACTGAATCATGACTTTACATTCTATACTGTACATTTTTTCTGTTAAGTTACATGACTTTTGTCTAAGCAAAGTCAGACCTTACTGTCGTATTTAAATCATTAAAAATCAAGGCATGATCCTATTTTATTTTGCCTTTTATATAAGCCACTTCTGATGCCAAATGATCAACTAGAAGTCAAGTTATTATTTGTTGTTCCTTAAACTTGGATAGGCGACAAAACTTTTGTCAGGTAGTGTATATTTGCACTAGTCTGAAGCAACATGATACACAATAGCCAAATGGTTCAAATATCAAAATTGGCCAGTGTATTAAAAAAACTATGTTTTTTATATAATGAACACTCCACTTTTTTTTGAAAATACGTTCATTTTTACAACTCCTCTTAAGTTAAACAGATGATCTTTACCATTTTTGAATCCATTCATCCGATCTCAGGGTCTGGCGGGAGCACTTTTAGCTTAGCTTAGCATAAATCATGGAAACAGATTAGACCATTAGCATCTCGATTGAAAATGTCTAAAGAGTTTTGATGACTTTCCTATTTGATGTTTGACTCCTCTGACTCTATGTATGCTGTATTGTCCGGCCCGAGCCAGTGATGATTCACTTTTTATGTTAATCTTATCAGTGCTTTAAATTTAAACTTAAATACAGTCTCTGGTAATCTTTTCCAGGACAATGGTCGGCGGCAGATGCAGCGCATATCTGACAAGTTTGATGAACTTTACGCCTTTCTAGAAGAGCGTAAAAGAGAACTAATAGAGACTGTTGGTTGCGAGCAAGATCGAAAACTGAGTCATGTTCGTTCACTTATTCGTCGCCACGGAGATCACTTAGAGATGTCTGTCAAACTGGTGGAGACAGCCATTCAGTCCATGGAGGAGCCTCAGATGGCTGTATTCCTGCAGGTACAACAAGCACCTCCACCACAATTGATTTTTCACCACAATATTTAGATTTTCTGAAGAACATGTCATGGTGGTGCTATGATAGTTGCTTGAGTGTTATTATGAAGTCACTATAAAATTCTAGTCTCGAAATATGCTTTGACACACTATCTGTGGGACTTTTTGACCCATCTTCTTAACATAAACAGGATTCCATGTATCATTCATTGATTTTCCTACGACTTAGTCCCTTTATTCGTCAGCGGTTGCCACAGCGGAATGAACCATTAACTTTCCAGCATATGTTTAAGATTAGATTCAACTGTATTGTCATTACACATGTACAAGTACAACGAAACGAAATGCAGTTTAGGTCTAATTTTACACAGCAGATGCCCTTCCAGCTGCAACCTAGTACTGGAAAACATCCATATACACTCATTCACACACACACTTACACATTACGGCAAATTTAACTTATTCAATTCACCTATAGCGCATGTCTTTGGACTGTGGGGGAAACCGGAGCCCCCGGAGGAAACCCACGCCAACACAAGAAGAACATGAAAACTCCACACAGAAATGCCAACTGACCCAGCCGGTATTCGAACCAGCGACCTTCTAGCTGTGAGATGACAGTGCTAACTACTAAGCCACCGTGTCTGCCCCATGTGTCATTATTCAAGTTTAATTTAAATGGATAGTTCAGACATGAAGACCTCTTGTGCATTTTTTCTAATGCAGTGTGCCATTCTTTATTCTTTCATACCACAAAGGGAGTAATACAAAGTCCTGCTTAGACGTGTCCATATAATGACAATGAATAGCAAAGAGAATTGAAAAAAAATACAAAAGTGTCACAGAATGGTCCCCTGCGCACTTGTGTCTCATATTCCAATTGATCTTACGATAGGATTGAGTGCAAAGCAGACTGAAATTAATTACAGTATTTAACAAATTACTGATTTTGTCTCTTAGTCTTTATAAACAAGTTTTCAGACTTGTTTAAAGAATTTTACAACTCCCCTTGAGTAAATAGTTGATTTTTACCATTTTTGAATCCATTCATCCCATCTCAGGGTCTGGTTGGAGCACTTTAAGCTTAGCATAAATCATTGAATCAGATTAGACCATTAGCATCACGCATCATTAGCACACTCCTTCAAGACACAATTTATGTTCTGCTTTGAGTTAATATACCTGTTATTCATTGCAACAGCAAGTGTCGTGTTCAGCTCTCATGCCGAATATCATCTGTTAACTGATCCAGATTATTTAACTGGAGGAAATACACAAATTATTTTTATTGGGGATATCTAGGCTGATGTTTTAATAATTTTGATTTATCAAAACTGTGAGCTTTTTCTAACTGAGTCAGAGTGAAAGTGTTGCTAATAGAGATTCATGACAGTACAGTCATGCACTAGTCTGAACCAACATGCTACACAATAGCCAAATGGCTCAAATCTCAAAGTTGGCCAGTGTATTAAAAAACTGTTTATTAATTGTTTATTTTTTTGCATGTAGTGTCATAAAGGAAAACTCCACTTTTTTAAAAATAGGCTCATTTTACTACTCCCCTTAAGATAAACAGATGATTGTTACCATTTTTGAATCCATTTCAGGGTCTGGTGGGAGCACTTTTAGCTTAGCTTAGCATAAATCATTGATTCGGATTAGACCATTAGCATCACGCATCAGTAGCACACTCCTTTAAGACAAAGTGACAGGATTTATGTTCTGCTTTGAGTTAATATACCTGTTATTTATTGCAACAGCAAGCTATCATGTTCAGCTCTCATGCCGAATATCATCTGTTAACTGATCCAGATTATTTAACTGGAGGAAATACACAAATTATTTTTATTGGGGATTTCTAGGCTGATGTTTTAATAGTTTTAATTTATCAAAACTGTGAGCTTTTTCTAACTAAGTCAGAGTGAAAGTGTTGCTAATAGAGATTCATGACAGTACAGTCATGGACTAGTCTGATCCAACATGCTACACAATAGCCAAATGGCTCAAATCTCAAAATTAAGCAGTGTAAAAAAAAAAACCTGTTTATTAATTAAGTTTTATTTTTTTGCATATAGTGTCAGAAAGGAAAACTCCACTTTTTTGAAAATAGGCTCATTTTACTACTCCTATTAAGCTAAGCAGAGGATTGTTACCATTTTTTAATCCAGTCATCTACGTCTGGCGAGAGCACTTTTAGCTTAGCTTAGCATAAATCATTGAATCAGATTAGACCATTAGCATCACGCATCATTAGCGCACTCCTTCAAAACAAAGCGACACGATTTATGTTCTGCTTTGAGTTAATATACCTGTTATTCATTGCAAAAACAAGCTATCATGTTCAGCTCTCATGCTGAATATCATCTGTTAACTGATCCAGATTATTTAACTGGAGGAAATACACAAATTATTTTTATTGGGGATGTTTAGGCTTTGTGTTTGATGTTTTATTCATCTTGATTTATCAAAACTTTGAGTCAGAGTGAATGCGGCGCTAATAGAGATTCATAACACTACAGTCATGCACTAGTCTGAAGCAACATGCTACATAATATGGCTCAAAATGGCTCAAATCTCAAAATTTTATAAAAAAAAAAAAAACACTCCACTTGAGTTAAACATATGATTGTTACCATTTTTAAATCCATTCATCCAATCTCAGGGTCTGGTGGGAGCACTTTTAGCTTAGCTTAGCATAAATAATTGAATCAGATTAGACCATTAGCATCTTGATCGAAAATGACCAAAGAGTTTTGATAATTTTTCTATTTGAAGTTTGACTCTTGTGAATATACATTGTGTACCAAGACTGATGAAAAATGAAATATTTTCAGGTCCTGCATGCTATTACTGTGCCTGCTGAAACTGGCTGCAACTTTCCATTTTCTGTGGATCTTAGTACATGATGTAACTACAGAAGAGTCAAGCTTTAAATAGGAAAATTATCAAAACTCTGGCCATTTTTGAGCAATATGCTAATGATCCGATTCAATTATCTATGCTAAGCTAAAAATGCTCCCGCCACACCCAGAGATCAGCTGAATGGATTAAATAATGGTGAAACTCAACTGTTTAACTTTAGGGGACTTGTAAAATAAGCATATTTTCCTATAAACATTAGCATCAGAGCTACAGACACTATTACCTAGTCATTTTTTTTAACATTTACCTCATGCAAACCTCTTGCGTCATTAATCAATGGAAGTACAGGTGCTTGTGAGGATCTGACGTGGTCTTATTGAGCTGTGTGGAGTGAATGCTGCAACACCTCACTGGGGATGCTGGAGGAAGAGCTTGCTGCTTTTAAAGCCCCCCAGAGACCCTTGATGCAAATGGCCCAGCCCTTATGGATGCTGTTTGCTGATTGACACAGTGCCTGTTGCTACATTTCAAGTATCCTGTAATGACAAGACCCAGGGGGGCTGATATTGATTAGCAGAACCTTCCACAGCTGGGGACGGAGGAACCCAGACCCCTTGTCCTTTGACTAGTGGCTCAAACGGTCAATACTTCACCATTGCTGAGAGCTACATACCTCAGAAAGAGACTTTAAACAAAGGTGATGGAGAGGTGTAATTGTTTTTTGAAACCGCTTTCACTATAAAGTGGCAGCCTCAGGTGCAGCACTGCTGTTTTTTAACTAGCTCTTCTCAGTCAGAACACAAGGCTGCCTAACAAGTGTCTGTGATTTAGTATGTACCTTTTTTGGGTACGCAGTGAAACTGTGGTAAAGAGGAAAGGGGGTTTTATGTTTTTATTTGCTTCTGTATCTTTTAGACCTAAAACAAGTGTTCTTCTTTACTGTGTTTGTTTGCAGAGCACAAAGGAAGTGTTCAAAAAGTAAGTTGACTATGAATGACATGTTTGGAAGTGTCTTAAAGGGATAGTTCACTAAATAATGAAAATTCTGACATCACACAGCAATCAATTTTCTGTTCAATAGATATCTATTAGACATCTTGTAGACAGCTTGGCTAAAACAAGGCTAAACTTGGGCTGTCAGCGAAAATCTAATAGACATCCAAGAATAGCCAAAAACTAGACTAGTCGTCAAATAGACAGATTAGACAGACTTTATATGTGTAGTCATTCATTTGTGTTTGTTTGATGACTAGTCTAGTTTTGGCCTATTCTTAGACGTCTATTAGATTTTCACTGACAGTCCAAATTTAGCCTTGTTTTAGCCAAGGCGACTATGTTTAGATGTCTATTAGACATCTGTTGTATAGACTGGGCATTTTCTAACACTGTAAAAATGCTGTTCCACACAATCGATTTGTGTTGGGACAGCGTGACTAAATTAAGCTAACTTATTTGTTTTTACAAATTTAATTGAATATAAAACAATTAATTTACCCACAAAAACCTCAAGAATTGTATTGTTTCAGCTCATTTTAACAAACAGCAAACATCATTTTTAGTGTACCCTGAAATCATTCCAAGGCTGTTTTATTTATTTTTTTGAAGACAGAGTTTTTGTTTTTATGTGAACTGTCACTGTAAACTAAGTCATATTCAGCATGTGTGCTTCATCAATAACTGAAGCTGTCTAAAGACTAACAATCATGATTAACAACCTCACAGGCAGTGACTCAACCAGCCTCCCACCCCTATCAACCCACTGTATTATGCATTGCATTGGATTATAACTTTCATCTGGCTCAATATTGTGGGAAAGATCTATTGAAATCCCTCATGCTGCTCTTTGTTTATCTTCTGCTGACTTCTGCATTTGATTCTCTGAATATGTCATGTGTAGACCCCTTTAAAAGTTTTGTTTTGTGAATAATTTCAACATGATGGTGTAGGGAATGGAGTGTATTTTGGTTTTTAGAAACAGTACACTTTAAAATAAAATTTTTAATTTTACATTTTAATTAATTTATTAAAAAAAATAGATATGGTACTTTTCACAAGACCACTTAGCGACATATTTAGGATTGGTTGGCATTTAAGAAGAGTTGGCTATTAAAAGGGTTGGTTCACAATATTCTGGTATTAATTTTTCACTCTTGTGTTGTTCAACTCACCCAAGACCTTCGTTCTGCGACTCTCACATGGTCGCCCACTGAAGCTAAGCAGGGCTGCGCCCGGTCAGTACCTGGATGGGAGACCACATGGGAAAGCTAGGTTGCTGCCGAAAGTGGTGTTAATGAGACCAGCAGGGGGCGCCCAACCTGTGGTCTGTGTGGGTCCTAATGCCCCAGTATAGTGACGGGGACTCTATACTGCTCAGTGGATGAGACGTTAAAAACTGAGGTCCTGACTCTCTGTGGTCGTTAAAAATCCCAGGATGTCCTTCGAAAAAGAGTAGGGGTTTAACCCCGGCATCCTGGCCAAATCTGCCCACTGGCCTCCTAACAATCCCCATATCATCATTGGCTTCATCACTCTGTCTCCTCTCCACCAATCAGCTGGTGTGTGGTGTGCGGTCTGGTGCAATATGTCACTTCAGTGGTTCACACTATATTGCCTTTAATTGCGTGTAATGAACACGGACACTGATTCAATTCAAGTGTATTTGTATACCACCCTTTACAATAATTATTGTTTCAAAGCAGCTTTACAAAAGGTGCACATTATTACATTACAATCAAATATAAGTTATTATATACAGACATAGTTAATCTCTTCGTATATGTTGTCCTTGAGGTCCTCGATGGTTGGCATCATCTCTTCAGAAGTCTTGGATCACATCAATGGAGCTGCACAATCTCTATAGAGGCCTTGGGACCCCATGTGGAAATAGAGAACAAAGAAAATATTTAGCGTAGCTGCTGTTCATAGTGTTTTTGAACTAGAAATATTAAATATCCATGAAAATATGAAGTGCTATAAATGAAAGTAGCAGTTATATAACTAAATATAGAAACAAACATATAAAGCATATAAGTATTTATAACAAAATGCCTGGTGCATTAAGACGGGAGCAGTGTGTCCTACAGGTGCTTTGTCAAGCCCACTCACCTGCATGGAGCACACTCATCCGCACATATCATACCGTTATATGATGCATTGTGTGTATGTTTTACTAAAAAGATAGGTCTAGTTTTGAACTGAGAGAATGTGTCTGAGTTGCGGACATTATCAGGAAGGCTATTCCACTGAACTGATGCGAAAGAGAAGACATTGGCTGACAAAGTCATTTTTACAGTTTTTTTTTGCACAGAATTGTATGTGGAGCTTTGTATGTTTACAGTTAAACCACCGAAGTCACATGGATATGTTTTAAAAAAGTTTTTGGTCCTTTTCTTTTGAATGTCTTGGGACTGTTGCTCTCTATGGACGGTCAGAGAGCTCTTGAATTTAATCTAAAATATTTTTTTTGTGTTCTGAAGATGAACGAAGGTTGGAAGGAGGGTTGGAATAGATGAGTAGATAAAACAAAACCAACTGCTTACTGATGCAAATATCTAATCAGCCAATCCCATGGCATCTCAGTGAATTTGGGCATGTGGACATAGTCAAGCTGATTTGCGGAGATATGTGGATAGAAAATTACTTGTTGATTCTAGAGGAGAATAGAAGGAGTTTGAGCTGATAGAATCTAAGAAAAAAAACCACTTGTTACAAAAGTCTGCAAAAGAGCCTTTCTAAACCCACTACTTTATACAGTTGAAGTCAGAATTATTAGCCCCCTTCTTTTTTAAATATTTGCCAAATGATGTTTAACAGAGCAAAGAAATTTTCACAGTATGTCTGATAATATTTTTTTCTTCTGGAGAAAGTCTTATTTGTTTTATTTCGGCTAGAATAAAAGCAGTTTTTAATTTTTTAAAAGCCATTTTAAGGTCACTATTATTAGCCCCTTTAAGCTATTTATTTTAGTAGTGGTTAGTGCGTCGATGCATGCACTCTGGTGCTCATGGCGACCCGAGTTCGATTCCCGCCTCGTGGACCTATGCCAATCCTTCCCCTCTCTCTGTTCCCCTTGCTTTCCTGTCAACAATCTCTACTGTCCTGTCCATTAAAGGTGAAAACGGTGAAAAAAAACTTGCCTAATTACCCTATCCTGCCTAATTAACCTAGTTAAGCTTTTAAATGTCACTTTAAGCTGTATAGAAGTGCACACCGGTGAGACTAATATCAGCTGAGAACAGCAAATTGAGCCTATAGTTTACATGGCACAACTAAAATTGGAAGATAGAAGATTATGAAAAGATTGTCTGGTTTGGTAAGAATTTGTTCTGAAACATTTAGATCATCCAGTCAAAATTTGGTCTAAGCAACATGAAAGCATAGATCCATTATGCCTTGGATCCACAGTTCAGTCTGGTGGTGGCGCAGTGGTGTGTAGGACATTTTCTTGGCACAAATTGTGCCCCTTAGTGCCAAAGAGAATCATTTAAATGCCACAGCCTGAGTGCTGTTGCCGACCATGTCTATCCCTTTATGACCACCATGTCCCTATCTTCTGATGGCTTTTTCCAGCAACATAATGCACCATAACACAACGCTCAAATAACCTCAAAGTGATTTCTTGAACCTCTCAAACCAATAAATCACATTTGGGAAGCGGGGGATTGAGAGATTTGCATAATGGCCATCAAATCTGCAGTAACTGTGGGATACTTTCATATCAGTATGGATCACAATCTATGAAATGGCCAATGAGTGTATGTTTTGAAAGCTATGAAACCGTAAAACAATAACCTCTTAAGGCCCAAGGTGTTTTTTACATGCATTTTTTATTTCTTTTTATTTATTTCTTATTGGAACCTAATTAGAATAAAAATCTTAATTATCATCTTTTGATATGATGTACTTTTAGAGAAAAATAATGTCCATATATGTGGACTCGTGGTCTGAATTTTCATAAAACACTTTATCCTGAATGTTTTTAATGCATATATAACATTGTACATTATTTAACTTGCTTTGACTATCAGAGAGTAAAAACAAAAATTTTCCCCTATTTTTGGACAGTTAAAAATAGGGTTTGGGACATTTAATATGCTGCAAAACAGTTGCAGGATGACTGTGCTGTCCACATATGTGGACACTCAAGCCCTAGGAGGTTAAAGGGAGAGTTCACCCCAAAATAAAAATGTACTCATTAGTTACTCACCCTCAAGTTTTATCATTCTTTTCTAATATTAATATTTATATAAGTTCTATTATTCTTTCTTCTGCTGAACCCAAAAGAAGATATTTCGCAGAAAGCTGAAAACCTGTAACCATCGACTTCTGTAGTAGGAAAAATAAATACTATGGAAGTAAATGTTTAAAAGTATCCAGCTTTCTTCAAAATATTTTCTTTTGTGTTCAACAGAACACAAAACTCAAGTGTAAATGATGACAGAATTTTCATTTTTGGGTGAACTATCCCTGTAACTTTCAGTAACTTCCATTCACTCTTGTTGGTATATCATAACTTGCAGTGAGTTATTCATCAGCATTCATTACAGTTTTCCCAAAACCTCTAAGCGTTTAGAAAAATGCTTACGCGCTCAACACTATCTAGCTGTGTCTTCTGTTTCATGCTCTTCTCCACCTGTGGAGAGGTGGTGTGGAGCTTGGAGCACCTGCGTCACCAGCAGCCGCAGGGAGATGGAGGAACCGGGACCTTATGCTATCCGTCACTTTTATATTTGTCCGAGTACTGGCGCAACTTCACCGCTCTGTCCTTCACAGGATTGCAGACACAGCCAAGGCCTCCAACATTGAGCGGACGGAGGTGGGCTACGAGAGCATGGCCCACTTCATCATCAACACGGAGGATGTGGCCAACATGCTGAGACATATCAACTTCCGGACAGGTAACGGCTCCACACTCAAAAATGACATTTGCTGTTTGTTCAAACTTATTTCAGTTGAGCTGAAACAACACAATTCTTTAAGGTTTTTTGGGGACAACTTTATTGTTTTATGTTCATTCTACTTACATTTTTTAAAACTAAAAAGTTAACTCAATTCCTTCATATTGTCCCAACACAAATTGATTGTGTGGAACCCAACAGTGCACAGCTATGACAACTTCTCATTAGTGAGTTTTACATAGATGTCTGGTTACATTGCAATGTATTGTTCTTTCAGGTGAAGATGAGGAAGACAGTGGTGATGAAGCTCCTGAAGGTCTGACTACCTCAACTGGTCAAAGTGGTGAATCAGGGACACGCTAACTTATGTTGAAACCCAAGGTTAGTTTCAAAGATGCATGTGTAAAATGGTAGTTGACCCTAATATTGGTTGCCCCAAATAGTTTGTTGCTCAACATTTGTATAACGTTCTTATAAAGTTTATTTTAAACTTTGGAGCTCATTGACCATCATTGTATAGACCATTTTGAGGGATATAAACAATAACAATGCTCCTAATATATTTCCTGTTTTACATCTTTCATTTCCAAAGCTTCTGAGAATCCAGAAAGCTCCACATGTTGATACTTTTTTTTTTAATGACAGCCGTGTTAACATTAGTTATGACCGAATCGCCTATTGTTACAGTTCTGAAAAAGTTTTAAGACAAGCAGGAACTGTTCATGGACCAATGATATCGCCATATTGATACATGAAAAGGATTATCTTTCTTTTATGTTCCAAAAAAGTAAGTCAAAATCCTTTTAAGGGCACCTATTGTGCAAAAATCACTTTTATAAAGGTTTTAAACACTGTTTGAATGTGAATATAGCCAGCTTCCAATGGTAAAAATGAATTAATTGTTACTTTTTACAATCACATTTGATAAAAACAGTCTGCAGAAACGCTTTGATGTTATATGATGGAGAAAGTCTTGCCCATTAGTGAGTATCTCTCCCTCATTAGTATAAACAGCCCTGAGTGAGAAGCAGCCGTCCGCCATTAGAGTTTTCACCTGCTGTAGATGCAGAGGCAATATAAATGTGGAGTTCTAATAGTTTTAAGGATGAACACTGTAGTCTCCATAGACTGCCTTCCTCTGACACTTCTTTTGACATTTTCAGTTTTTCACAGATATAACATTAGTCCTGTTTTGAATCTGCCACTATGCTGATGTGCAGGTATTTGTAGCTCCGCTCTCTTTTGGAAAAGTGAGCTGGGAGCACAATCTCATTTGAATTTAAAGTGACAGTCAGCAAAACGGCACAACTTGGATTGGTTTGGAAGTCCAAGGCACTCGAAAAGTAGGTAAAAAAATGAAAAAGCCTTTATTAACATGGCTATTACATAAAAAAAAAAACACAGCATCGCACCTTCACATTTCGGCAAAGGTTGCCTTCATTAGGGAGCCTTTTGGGAAAAGGTAATATTACATGGATATTTAAGGTTCTTACTGCAATCACTGATGCCAATAAAGAAATTATAGGATTTAAAAATTAAACAATAAAAGTGAATGATCACCAAAGCCTGTTGAGCTCCAAAAATGAATAAGTAAAAGTTATAGGTTATGAACTATATGTTTAATGTGCAATTTTCTAAAGCCGCAGTGACTATTCATATACAGCTATGAAAACTAGAGACCTCTTGACAGTTCAGTTTTTCTGGATTTACTGTATACTGTAGGTCAGATGTTGTTATTATTTTTTTATTCTGTAAAGGGCTGATAACATTTCTTCCAGATCTCACACAAACTTGGTCATTTAGAGCTTTTTTAATGACAGAGGGTCAGGAT
This sequence comes from Danio kyathit, assembly GCA_903798195.1. Taxonomy (NCBI): domain Eukaryota; kingdom Metazoa; phylum Chordata; class Actinopteri; order Cypriniformes; family Danionidae; genus Danio; species Danio kyathit. The sequence continues at coordinate 44,198,589 of LR812538.1, read as the reverse complement.
AACAAATGCTTTTTTTTCTTAAAAATACTCTTTCTTAAAATCTTCTAAAGCTAAAGATTTGGTATTTTGTAGTCTAAAAATGAATATAAAGATAACTGAAAACATTCATTCATTTTCTTTTCGGCTTAGTCCCTTTTTAATCTCGGGTTGTCACAACAGAATGAACCGCCAACTTATCCAGCATATGTTTTACGCAGCGGATGCTCTTCCAGCTGCAACCCATCACTGGGAAACATCCATACACACTCATTCACATACATACACTATGGACAATTTAGCTTACCCAATTCACCTATACTGCATGTTTTTGCACTGTGGGAAAAACCGGAGCACCCAGAGGAAACCCACGCCAACACGGGGAGAACATGCAAACTCCACACAGAAATGCCAACTGACCCAGCCGAGGCTCGAACCAGCGACCACCTTGCTGTGAGGTGATCGTGCTAACCACTGCGCCACCGTGATGCCCTTATCTGAAAACATGGCACGTTATTTCATATAATAAAAAATAAATAAATACATGTTAAACAAATACTATGTTAATTGTTTTTATTTTGGTTATATTAAGTTTGCAAGAAATATCAGCAGTACTTTACATAATGAAAAGAAAAATGGAAAAAGGAAAGGTTTTCCATCACTGTTTAGAAAGTATTTTCTTGTTTTAGTTTTTATGGTTTAAATATTTCATAATTAGACATTTTAGCAGACATTCACTTGTAAATCGACTTTTTTTTTTATTTTATACAAACATAAAACTTTAACAATTTTAACTTCTTTTACCAAGTAGACATTCAAAAAATGAAAAATCCAACAGTCATAAAAATAATATTCATTCATTCATTCATTCATTTTCTTTTCGGCTTAGTCTCTGTATTTATCAGGGGTCGCCACAGCGGAATGAACCGCCAACTTATCCAGCATATGCTTTATGCAGCTGATGCCCTTCCAGCTGCAACCCAGTACTGGGAATCACCCATACACTCTCATTCTCACACACATACACTACGGACATTTTAGCCTACCCAATTCACCTATAGCGCATGTCTTTGGACTTGTGGGGGAAACCCACGTGAACAAGAAGAGAACATGCAAACTCCACACAGACTGCCAACTGACCCAGCCGAGGCTCGAACCACCAACCTTCTTGCTGTGAGGCGACAGCACGACCCACTGCGCCACCAAGCCGCCCCATAAAAATAATAATTAAACACAAATAAAACATACTTTCCCCATCCAAGCACCCACAAGTGCTATCCAATGGTAATAGTAGGTATTAAAGGCATATTAATCACAAGTTTGTAGAAAGGAAATAAAAGGGGACCACATTTTTTCAAATGACAAAATCTTGTCTATTAGGGTATCCCCTGATTGTTTTCAGATGTAATGTACCTGTTAACTCTTCCATCATTTAAGAGTTGGAACTTCTTTTTTCGTCCAAAACAAAAGGATACGTTTTTTGGCAGAGAACAACCCATTATCAACTGTTGTTGTACTCATGCAAGTCTCAAACATTTTTCGGAAACTCCAAATATAATTAAAATATAGGGTGATTCAAAAAGAATACTACAACTTTGAAAATCGAGAACTCTGCAAAGAAGAAAAGGAGAGCTGTCGTCAATTTAAGGAAGCTCTGAAGTTTCACATTGAGGAACTAAGGAATAACTGCAGCTATCCAAACTGTTACGCCCGAGATGCTAAACACTCTCAGAAATAAAGGTACGCGAGCTGTCACTGGGGTGGTACCTTTTCAAAAGGTACACATTTGTACTCGAAGGGTCCATATTGGTACCTCAAAAGTATATTAGTACCTACAAATTTTAAGAGGAACACTTTTGTACTTTTTAGGTACACTGTAAAAAAAAATCCGTAATTTTACGGTTTATTTCCGGCAGCTGGAGTGCCGGAAAAAAAAGGTAAAATAACAGCCGTTAAATTACAGAAATTTACTGTAAAATAACAGAGGTAGAATTACAGAAATTTAATTTTAAGGAAATTTCTGTAATTTAATGTCCGTTATTTTACAGTAAATTTCTGTAATTTAACGGCTGTTATTTTACTTTTTTTTCCGGCACCTCAGCTGCCGGAAATAAACGGTAAAATTACGGATTTGTTTTACAGTGTACTAATATATACCCTTGCGGTATTAATATGGACCTTTTAGGTACAAATTTGTACCTTTTGTAAAGGTACTACCTCAGTGACAACTTGCATACCTTTATTTCTGAGAGTGCAGAGAGTGTGGAATGAGTGTGAGTATCGGGTTGATGTCACTCGAATGTCTGGAGGGGGTCATATTGAACATCTATGAACTTGTTTTCTACTGAAAAAAAGCTTTGTTAAGTACTCTTCACATTGATTAATTACCCAAGGTTCCATCATGTTTCTTTGATTAAATACAGATTTTCAATGTTGTTGTATTCTTTTTGATTCACCCTGTAGGATCTGGTTCAATCGGAATGTCTAATATATCTGAAAAAACATGGAATATTTAGTTCCAGTTGTTTTAGTTATTAACTTGTGTATCGTATTGCTTCAATGTGAAGGTCTGTAAACATGATCATTGTTGAAGTTTTACCAAAACTTACAAACTAAGCTTTAAAACTTATCCCTAAGCATTATTTTCTCAAAAGGCATGTTCTGTTCTTTGAGCGGTGGGTATCCTGTCCTGCATGGGCATCCCCACCTACACTCACTTTCTTAAAATAACCTCTCACTTCAATTTAAAGGTCAGAAACCTCCGATAAATAGGCCAGTGTCGAGTTTTCTCTCTGTCTCTAAACTGATCTAATAGGACTGTTTGTCCATGGAGTAACAGCGGTGAGTTGAGAAGCAGGCTAAATCGCAGTGGCAGCCGCTTCCAATCCTTCCTCTGGGCTTCCGACGGTCCGTCCGCCCCCACCTGCTGCTTGCACCCATTACTTAATAACCGCTCGCTCTCTGTGCAGCCCGCCAGGAGAAATGGCAGTGGAGATATATGGCTGTGTGTGTGTGTGCTCACCGACGCTGACCTTGTCACTCCTGCTGTCAACGCACTGATCAATTCATAGAGGAAAGAGAGTCTGGATGTGTGCAGAAGGGCTCCACTCATGGAGAGAACGTCCATCCGGAATGAGGATGGATCTTATTTTGAGGATGCAGTGCGTCATGAGCTGACGTATCGGCCTTCGCATAATTTAAAGCTGGAATAAGAAGATTTTTTTTGGAGTGCCAGAAGCAGGAGCCTATCTGCGGGATGGAATATGACTTGTTTAACTGTTACTTGAGCTGAATATATCATTGAGTGTTATTTTTTATGCATAAAATGCTTTAAATAGGAGTTTACGTAAGAAGCAGTTTTGCAGGATGACACTTCCTTAAAACAATGAGTGTTCAGTCAACATATATTCTTGCCAATGCAAAGCACACTCTGTCCTCTCCCACTTGTCCCATTTATGACCAAAATAGACTCGGTGTAAGTGGAAGATTAACTCATATGTTTTATTTGTCATTTCCAGGATATTTCCAGGATAAGAGAGATTGGAAGGAGGAGGTTTTGGGTAATCCTTTCAGCACGGCGAGAGTTTCTTTCATCTGCCTGTTTTGTGGTCCTAAGACTCGGAGTTCAGTAAGAGGAATTACACTTTTACTTTATAGCTTCCACATTTGGGGTGTTTATGATGCCATTTTTAGTCTTTTGATCCTATTATTGCAGTTGGTAGCACTTAAAATCATAAATGAAACCAGAAAAAAATTTAAATGGGATAAATATGTGAGGTCTCAAAAAATTTTTATATTGTACAGAACAATAAACACAAGTGTCTACTTTAAAGGTTTATATATACATAAATATTTATACAACAGTTCAGTTCTGTCTTGAATCTGATTGGCTGATATTCTGCCAGTAACAGCACTCGTCCAGCCTCTTCACCCTTGTGTATTACTCCGCCCACATACAACGACAAGCACTACAGTTTGACAAATACTGCTGCTGATGGGCAACATAATGTACTTTTGAGGCTTTTTTAGTTGAGAATGTAGGTGTTTATATTGCAACTATGCAGCTTATTTAGAAGGATAGTGCCTATTTTAAAATATTTAAAACTTCTGACAGCGGCCATTAGCCTGTCTTTGAGCAAAGACGGTCGATGATGTTCATCCACAAGATGGCGACAGAGACAGCATAATAAGCCCTTATTATTGAAAAACAGCGTGATTTCAAACTACAGCTGATCAAATCATTATTAAACAGGTAAATGACTTTCTAAGTCAATCTCTCTCTTTTGTATATTGTAGTGCTGTATTTATACCATACGCCTGTTTCACACCGCAAGCACTAACAGAGCGTGAGCAGCGCGTGCGCAGTGCGTATGGAGAGCAGAAGCAGCGCGCAGGCGTTTGCCCTTCACACCGAATGCATTTGCAGCGCGCAGCTCATCGGCAGTTGCTGCACAGATCAATCTATCTCTGTCTATTCTATCTAGTCACCCATCTATCTATAAATACACTTTTTTTATACTTTTCATCTGCACCAAGGCCCGCAGCAACTTTCTCCTATGCTGTTTCCTTAACCTGCAAGTCTATATTTTACAAATTATATAGATCCTAAAGAACTGTTTTCTTCTCACGCTCTGAGGAGTGTCATTCATGTCTTTTCAGGTGCACTCGGTCAGAAAACAATCACAAGCCTGTGGTATCATGTCATTTTGTTTTTGATTGTCAGGATGATGTAGGCCTATAGTCATAATAATATTTATACAATATAGTTATAATGATATTTATACATGATCAAACTAGTGTGCAACTTAAGCAAACCTGATACTAAAATTGTTTTAAATTTGGTTTTGTAGTTCGGGCCCAAATAAATACTTGCCGTTTTTAATCGTTTAAGTTCATTTGATTGACTATATAAAAATTTGTGGATCTTATCGATGCATTTATTGGGTAAAATTACTACTTTTTACTGTCATTCAATGTTTTTGGTCATTATCAATGCACTGTTACATTATTGAGAGTGAGCAAAATGGCAAAAATAGACCAAGCGCTGAAACTATCGCAGCACTGCTGCTTCAGTGACGCTCATGTCTCGCACTGCTTCTGCGTGCCGTATAAAAGCTCTAATCTGTTAACATGGACATCGAAAAAACACGCCCTGCTCACGCACTGCAGTGCTGAAACAGGCTTTAATAATATTGTGATTTTCCGATCGCAACAAACTGTTTTGTCCTCACTTTAGACATTATGCTAGAGAATCATTCAAACACTAGCTCTAAAGTGACGTTGGTGAATAAGCAATGGTTTCTGCTGTTCTGACATCAGCTGCAGACGTGAATGGCGGAAGCAAGTAGTTCCTCATACAAAAGGGTTTTTGGACTCTGTGATTGATTTTTTTTTTAAAACACACAATTATGCCGTCGAACTGTTGTATAAATGCAATATCACACTCGTAGCAGTGCGATATGGCTGTATATCGTCACTGGTGGGACACTAAGCCTCCCACCAGTGCCGATATACAGCCACATCGCACTGCTACGAGTGTGATATTGCTTATATATACAGTTGAAGTCAGAATTATTAGCCCCCCTTTGAATTTTTTTTTATTTTTAAATATTTCGCAAATGATGTTTAACAGAGCAAGGAAATGTTCACAGTATTTCTGATAAAGTTTTTTCTTCTGGTGAAAGTCTTATTTGTTTTATTTTGGCTAGAATAAAAGCAGTTTTTAATTTTTTAAACACCATTTTAAGGACAAAATTATTAGCCCCTTTAAGCTATACAGTATTTTTTCTTGATAGTCTACAGAACAAACCATTGTATACAATAACTTGCCTAATTGCCCTAACCTGCCTAGTTAACCTAATTAACCTAGTTAAGCATTTAAATGTCACTTTAAGCTGTATAGAAGTGTCTTGAAAAATATCTAGTCAAATATTATTTACTGTCATCATGGCAAAGATAAAATAAATCAGTTATTAGAAATGAGTTATTAAAACTATTATGTTTAAAAATGTGTTGAAAAAAAATCTTTCAGTTAAACAGAAATTGGGGAAAAAATAAACAGGGGGGCTAATAAATCAGGGGGGCTAATAATTCTGACTTCAACAGTATATATATTTATACATACACACAAACACGCACATATATTTAAACATTAGCATATATTGATTGTATTAGTTTAAATTATTTAATTTGATTGTAATGTATGGTAGAAAAAAATGATGAAAAACTGTTTTAACCATAACCCATTCAAAAGTGTGTGTATGTATATCTTCATTCTCACTTGTGTGTTATGGTTAGCGTAATGTTAATGCGTGTGCAAATGTCAGTGATGTCAGATTCCTGTATAAACCTTTTCAAGGATGATAGTGAGCTCTACATGTTTGCAGTTACTTGTAAAAGGCATATAGTCTCATTTATTTCTGCAGAATCATGTTCAAAATACAAAGTCATGTTTATGCATTTAGGTGCAATATAATATGTAATTTACATAATGATAAGCAATATACAATGTACAGTATATCTCAAGCACTTTGCAATATTGTCCAACATTGTCACAAAACGTAGGTAAGTGCTACAGATCATCGTTTCCCACCATGAGGAGAACATACTTCAGCACTTGGTATACAGTGAGCGTCTGGCAGAATGCGTGTGGTAAAAGTTGACTGATTTATTTCATGTGAACAATCCTGTTGGCAAAGCGAGAGGCGCAACCGAGCCAGCCAAACTAAATATTACAGTGGCCTTCTTGAACTTCAGTCAGAAGAAAGTTTTTAGATATGGATCATTATTCAATAATAATGAGGAATACACTCTTAAAAATAAAGTTTCTTTTGCATCAATGGTTCAATGACGAACCTTCAACATCTAACAAGGTTCTTTTTAGTGGAATCAAGATTATTTAGATTGACCAAATTATCTTTGCACTAAGAATAACAAAGGTTCCACTGGGAACTAAACATTTCTTTTAAGAGAACACCTTGTTTGGTTCTTTGTGGCACCTTTATTTTTAAGAGTGTAATAGGATTGGTGAAGGATTAAAAAGACTTCTTGTGTTCATAACATGAATTAGATCAATTGTAGATTGACAGGTTACATATGAACCCCCTCATTGACCCCAGGTCCTGCGCGTCCCTGAAGGTGTTTTCTTGTGGTTTCCGGTTCCAGTCTAGAGGTGATAGAAACAGCAGCAGGTCACCAGAAAGCTCTTCTGATGCCACTCTTAAAAATAAAGGTTCAGAAAAACCCAATGCAACCGGTGAACCTTTCTGAAGAAGTGTCTGGGTGCTTTAAATGACCAACGGCTTAATCTGAAGGATCTTCAGAGTCAGAGAGAGCACTCTTAAAAATAAAGGTTTACTGGTGTCAGTGTTCCTTGAAGAACCTTTAGCATCCAGGTTCTTTATGAAAATGTTCTTCCCAATTAAAAAAAAAAATTCTTTTAAGAAATTTTCACTTAAAGGTTCTTTGTGGAACCAAAAAAGGGTACTTCTACGGCCTCGCTGTGAAAACCTCTTTATTTTTAAGAGTGTTCTTTGCTGAACCAAAGGTGCTGCAAAGAACCACTGAAGAGCCTTTATTTGTAAGAGTGTGGATGTCGGATGTGCTAGCGACAGTTTAGGGATGTGAAAAAGAGTGCATTGAGCTTGTTCTTAACTCGCCGATTGAACGTGGAGTTTCAGCTACTTCCCAACCTCGTCGAGGTATTTGCGGTTCAGTTCCGCCTGTTCCCTTTGGTTCTCGATCCGCGCCATTTCGATCATGTTTCTGAGCAGGTGGAAGGTGAGGTCGATGGAGATCGGAGGATCGTCGTTCCGTTTGGAAAACTCCGAGAGCTCCTCCAAGCTGTTGTCCTGCTGAGGAGCGGGAAGGCGAAGAGCTCCTCCTGCTCTCTGAGCGCTCCGCTGTAAATACTGCAGGAGCTTCTCTCCCATCAGGACAGACATAGCGTCTCCTCCTCCTCCTGGCCGGCCGAGCAGCAGGTCGTCGAGCTGGTTGTGGAGACTGCTGAGATCGCGGGGTCGGCAGGAGCTCAGCGGGATGTGGCTCAGTAAGACTGAAGTGATGAGCAGGACCAAAGGGACGGGCTTCATGCTGGACACAGTCGCGCACTTCCTGAGGGGAGAACGCACAGCTGTGTTACTCCTGTAGCGCGCGCTCCGATGAGAAAGTTTAGTACTGAACTGCCACTAAAGAAGACTTGGTGTAAATTACAGCATTTAAGACTAAAAAGTTATTTTGAGTTGTTTTTATTTTGAATTTTAATTCAAGTGTTTAAATAGAAAGTTCAAATTTAATCTACTTTGTATAAACATGCTCATAAAATTGAGATTATTCAAGTATATACAATATACATATATATATATATATATATTTTTATTTTATTTTTTTTTTATCCATACTATTATATCGTTACAAATTTCAAGACTGAGAACCTGAGAACATTAAAGAACATCATGTGTGTTGTCTACTTATCGAATAATTCATAATTTAATGTTTATTAATTACACAAGTTAGCTTATTGTAATAAATCTAAAAGTTCTAAAAATGACAAGAGTAAGATTATAATTTTTTTTGGAGTAAATCGAGTAAAGAAATGAAAAATAGATGACAATATTAGGATAATGAGAGCAGTTAGGCCTATATATCAAATATTTTGATCGGGTTTGCTTAGTCAACAAGAAACTGCTATTAGAAATAAAAACAAAATCGATATTAGTATGTTGTTATTTTATATGCGTTAGTAAACAATGTTTTTAATATACAAATTCCTAAAACAAATAGTTAAAATGGAGTTCCTTATATTGTAAACAAAAATGGATGCAACGGTACTTCTCAATAGACTTTTTAGTAATGTAAAATAAAGTTTAAAACAATCTGGATTAGTTTATAAAGCATAGGCTCCATTAGCCTATATAGCCTAAAATTAGTTGCTGAAGTTAAATTACACGAATGATCACTGCTCCACGCTTTAAATATCAGGATGTTTTTACATTTAGATACACAATGATTGCTTTAATTGGAGTAAATAGTTTCTTTCAAAAACAAACCGATTCTCCAAGAAATCAGACGTCACATTTCCTCCTGACTAAAGTCAATGAAATAGGCTAGTTTTGTATAATTCATAAGGTACAAAACTGAAATTAAAACTATAAATTGAAACAAGTCATAAGGAAACTTACTCGATCGTCTTCTGTTGCTTGAAAAGTAGCGGTGAGGAAGCGTGTTTGCGGACAGACTGATGGAGCTCCAGGAGCCCAATGGTTTTATACATCACACCGCGCTCCTCTGACGTCAGCCCGCTGCATAAACCGCCCGTAAATAAGGCAATTCTCATGTCAAAAGAAGAGTGGAGGAGAGCAAAGCTGCTGGAGGTCCGAAAGACGAGCTCTGACGATTCCCAGAGTTTTCACACCCTTAATGTCATCTCGAGGCTTTTGCAAAGTCATCAACTCTGAAAGTTGTAGGAAACAGATGATGATTTTGACGCTCTTTTGGCTGTTAGTGCACTTGTTGTTTTTGAAGTGCACCTGGTGAAAGTGCGCTGAGGAGCTGATCTGGTGTCGTGATGAGTTTCTGCTTGGCTGCTCATTAAAGAGGAGCAGAAGCGCGCGACGGGGATGCGGGAGACGCAGACTCTGTCCAAGGTGCTGAAACTACAGCCAGACCTCTCTGCAGACATGCTATTCAGAGATCAATTGGCAATCATTTTCGCTGGATTTATGATTGTGTTAGAGTAAAAAAAAAACATTGTTTTCTTCTGTAAACTTCTGATGACATTTTCCCATTTAAAATAAAATATTGTAATTGTGATTTTTTTGTTTTGTTTTTAATAATCATTTAGACAACAGTGTACCAATGTTTAAGAGTTAAAAAAAAAAAAAACAATATTTGGTAGTTTAACTGATTTTCATTCACAACAAATGATAAAATATAGTTGACCAACTGGTTTTCCTTTTATAAAAAAATAAAATGATCTAATTTTACTATACTGTATACTTTTAAATATTCATTTTAATTGAAATTTGTAAGAAATGTTCTCAAAACATTATAGGTACAGTAAACCAAGACAGAGTTGTCAAATTGTCCAATTTCTCTCTCTCTCTCTCTCTCTCTCTCTCTCTCTCTCTCTCTCTCTCTCTCTCTCTCATACATACACAAACCAAAAAAATATTTGTGGCTTGTTCAAACTAATGTGGGGGTCAACTTAATTGTTTTCTATATCTTCAATTCAATTATCTTTGTAAAAACTAATAAGGTAACTTAATTCCTTCATGTTGTCTTAACACAAATCGATTGTGTGGAACCCAGCATTTTTACAGCGTGTATATATGTGTGTGTGTGTGTGTGTGTGTGTGTGTGTGTGTGTGTGTATGTGTGTATGTGTATATATATATATGTATACACTGTTGAAGTCAGAATTATTAGCCCTTCTGAATTATTAGCCCCTCTGTTAATTTTTTTCCCCAATTTCTGTTTAACGGAGAGAAGATTTTTTTCAGCACATTTCTAAACATAATAGTTTTAATAACTCATTTCTAATAACTGATTTATTTTATCTTTGCCATGATGACAGTAATTAATATTTGACTAGATATTTTTCAAGACACTTCTATACAGCTTAAAGTGACATTTAAATGCTTAACTAGGTTAATTAGGTTAACTAGGTAGGTTATGGTAATTAGGCAAGTTATTGTATAATGATGGTGTGCTCTGTAGACAGTCGGAAAAAAAAAGTTAGCTTAAAGAGGCTTATCATTTTGACCCTAAAATAGTTTATAAAAAATAAAGAACTGCTTTTATTCTAGCCGAATTAAAACAAATAAGATTTTCTCCAGAAGAAACAATATTATCAGACATACTGTGAAAATTTCCTTGCTCTGTTAAACATCATTTGGGAAATATTTAAAAAAGAAAAATAAAATGAGAGAGGGGCTAAAAATTCTGACTTCAACTGTATATATATAAGCAAAAATTTTTTCGACTCTACAGAACAAACCATCAATAAACAGAAACAGAAGTTGGGGAAAAAAACAGAGGGGCTAATATTTCAGGGGGGCTAATAATTCTGACTTCAACTGTGTGTATATATACACACACACACCGTGCTCAGCATATAGCATATATAAGTACACCCCTCACAAATCTATCTTTTAAATTCATATTTTTAATAGGAAGCTCTACAATATTATATGAGTGCATATACATTAGATTAGTCAGTACTGAAGCCAAATCTGGAGCTAATCTAACAAAATAACTTAAGATAACGGTCCAAAAACTAGTACACACCAATTTATGTTATAAAAAAATATTAAATACAATTAAAAAAATATTTTTTTTTTGAAAAATGTAGTTGAAATTTTGTAGGTTATAAATTCTTTTTGCAATATTTAGCTTGAATTTAATTCTATTATCTTTCAATTTTTAAATATGTTGGTGACTAAAATATTATTTTAATAAATAGATCTGATTAATAAATCTGTTTTGTTTAAATGCACTAAAATACATTGCCTACAGTATATTCACTGAGAAATGGATATATTCATTTTCAAAATGGGCTGTACTCAATTATGCTGAGCACTGTATATGTATATATGTTTATACACACACACACACACACACATACACACACAAATATATACACACTGTAAAAATCCATATGCTGTAAAAATATATATGCTGGGCATTTCTGCATATATCTGCTGCCCGGTGTTTCATACCATTTCCATGAAGTACCAATTTCCTAAATTTCACAATTGAAAAATAAAACTTCACTGGAGTGTTTTTATTTTATTTAATTTAATAAAAATGTCTATGAAACTTCACATTTCATTAAATGTTACTTGCTGTTTCTTTCTAATTAGTTGAGCAATTTACCCCCCCCCAATACACACAATAAAAATCTATTATTAAATGTATAAAGTTATAGTTTTAGCAGCTCATCAGCTATCAACAATCTGTCTGCAGCCGAAGTCTTCACAGTTGTACAAGGACATTTGAGAACTTTGTAACAACTTTTCCAACAATAACCAAGACTAACAATACTGTGTCATGAATTAAAATGCTATCTGACTATAAACTCCAGGCTGTGTCTGAGAGAAATGTGTTCGGCGGGCAGATGCAGAGGTTTAGTCATTGTTGAGTATTGTTTCTGGCTCGCCGTCAGTTTCTCAGAATGACGAAGCATTAGCTGAACACTGAGATATATTTATATAAGCCGGACACACTGTCCAAAGAAAACTCCTAACATTCCTTTACCTTCCTGATCACCAGCAACAATTTGTAAACCCACTAGAAATTTTTCCAGTAGTTGGTGTGATTTGTTGTTTTTAAAGGGATGATGGTTAGCAGATCCACTAGTTTATCACACATCGGTCCACTCAAAAGCTGCTGAAGCTGTGAATTGTAGTCAAGCTGAGGAATGTCCTATTGGCACAGAACTGCCTCTATTAGTTCAATATTGTGTCAATTCAGGCCAGGTTTTCACTGTCAGCTGAAGCTTTTGAAATATAGAGTCCATAAATGTGCAAAAATGACCTATTAATAGATTCAAAAGCTTCAGATATATAGTTGAAATCAGAATTATTGAACCCCCTTTTTTTTTTCTTTTAAATATTTCCCAAAATGATGTTTAACAGAGCAAGGAAATTTTCACAGTATGTCTGATAATATTTTTTCTTCTGGAGAAAGTCTTATTTTATTTTGGCTAGAATAAAAGCAGTTTTTAATTTTTTAAAAACCATTTTAAGGTCAATATTATTAGCCCCTTTAAGCCATATTTTTTTCGATAGTCTACAGAACAAACCATCATTATACAATAACTTGCCTAATTACCCTAACCTGCCTAGTTAACCTAATTAACCTAGTTAAGCCTTTAAATGTCACGTTAAGCTGTATAGAAGTGTCTTGAAAAATATCTAGTAAAATATTATTTACTGTCATCATGGCAAAGATAAAATAAATCACTTATTAGAAATCTTCTCTCTGTTAAACAGAAATAGGGGAAAAAAACATAAACAGGGGGACTAATAATTCAGGGGGGCTAGTAATTCTGACTTCAGCTGTAGACGCTGAACAAATCTGATACATCTTAAAGGGATAGTTCATCCAAAAATGAAAATTTACTCTATTTACTCAAGTAATTCCAAACCTTTATGTCTTTCTTCTGTTGAACCTCAAATGAGATATTTTGAAGCTGAAAACCAGCAACCATTGGCTTACAGAATAGGAAAAACAAATACTGTGGAAGTCAATGGTTACCTGTTTTCAGCTTTCTTCAAAATACTCTCTTGTGTGTTTAACAGAAGAAATGAACTCATATTGGTTTGTAATAAGTCAAGGATCAGCAGGGCCGGACTTAGTGATGTGGGGGCCCTAAGCAATCCCAGGTATGGGGCCCTAGCATTGAAACTCAAAACACTCTTTTTCTCTATAGATATTTTTTCTCTCTCTCTGTAGATTAGTTTATTTTATTTTTTTTAATAAACTGCATGTTAAAAATATATATTGTAAGAGAAACCTTTATCTTCTTAATGTAAAAATTGAATACAATAAATTCACAAATAAAAAGCAAGTTCACAAACTATGAACAGTTAATTAGCCGTATTTGTGATTAGATTTTAAGATTTGCATGTGCAGTACAGAAGGAACTTTTCACTATTTATGAGAATAGGGATTTTGAAAAAGCATTAATATCTTAATGGTTATAGAAAAATTTGACAACATTTGATAGAAAATGTATGATTAATTTAAGCCTATTTGGTTAATATAGGCTTCTTGACATTGGTCGGGGCCCCCTAATTCCTCAGGGCCCTAAGTGGCTGCTTACCTCGCTTATCAGTTAAGTCCTCCCTTGAGGGTGAGTAAATGATTACAGAATAACCTTTTTTGTGTGAACTATCCCTTTAATAGGGCAGCACGGTGGCTCAGTGGTTATCACTGTCGCCTCACAGCAAGGTCGCTGGTTTTAGTCCCAGCTGGGTTAGTTGGCATTTCTGTTTGCAGTTTGCATGTTTTCCCTCATGTTGGCATGGGTTTCCTCCGGTTTTCCCCACAGTCCAAAGACATGCGGGTACAGGTGAATTGAATAAACTAAATTGGCCATAGTGAATGAGCATGTGTATGGGTGTTTTCTTAGTACCGGGACGGGTTGCGGCTGGAGTGGCATCCGCTGCGTTAAACATATACCGGAATAGTTGGCGGTTCATTCCGCTGTGGCGACCCCTGAAATAGAGACTAAGCTGAAGGAAAATGAATGAATATTCTTTTAATTTGTTATGCTTTTTACCCAGATAAAAAAATCTCAGATTCAGGGTATTAAACATGTTCATGAATGACATTCTGGCCAAAAGATGTATTATATAATCAATGTTATTAAATGCCCCTTAACGTCTGTAACTTCAGGTGACCACAAAAAGACTAACATTTACCATCAAAACATAGATAAAATAAACATAAACTGGTAAATCTTTACAATATGTTAGTTAATGTATTCCCTAACATCAACAAACAATGAGCAAAACATTTATTACAGTATTTATTCATGTTTGTTAACATTAGTTATTGAAAATACAGTCGTTCATTGTTAGTTCATGTTAACTCACAGTGCATTAAATAATATTAACAAGCATGAGTTCATTCATTCATTTATTTTCGGCTTAGTCCCTTTATTAATCAGGGGTTGCCACAGCGGAATGAACCGCCAACTCATCCAGCATATGTTTTACGCAGTGGATGCCCTTTCAGCTGCAACCCATCACTGGGAAACACCTATACATTCTCATTCACACACATACACTATAGACAATTTAGCTTACCCAATTCACCTATAGCGCATGTCTTTGAACTTGTGGGGGAAACCAGAGCACCCGGAGGAAACACACGCAAACACAGGGAGAACATGCAAACTCCACACTGAAATGCCAACTGACCCAGTCGAGGCTCAAACCAGCGATCTTCTTGCTTTGAGGCGACATCGCCACCCACAAGCAAGAGTTTTACTATTACATTATTAAAATCAAAATGTTGAACTACTGTATAATTAATACATTCTGTGCAAGTGTTGTTCATGTTAGTAAATTCATTAACTAACAAAACCTCATTGTAAAGTGTGACCCGTAAATCAAATGCATTGAAGCAATACGCATTCTTTACTAAAACTATAAATACAACAGCATTAATAGCTTAATAAAAGGTCTGAATTACTTTGTCAGTGTTGACATGATTAGTGCCAGTGTTGGGGAAAGTCACTTACAATATTGAGTTACTCCATAAAAAAGTAACTAGTTACTTTTTATGGTAAGTAATGTGTTACGTTACTTTTGCGTTACTTTTCATTACTTGACTGAGGCTTGATCTCTTTCAGAACTTGTTTTTTCTTTCTTTCTTCCTTTTTTTAATAGAGGAGCTCTGCAATTAACAACACACTGTATAACCTACACCTATATATTTAAAAAAAAAAAAAACAGTATTTTAGGGTAATGTTATCTGAGAACTTCCTGACCACAGAGCTCTACATGCCGTATAAACAGATTAATGAAAGTTTAAAGCAATGTGTTTTTGTACTATTTGTCTTAAAGGTGCTGTATGTACGTTTTTGACTCTTCTAAAGCATAAAAATAACATAATATGTTTGCAGATATTTAAGAAACATGCTAAGTGAACATAATTGTTTATCTGAAAAACAATGCTGAAGTCAGATATTCTGCTTTGAAAATGTGCGTTACATGCATTTTGGTTTTTAAAACCCACCCAATGCCAGTTTAGCCAATTATATTTCAGCACTCGGGGTTGCCTTGGTGGAAAACCCGCATATTTCAATCATTCAGTCAGAAATGCTCTGAAAGAGTGCGTCCTTCACTGAAATGCGACCTCTGGTGGACAGTAGCAGACTCCGAAATACGACGCAGATTCAGAGTTCCACATGAGGTTATTAATTAGCAAATGATATAAATATTATGAGCGTAAACATTAGGTGAGCAGGTTACATTAGCCCCGTTTCCTAACAACATGCTACATGATGGGATTTGTAGTGATAAGCAATTTGGCTGTTTGCACTAGACGAAACACGACAGGAATTTAAATACAGCCATTCAGAAGCACAGAAAATATACTCACTCACGAAATGGTAAGGTTTCTAAACTAATTAATACATATTGAACCTCTTTAACATTATTAAATATCATGCTGAATCACTGATATGTGTTTGTCACAGTTTTAAAGTTCAATTTCAAACGGTTTATTTTATTTTCAAGATCTGAGGTGAACTATCTGCTGCTGCTGTCAGTCGTATGGCAATAAATGCCATGTAAAATGCCATTCAAACTCACATTATTAACATTCAACACTGAAAAAAGCACATGAGTTGTACCTGAGGTGATCATTGTCAGTTTCTGATATATCAATTCGAGGTGTTGGTTTGAACAAAAACTTTTTTTAATGTGAAAATATGCCTTCTATTGCATGCCGTTGCTTTTATATAGAACACGGTTTAAATCAGCCTTTAGGCTCGATCGTCAGACTCGCTCTTGTTGGTCCTCAATCTGGTAACCTGCGCTTGCGTACTGGGTGTCAATCTTACATACTGCACCTTTAAGTAAAATCCATTGAGACAAAAAAAAAGTAACTCATTTTCAAAAAAGTGACTCAAATATTATTACTTATATTTTAAAAGTAATGCGTTACTTGTTACTTAGAAAAGTGATATTATTACGTAACTCGTGTTACTTGTAATGCGTTACCCCCAAAACTGATTAGTGCAAACTCGATATGTGAGCTTTGTGCAGCTGTGTAAAACTTCATTTATTCAATTTTAAGATAAATGTAAAAAAAACTAAAACAAAAAAAAAAAGTGAGGTAGTGTAAATTCTCTGACATCTCTTCACATCTTGTTGGCTTTCCAGGAGAGGTAAGAGTTCCAGACAACAGCCACGATCTGAACTACAGCCAACCTGAAACACACAAACATCAACATACAGCAGTCAAACCTTTTATCAAAGTTGTTTAACAACACCCATTCTTGTCTTAGGACTATTTTGAAAAAGGTTTTTCATCCACTTCAAATGTTGGGTACTGTATATTACTGCAAGGCAAATCACCTTCTTATTTGTGAAAGAACATGGATATCATGTCTAATGCCTCGATTGTAGTCTTGAGCAAGTTCTCCTTCAAGAAAACTGTATATTTACTGTATATTTATAGTTTTAATATGTATAAAGCACTTTGTGACTCTTGTTCTTAAAAGGTGCTATAGAAATCAATTTGGCTGACCATTTACTGTCATTCATTTCTGACTCATTGTCTCTTAATCGTCTTCATAAATGTAATCTACTTTAAATAAAAATATGAATTATTGTGCAAAATATACACTACCTAACAAAAGTCTTGTCGCCTATCCAAGTTTTATAAACAACAAATAATAACTTGACTTCTAGTTGATCATTTGGTATCAGAAGTGGCTTATATGAAAGGCAAAGGCCTCTAGATTACACTTATTTTACCAAAATAAAATATGATCATGCCATGATTTTTAATTATTTAATTAAGTAAAAATAATTAAAACTATATAAATTAAAATTAAATTAAAATTTAAAATAATATTAATAATAAAACAG
Source organism: Danio kyathit (assembly GCA_903798195.1). Classification (NCBI taxonomy): domain Eukaryota; kingdom Metazoa; phylum Chordata; class Actinopteri; order Cypriniformes; family Danionidae; genus Danio; species Danio kyathit. Next base: position 44,181,004 of record LR812538.1, on the reverse strand, counting down.
TAAGGTCTGACTTTGCTTAGACAAAACTCTTGTCACTTAACAGAAATAATATACAGTATAGAATATAAAGTCATGATGCAGTGGAAAAAAAATTAATATTGTGTATGACTTCCATGAGCTTAGAGGACTGCGTCCAAACATCTCTGGCTCAAATAACTTATTAATAAAGTCATCTGGAATGGCAAAGAAAGTGTTCTTGCAGGACTCCCAGAGTTTATCAAGATACTTTGGATTCATCTTTAATTCTTTCTCCATCTTACCCCAGACATGCTCAATAATGTTCATGTCTAGTGACTGGGCTGGCCCATCCTAGAGAACCATGACCTTTTTTGCTTTTAGGAATTTTGATGTAGAGGCTGGAGTATGAGTAGGAGCGCTATCCTGCTGAAGAATTTGCCCTCTCCTGTGGTTTGTAATGTAATGGGCAGCACAAATGTCTTGATCCCTTAGGCTGTTGATGTTGACATCCACTTTGCAGATCTCTCACACCCCCATACTGAATGTAACCCCAAACCATGATTTTTGTTTACCCAAAGAGAGAATCTTGGGTGCATGCGGAGTCCGATAGGTCTTCTGCAGTATTTGTGATGATTGGGATGCAGTTCAACAGATGATCCATCTGAAAAATCTACCTTCTGACACTTTTCCAAATGATCAACTAGAAGTCAAGTTATTATTTGTTGCTCAATCTGATTCTCTGAATTGAATAATCCAGAATTGTTGAAAGCAACTACATATAAGTAACTGTAATAAATTGCATAAAACTGAAATGTAATCCCTTACTTTTTTTTTTTTGCAGAAATGTAATCTAATTACAGTAACGAGTTAGTTTGTAACTAATTACACCAAACACTGATGACTATTCATTTATAAATGGCTACTTTCTTTAGAAAGAAAGAAAAAAACTATTTATGCAAATTTGCACTTTGGTCTTCAAAAAACTGTAGACATTTTACATTCTGAAAAAGCATAATAGAGGCACCTTAAAACAACACACACACACACACACACCATGGCTGTTTCTCAATATGCGTTCTTCAGTGGTCTTGCGTCCTCGTGTTTTCGTGTAACGTCATCATCAACTGCCAAAGTTCAGTTTCAGTACTCAAGACCAAAAGAACGGAGGACGCTTGAAACTTCCCGGATGTGTTCTTGATATCGAGGACGCACTTGTACACAGCACCTTATTACAATATACAATGCAATACTTTCTCCATTCGCATTGGTACACAGCACCTTATAACCTGTACATTTACAACAAATCTGTACATACAATTCAACATCCAGATCTTTTTGACTAACTGCATCTCTGTTTAATGTCTAATGTTTATCGCCTTTTTTTCTCATATTTAATTTTGTGTTGTCACTTGTCACTTTATGTACACTGGAAGCTTCTGTATCCAAAACAAATTCCTTGTGTGTGTGAAGCACACTTGGCAATTCTGATTCTGGATGCAGACTTGAGCACCAAACTCACTCTAGAAGTCCCAGAAGTCATCGCGACTGGAGGTGGGAAGCACAGCATTTTATATATATATATTTATTATTAAAGTTCAGAGATATCACTTATTTATCTCAGGAGTTTCCCTAAAAGAAACTGTGAATATAAACACTACCATGAAAATCTTAATAAAAGAATTAACACATTAAGGGTGTTTATTTGCTGAAATTCGTATTAAAATCTGTTTTATTTGTAATGTGCAACGTATATCTGTAATGTTTTTATGCATAGTATATATATTGAAAAGGGGAAATACAATAAATCGCTGTATGAATGCTGTAACGTTTAAATTATTTTCCATTAAAAACGTGTGAATGTCACTTGACCATCAAGAACACAGGTGTCAAACTCAGTTCCTGGACGGCCGGAGCTCTGCACAGTTTAGTTCCAACCCTAATTAATCACACCTGATCAAACTAATAGAGTCCTTCAGGCTAGTTTGAAACCTGCAGGTAAGTGTGTTGAAGCAGGGTTGGAACTAAACTGTGCAGGGCTGCGGCCCTACAGGATCTGAGTTTGACACCCCTGATCAAGAAGAACCAGGGAGAAACGCAGCATCTCATTTCTCACAGGACACGTTCTCTGTTCTCGTGGTCTCCCGAATTCGTTCTTTCGAGGACACCTGGCAAGACCGGTCTTCACAAGAACGCAAGTCTGTTCTTGGATTTGAGAAACAGCCAAAGGACCGAAAATTGAGAGAGTTTTAAGATATAAACAGATATAAACAAAGTCTAATTCCATTGTGGGAATTGAGGTGCCAGAAAGACATAACATCAAACAACACACAATAAAACACTAAATTCCCAAATCAAATGCTAATTAAAACTATTCCAAAATCTTTTCTTTCCTTTGTTTGAAATGCTTTTATAATGCTGTACAGTGTTTGTGACACAGGTTCTGTTCTCTTCTCAGTGACGCTTTTAAATCTCCAGCACTGCTGGATTAATGCCCTGCTGCAATGGCATTAGCATTAGCAATCATCACTTGACTTTTTGAGGCTAAAAAGGGTGGTTTAAATTTACCTGTGATGGAGAGGGATGAAATAAAAATTGGCGATCTGCACTGGAGGCCAAAGCTGGAGAAATGAAACAACAGATTAAACAGAACCTGAAAAGAAAGCATCAAATACAGAAGAAAAAGAAAACACTTACATAGTAATTGGAGATCAATGCATCTGTGTAGTCCTATTGTAAGATGGAAAAAGCATAGTAAATATATGATATGACAAAATCACTGATTATTATTATATAGTTTAAGTCTTGTCAACTTTCCACTGTGGCAGAACACAACATACTTTTAATTCAGAAACAAGTCGTAGTTTTTAATGAATCAATCATTAGAGGTGCATTCAATTCCAGTTTAGATGCAACTTCTTAAAATGTAAGAAGAAATATCTAACTAATCATAACTCAAACATTTTTCTTACAATTCTGAGTCACTTTTCCCCCTCAAAACCGCAACATACACTCAGAATTGCAAAAAAAATCTCTGAATTATGATTTTATATCTATTTTATTTTCTCGCCAAGAATTTGCATCCGAATTTTACATTTGTAAATATATATAATTTCTTTTGTAGGACATATAGGACATATAAAAATCCATCAAATACATTTTTAGAATACAAAACTGAAGTCTTTATCATAATTAGAATCTAATAATAATTTAATAAAATTTCATATACATAAAAACATTTTTATTTTTTATTACATACAAGTGTCTATTTTAGTGTTTCAAATAAATGTGAAAACTAAATCTCCTCAAAGCAAGAAGGTCGCAGTGTCAGTTAGCATTTCTATGTGGAGTTTGCATGTTCTCCCTGTGTTTGCATGGGTTTCCTCCAGGTGCTCCGGTTTCCCCCACAGTCCAAAGACATGCACTATAGGTGAATTGAATAAGCTAAATTGGGCATAGTGTATAAGAGTGTGTGAATGCAAGAGTGTATGGGTGTTTCCCAGTGTTGGGTTGGGGTTGGAAGGGCATCCGCAGCGTAAAACATATGCTGGATAAGTTGGCGGTTCATTCCGCTGTGGCGACTCTAGTCGGGAAACAGATACAAATATTTCAGCTCAAAGCCTTCGTCAGTGTGTAAAGTAATTCAATTCCTATCCTCCTTTTTTTTTTTTCAAATCACAAACTATAATATTCAGAAACACGAATATTATGGGTTGGACTGAGTGCGGATCACTCATGAGATCCTAGAGCCCTGGGCTCCCTCCCGTTGCAAGGCGAGAGGGGAGATCGAGCTCAGGTAGATCTCCAGAACTCCCCCATCGTAGTGATTGAAGTGCAGATAGTAGGTCTCTTTAACGAGATTGGTACTAGATAGTGAGCAAGTCTATAGTGTTGATTAATAAATAACTTAGGTTGCATGTTTTTAATCGGTGGGAGGAAACCGGAGGACCCGGGGAAAACCCACGTGAGCACGGGGAGAACATGCAAACTCCGCACAGAAAATGCCCGCTGGTTTGGTAAAGCCTAGAACCATTGACATTCTTGCTGTGAGGCAAAAGCGCTAAACGCTGGGCCACCGTGTCACCCATCTAAAAGAGAGAGGAGGAGTAGGGGTGGAAGGGGGGATTCTTCAAAGCGAAGATAGCGGTGATATGAAACCCGGGGTATTTATAGTAGCTTAGGGATCATCTGATTGGTGCATGGTGATTTGGATAATGTGGGTCCAGCCGCTAGCAATCATAAGCACGTGATCCTCTCGAAATTAGTTTATAAATAAACTTCACTTAAAACAGTGGTTCCCAAAGTGGGGGTAGCGGGACAATGGGGGGGGGGGGGGGGGGGGGGTCGCTTGGGGATTTCCAAAAATCTAATTTATTTTATTAAACCATTAGAATTACCATATTTTATCCATAACCCACAGAAGATAAGAATAGTAGCTTATAGTTACAGCCTTTTGATTTTTTTTTCTATGGGTTTTGCGACCCTTGGGGTGATTATATTACAAAACACAGCAATAGCGTCAAATGCAGCAGATTGATTTTATGGCACCAGGTTAAACTTTCTGGCACATTTACAGCACTCACATACATAAAAAACAAAAACAAAGAATAGACTTGGGCCTATTGGTGTGTGTGTGTGTGTGTGTGTGTGTGTGTGTGTGTGTGTGTGTGTGTGTGTGTGTGTGTGTGTGTGTGTGTGTGTGTGTGTGTGTGTGTGTGTGTGTTGTGTTGTGTTGTGTTGTGTGTGTGTGTGTGTGTGTGTGTGCCGTTGCATGCAAGGTTTCTATATTTATAACCATCTCAGAAGATATTGGGGGTCGTGAGTCACTAGCATTGTTATTTTGAGGGTTGCGGGCTGAAAAGTTTGGGAACCCCCGATTTAAAATGAGCTGAATCAACACAATTCTTAAGTGTTTTTTTTTTTCGACCAACTTAATTGTTTTATGTTCAGTTCACTTACATTTGTAAAAACAATTAAGTTAACTTAATCAACTCAGTTTTTTTTTACAGTGTTGCATGTTTCTAGTTCTGAATATGTCTGACAGGATGTTGTAGTATATAAATAAATCTTATACTAAAGAACATTTTAATGTATGTCATTTAGTATGTAAATCAAACATGGGATCTATTTGTTACTTGGAAAAAATTACATAGAATTACATAGAAAACAGCTTTAAATGAAGTATATATTAGACTGTGCACAAATAAATCAGCGAGTTAACTAAAAGGATTGAAGTAGTCTATTTTTTGCCCTCATAGTGCAGAGCTTCTGTTCCAGACACAAAAGAGCTTGTTACCTGTTCATTCATGCTTTCATCATGTCAGGACTAATGAGTGTGCTACCTAAAGCCTAAAGCGCTCTGCTCAGGCAGAGACGCAGCACGCTCCCCTTAAAGCGCTGTAAAAACACAAGTCAAGTGCTGCCATATAAAACTCAAGTCATCTGGAACACGAGAGCCATCTCTTCAAAGGTCATCCCAGTGAGATTGAGTGTGTAAAAGAAGCCTGTATTAGGAACTTGTGCTTTTTTCTGTTTGTACTCTTTGCCTTAACAGTTTCTAATTAAGCAGGAACAAGGCAATCGGCCACCTGGGGTGAAAGTACCGCGGGGCGACACGTCATCATATTGTTTCCCCCTGAGTTTTTACGTCACAGAAAAACAGAGAGTGCTTCTTTCTTGTTCTAAATGTGCAAACACAATGAATACAACAGGAATGCTAATATTCTGCATCTTTAGAAGTTAGCGACATCAAAGAGTAGCCGATTTCTTTCGATGTCCTGGAAACTGGACACAATTTACCTATTTTGCAGGCAGTTTAATAGACAGGCCGGTCAATCATAATACCGATATTCTGTGCCGCTATCATTGCTTGCAATTTCTTCAACAAGCAGAAGAGTCAACTCAGATTAACCAGGTATGGTAGAGTAGAGGTGTGAACCTACACTGGCCACACGGTTCGGTTACGATTATCATGCCATCGATTCGGTTCAATTCGATATCTCGGTGCATTGATGATTCTTTCCATACAAAGTTTTAAATTTTACTTCACAGCACAACAATTCTTGTATTAAAATGTATAAATATATTTATATTTACTATTTGTAATGCTATTTTGTCCTCTAATACAAACATTCAGATATATAAACTGTATAAACAACATGAGCCTTTATAACAAATAAACAAATATAAATATGCCGCTAGCTTTCTGAGCCTTGTCTAGCAAGTTCTTTCTTACACCCCTATGATTGGCCACGCGCTCAACAGAAAGGGCTGTGATTGGCTCTTCCGTGCTGGCACTCTTCAAAGATGAGTGACACTGATAAACAGCAGCGGAAATCACAGCCAGTGTTGCCAACTTAGCAATTTTGTTGCTATATTTAGCAACTTTTCATACTACCCTAGCAACTTTTTTTTCAAAAAGCACCTAGCAACACATTTAGCAATTTTTAACATTCATTTGGCTACTTTTAGCAATTTTTAAAAAGTAACTCAAAAGAGCAGTGGCTGCAGGCTTCACTTAGAGTAAATTGCTAACTCAGATTGTTTTTCATAACTGTTAATTTACTGATGTACAGTATGTTAACATGTATAATTGTTGGTAATTTAGCTAGCAATAAATTCCAATGGTGCTATAATAGTTGTCACTTTTACAAATGTGTTAATTTCACAAGTTGTGATTGTTTAAAAGAATGTAACTGTTCATTATCAGTGTTATATTTTAAAATAAAAAATTCCTATCAAAAAGTGTTTGTATTACTTTTACAAATAGTCAACTATATTTTTCATACAAATCTAAATGGACATATTTCAAATAATGCTTTTGCTGAGATGGCCAGTCAATTTGAGAAAACATTAATTATTTTGTATAGTACATGAAGATGTAGTTTTGAGTTGCGATTACGCAATGACGTCATCACGCAAAGTAATATATTAATAAGAACCTATTTATTGTGCATCTGGATGTAATGTTTTAATATAATATAATACACGGTGCCTCAGAGAGTAGAGACATGACGGGCTTGTCAGATACTACCTGATGACGTCACTGGTATGCAAATTAGTGTGTGACGTCATCTGGCAACATTTAGCTACTTTTCGGGCAGGCTTTAGCTACTTTTCATTGGAAATAGTTGGCAACACTGATCACAGCTGATCCATGATAAACATAGTGGAGAAAACTCTGCAGACACGCGCTCGTGTCTGTATCCAGAAGTATCGCTGTAACAGCCGAGAGGAGAGAAAAGTCACGCCAGCAGGTGAAATGAGCCACAGTGAGAGAGAGAGAGAAATGGAGTTTACTTTCATTCTCTCAATCGCAGTGATAAATGGGCTTCTGCTGTGTCAGTTAATGACTGTCCAGCAAACACACACGCAGTGAAATTGTGCACAGTTTCTGCGTTTTTAAGTAGTTGGAGCGTTGTAAATACTCGCGCTCGCCTACCTCGCCATAGTAAACTACGGCGACATAGCGCATATGAGATAAATCACGTCAGTACATAATAACCGGATATGATTATTACTGCATCGCGGTGCACCGATGAAATAATTAATTTTGACAACTTTATGGTAGAGTAACATTGGTGATTTACATGAAAATTGGTGACTATGTGCTCGTATAGGACTTACAATGCAGACAGCATATACCCAAGAAAAGCTGGGCATATGATTGGATCTTTTCCTGAAAGCTAGAGAATTGAATAAAATGGATAAATTTGTGTGGATGATGACTTCACCATTGACTTGACATGACCTGTGTGAGGCACACTTCATAAAAGCAGTGTTTTTCATGCTGATTATAAAAAGGCGTCTGGTGCAAATGTGTACAAATGGTGAAAATGTTGGTTAAAGTGTCAGAGAGATGAAAGAGTGTGTTTTCTATAGGTGGTTTGTCAAGCCCACTCACCTGTGTGAGGCACGCTTCAATAATGCACAATGCTTTTTTTATATGGAGTGATTGTAAGAAGGTGTCTGGTGCAAATGTGCAAAACTGGTGCAAGTGTCAGTTAAAGCGTCAAAGAGATGAAAGAGTGTGTTTTCTATAGGTGGTTTGTCAAGCCCAATCACCTGTGTGTGGCACACTCTTAAAATTTCATTAATGCATTATTGTCTGAATGTTCACCATGCTACCGTTTGTGAATTATGTGTTAGGGAATCAATTTGTAATATTTTGATTATATTTAATCATGTAATTAATGTCTTGACTGTGAGATGGGGAGCGGGGCTTTGCGAACTACTATGCAAATTGTTTTACACTGGCTCTTCCATGCTGTGTGATGTTGTTGGGTACAGTGGCCCTTTTCTGAAGCTTTCAAAGGCACAAATTCATTGTACAATTAAGCCATATGCTTCCGGGTTTAATACATGTCTCCTAAATTGGTTCAATGTGCTTTTGAAACAAAAAAAATTCCAATTTTTTTTTATTACAAACTCAAATCACTCGAAAACGTCTTGGCTGCATGGAAATGCCAGGATAACATTTAAAATGACACAGACTGTGTTCATCTTGAGTCAATAAAATATGGAGTATTTTTCATTTTTGGATGAATTATTGCTTTAAGTGGACTGTTATAGAAGGAATTTGTAAAAGACATTGATATTTGGCAAGCTTCCATCTGGCAGTAGGTGGCGCTATGACTACAACTGAATATTGTAATCTAAATCATAGGTCTCAAACTGGATTCCTGGAGGGCCGCAGCTCTGCACAGTTTTGCTCCAACCCTAATTAAACACAGCTGATCCAACTAATCAAGGTGTTTTAGACTATTAGACACTACTAGATCAGCTATGTTTGATTAGGGTTGCAGCGAAACTGTGCAGAGCTGCAGCCCTCCAGGAATTGAATTTGAGATCTATGATCTAAATGGTATTAGACCTGGATTTTTAAAAAAGTTACTGTAAATCATGAAATGAGTTACTGTATAAGTTACTGTAAAACATGAACAGAACTGACTATTAAATGACAGTTGTCTTCAGGCTAGGATTCTTATCCTGTAATGTTTAGAGCAAATTGAATAAAGTATGCCTTACAGAGTTACGTACAACAACTATCAACTCTAGAGCTTCACAATTTAGTGTTGATCTTAATACATCTCCAGGGGGATTTTGTTAAACCAATACTTTAAATGCAAAAATAGTGCAAAATTTGTGGGAAAACATAAATCACTAAAAACTCACTTCATATTTGGTTTCAGATTTTGTTTAAACTTTTTCTTGTAGGAATTGGGACATTTCATGCGTCTACAAAATTTTATATACAGTTGAAGTCAGAATTATTAGACCCCCTGAATTATTAGCCCCCCTGTTTATTTTTTTCCCCAATTTCTGTTTAACGGAGAGCAGATGTTTTTAACACATTTCTAAACATAATAGTTTTAATAACTCATCTCTAATAACTGATTTATTTTATCTTTGTCATGATGACAGTAAATAATATTTTACTAGAATTTTTTCAAGACACTTCTATACAGCTTAAAGTGACATTTAAAGGCTTAACTAGGTTAATTAGGTTAACTAGGCAGGTTAGGGTAATTAGGCAAGTTATTGTATAACGATGGTTTGTTCTGTAGACTATCAAAAAAATAATTTTGTCCTTAAAATGGTGATTAAAAAATTAAAAACTGCTTTTATTCTAGCCGAAATAAAACAAATAAGACTTTCTCGAGAAGAAAAAATATTATGAGACATACTGTGAAAATTTCCTTGCTCTGTTAAACATCATTTGGGAAATATTTAAAAATCAAAAAAAAAATGCAAAGGGGGGGCTAATAATTCTGACTTCAACTGTATGCATGTAAAATGTAGATTTAGGAGCACTTTGTTGAAAGATAGCAATGTGTTATAGGACAATTGATTCTGAAACCCATATCAGATGTTAACACACAGTTTCAGGAGTTTTCCAGCATGTTTAAGCTCTCATAATTGTGATTCATTTTAAAGAAGAAATGGAGCATTTTCAATATGGTTCTGGAACGACAGGTCCTCAGGTCCTCAATTCACTAAAGTGTTGTTACTTCATTATGGCAGTCATCTTTCTGTTATTGCAGCAGGTTATGAAGTGCCAAATGGCTCCTGATGTGAACAATAATGAGCGGATGAGCTGTTGGTTGTAATCTTGGTTTTTCTACGAGCTACTTAACCTTTCTATGCAATATCAACACTTCTCTTCACACACACTTCATGACGATGTTGCACTTGGTGCTATTTGTTTAAGTGGGAACAATGGTCAGTGGGGAGATGGCATTTACTTATCAAAAATGATATGATCAATTATTCATTCCAGCATGTGTTTTTATGTTGCTTTAAATTATTAAAAGAGGTTAAAGGGATAGTTCACCCAGAAATTTCAATTTACTTACCATTTACTCTCCCTCAGGTGGTTCCAAACCTTTTTTAATGTTGATCACAAAAGAAGATATTTTGAGGAATGTTGAAAAACGGTAACCATTGACATCAACAGAAAGACAAACACATACTATGGAAGTCAACGCTTACCAGTGTTCACAAATCTTCAAAATAACTTCTTTTGTGTTCAACAGAAAGAAGAAACTCATAAAGGTTTGGAACAAGTGGAGGGTGTGTAAATGATGACAGATATTTTTTTGGGGGGTAAACTATCACTTTATTTAGTTAAGATTACTTGATGTTTTAAGTTGGCTTAATGTAATGTAAATGAAAGTTACTATAGTTAATTGGTTAAACTTAAAAATACAAGCAGAAAATGCCCCAAATAGTTTTTGTACATATATTTTGTCCTGTCCTTATATAATCTTTTCCTGCATATTGATATTTATTGATGAGTTGAGTGTGATGGTGTTTTCTTGGTTTTATAGTATAATTATAGATATAATATAATTTGTTTGTGAATTGTATTTTTTTTTAGAAATGTAGTCAATTTCATATGTGATTGAGACATAATTAATATGTATTGATTATTTGCATTATATTTTTAGTTAGAATATTTTACCTTCACGTTGGACATTTCTGTATTATTAATGTGCATTGTCCCTGTCAAATAAACCTAAACAATTTTAAAAATGAAAGGAATAGTTGGTCTCAGCTGGTTAGGTGAACTGGAGGAAATAAGTATTGAACATTTTTGTCAGAAAACATACTTCTAAAGGTGCTGTTGGTAACAACCAAAGAAACAAATATATGCAAAGAAAACAAAACTGATTGGTTTACAATTTAAGTTATGTGTAATAAAATGAAATGACGCAGAAAAAAGTATTGAACACATGAACAAAAGGGAAGTGTAGAAAGGCAGTGAAAGCCCAGACAGCAGCTGAAACCTCTCAGTATTTATTCAGCAACCCTCTCCCCTTCGTCAGTCCAACATCTACATTAGCAGGAGGATGAAGATGAAACCAGGGTGGACATTTCAGCAGGACAATAAGTTGTAGAATGGCCCAGCCAATCACCTGACACAAATCCAATGTAAAATACAAATTAAAGCTCAGATTTGATAATCGAAACCCACAGAACCATCAAGATTTTTACACAATAAAAATAAATCACACCTGACCAATTCATGTGACTTCATTCTCCATATGAGAGGCGTCTTTAAGCTGCCATCACCAAAAAAACCTTTAAATAAAGTATTAAATACATTTCAGTAGATCAGGACTGGCGGTTCATTCCACTGTGGCAAACCCAGATTAATAAAGAGACTAAGCCAAAAAGAAAACGAATGAATGAATAGTTCAGGACTTTTTCCTTGTGTGATTCTATTGTTATTACACATAATTATTTTAGATTGTTCTTTTGTTTTATTTTTATGTTTGTATTGTTTGGGTTTTAACCAAAATCTGGTTAAATTCAGTGTCAACAGCCCCTTTAGATATGGAAAAAAGATGACATGTTCAATACTTATTTCCCCCACTGTATATGAACTAATTTACATGTAATTACAGTTCAAAATGACATTAAACTAGAATAAACAAGAAGAACAAAAGAATGAAGAATAAAGGCAAAAGAAATAAACTCAGAAATAAATTATAAAAAGACAGAAAAAATAATAATAAAAAAAATTCTTCAGGTAAAAGCCGTCAGACACGATCAGAACATCCACTGTCCAATTCACAGCTCAATCCCGACCTGAGATCAAACCCTTGACCTTTCCATTACTCCAGCCCAGCCTTAACCACTAAACCAGCGCCTAATGAGCGTCACCGAGCTGCCAGTCCAGCCGATTACTTCTGCTTTAAAGGCCACTACAGCTCTCTCTTTCTCAAAAACCTATACAGTCATTAAACACACAACACCATGCACACCAGTTTTAAATAACCATCAGTCGTCCTGATTAAACCCAAACCAGTCCTTTTAATAACCAACAGCCAGCAGACATGTTTGAATGGATCAGAGCGATATTCGTTATGGAGTCTTTTAAGTGATTGGCTTTCAGCTGGCATTGTGTTTGCACAGGCTGTTTGGGTTAATGAGCGCATTTATCATTAGCTTTCTGTCCTTTCTGACATTTAGGTGACTGACCTTTGAGTCTCATTTTAACTCCGCCACCTTCACCACATAAATAATTGATGGTCCTCACTCAGAGACAATGCTGCGTCAAGCGTTGCTCCTACGAGCCCATGAGTCACTGCTCTCTCTTCATCCCCTCATCCTCCAACCAGCGGAAACTCTCCATAATTACACTGTGCCAATATGAGGGTCACAGGACAGAGAGCAGGTGTGAGAGACTGGGCTTTCAGGTTTTCGGATGAGATTTTTGAATATAGGTACAGTGGTCATGACATATGAAGGTAAATCAGTAGCAAACCTTGAGAGCTTGCCATCTAAATGTGACAACTTGTGAATGTGATAATATTTACACTCACCAGCCACTTTATTAGGTACACCTGTCCAACTGCTCGTTAATGCAAATTTCTAATCAGCCAATCACATGGCAGCAACTCTGTGCATTTAGGCATGTAGACATGCTCAAGACGATCTGCTGCAGTTCAAACTGAGCAAGAAAGGTGATTTAACTGACTTTGTGGCATGGTTGTTGGTGCCAGATTGGCTGGTCTGAGTATTTCAGAAACTGCTGATCAACGGGGTTTTTACGCACAATCTTCTCTAGGGTTTACAGAGAATGGTCAGAAAAACAAAAAATATCCAGTGAGTGGCAGTTCTGTGGGCGCAAATTCCTTGTTGATGCCAGAGGTCAGAGGAGAATGGCCAGACTGGTTCGAGCTGATAGAAAGGCAACATTAACTCAAATAACCACTCATTGCAACCGAGGTATGCAGAAGAGCATCTCTGAATGCACAACACATCCAACCTTGAGGCGGATGGGCTACAGCAGCAGAAGACCACACTGAGTGCCACTCCTGTCAGCTAAGAACAGAAAAATGAAGCTACAATTTGCACAGGCTCACCAAGATTGGACATTAGAAGATTGGAAAATATTGCCTGGTCTGATGAGTCTTGATTTCTGCTGCGACATTCGGATGGTAGGGTCCGAAATTGGCATCAACAACATGAAAGCATGGATCCATCCTGCCTTGTTTTAACGGTTCAGGCTGGTGGTGGTCTGGGGGATATATTCTTGGCACACTTTGGGTCTACTAGTACCAATTGAACATTGTGTCAACGCCACAGCCTACCTGAGTATTGTTGCTGACCATGTTCATCCCTTTATGACCACAATGTACCCATCTTCTGATGGCTACTTTCAGCAGGATAACGCACCATGTCATAAAGCGCGAATCATCTCAGACTGGTTTCTTGAACATGACAATGAGTTCGCTGTACTCAAATGGCCTCCACAGTCACCAGACCTCAATCCAATAGAGCACCTTTGGAATGTGGTGGAATGGGAGTTTCCCATCATGGATGTGCAGCCGACAAATCTGCAACAACTATCTATGCTATCATGTCAATATAGACCAAAATCTCTGAGGAATATTTCCAGTACCTTGTTGAATCCATGTCACAAAGGATTAAAGCAGTTATAAAGTGGCCAGTGAGTGTATATGTGTAGGTTGAAGTTTACACTCACAGCTCTGATGTGAACAGCTGAATCTCTCGATTTGCACACACAGACAATAATCGAAACAATTTTGTTTTGAATTCGAAGTTGCAGATTAACAGTTATGTATTTGTAAAATGTCATTCACATTTACAAAATGAAATTTACCTGAGCACTTTATTTAGCTGTACAACCACAAGTCAGCACTCACAACCTCTCAGATTTGGCAGTATAAGTTCAAATCCTCGCACTCTGATTTTTGATAAACATTTTGCGATATTCCTGTTGCAAAACTCGCTTGTGCACTTGTAAATGCAGATGCGCCAGGAGGAGGTTTATTGGCTGATGCATGACCAAAGAACAAAAGGGTGCAAAATAATCATTTGTATGATTATTTTATAAATATTATTATTTTGTTTAGTGAGAGAATGCTGGGATGAGACTCTCTTTTATGCCTAAAATATTTAGGAACTTGTTATGCTAATTTGTGGATGCAACTTTAATCAATGCCTTAGAAAAGTGTAGCATGTACTTGAGCATAGTATTTAATTGTCAATGGCTACCTGCAACCGACACACAAAAATGAAGGCAAATCAAAATGAATACCTGTTACTTCAGACTATACAGTAGCTATGTTTCAATTCACCTATTTATATGCGTGTTTTGGAATACTGCATGAAAAACGCTTAATGAAAATGCTAAAATGGCCATACATTTTTAAAATCCACATTATGCACACAACTGAGTAGTAGGATAAACTTTTTTGTTTCATTTTTTTTTCATATGAAATCAAAAATGGCTGTGACAATATGGCATTAATAAACAAACCAGTGGGCCAAGCACATAAAATATCTGAAATGTTGTTTTGGCCATTCTAAAATCCCTCAGCCGAAGTCTGTCATCACAGTGGTTCAGTATTATTACCTCCAGAACTGTCTATAGCGGCTGCGCTTCCAAGGATCGTCTCACACCTCTACAAGCCAGTGTTTTTGAATTTTATTTTTAATATTCTGAGGCACAAGCAATGGGGGTATCTGCACACTGACTTTCAATATTCAGTTAGCCAGCCCAAGCGCTTCCTGTGAACTGTCTTGCCATTACAAAATCTCCACGTTTAAGATCTGATTTCTTTAAAAAAAAAGTCACTGCCTGATAAGACGTACAATATAAAGTGGGTATCCGATCGAACAAGAAGCACTTTAAAATATGAAAATGTATTTTACCCCAGTATTTCAATGGAGTTTCTGCGCTAGCTACTAAACGGCGCTAACGTTTGCATGGTCTTTTATCTCGTTTTATGCTTAAACAACTAAATGAATGCTTAAGTCTATATACATGAATGCATCTTATTTACATTACAACATTGATGCTGTAAACCTTATGAAATTGAAAATAGTCACATAAACCTTTCACCGGAGGTTTGTCATTGGCTAAAAATTGGTTGATTGGCTTGTGATGATAAAATACCCTCTTGAGTTTGGCAACATTTTCCTCCACAGTCAGACCATTGAGGGCTCCAGTTATTCCCAGAAAAGCACCCAAGAAACACGGAGCAAAGCCCACCTGTGGAGATATAAACGGCAGAAAAGATCAGAGATAAAAACCTTCTCATTCCTTTTTAGGTGACATATAACCGTACATGATTAATCATGTTCAGTGTTCATAATAAATGCCATTACACGTCTAATCCAGTGCAATTGTTAATTTATAGACTACTGACATACATTTTCATGTCTAATAGAATATGCAAGACACACGTTGAAAGCTATTATGGAGACAATGAAAGAATGATGCATTGATTTATTATTAGCATGCTAGATCACTGGAATCCCTTCAGTGGTTTTCCAAAGGACATCCCATGTCATAGAAATCATCAAAAATGTGTCAAGCACAGAGTAAAACCAAACTTTTGGGTACCATGTCCACAAGTTTTTATGTTTTTTTTTTTTTTTTTAAGTACAAGATCCATCCCTGAAAGGCATATTATTAAACAGAGACAGTGGAAGATAGAAAGGCAAAACCTACAGCAATGGAAAAAATGCATGAAATGGAAAAAACTTTTCTTAGGACATATAATTATGTAAATCCAGAGTTATGAGTATAATTTTTTTAAACTACCAATGATATTTCTTCCAAATTTGAAATAAACATTTTGTAATTTAGAGTATTTTTGGGGATAAAAAATTGCCATTGCCAATATAACTCACTTTTCTGCTAAATAAAACTGCTCAATTGCATAATTTGTAATAAATGCCATCATACCGTTATAAAATAAAACAAATAGTAGCATTTTACTCAAACTATTGCCAAATAAATCCAGTAAAAAAGGTGAGAATTTTCAAGTGGTCTCGTAATTTTTGGGTAATTTTAAAAAATTTTGGAGAATTTTTTATTAATTTCTAGAGAGTCAAAAGTTTACATACATTTCCTTGGTATTTTTTAGCTTTCCTTTAAAACTTTGGTCAAATGTTTTGAGCATCCTTCCACAAGCTTCTCACAATAGTTTGCAGGAATTTTGGCCCATTCCTCCTGACAGATCTGGTGTAACTGAGTCAGATTTGTAGGCTGTCTTGCACGCACAAGCTTTTTCAACTCTGCCCACAAATTTTCTATAAGATTGAGTCAGGGCTTTGTGATGGCCACTCCAAAGCATTCACTCTGTTGTCCTTAAAGCACATTTTAATTAAATTGGCAGTATGCTTAGGGTCATGGTCTGTTTGGAAGACCCATTTGTGGCCAAGTTTTATTTTCCTGGCTGATGTCTTGAGATGTTGCTTCAGTATTTCTACATAATGTTCTTTCTTCATGATGCCATCTATGCTGTGAAGTGGACCAGTCCCTCCTACAGCAAAACAGCACCACAACATGATGCTGCCGCCCCCATACTTCACAGTTGGGATGGTGTTCCTAGGCTTGTAAGCTTTCCCCTTTGTCCTCCAAATGTAACACTGGTCATTATGGCCAAACAGTTTAATCTTAGTTCCATCAGACGACAGAACATTCTTTTTCCCAGTGTAATTTTGCAAATTGTAATCTGGCTTTTTGGTTGATTCTGGCTTGTTGATTTACCCATGTTGTCACAAAAGGAAGCAGTGTGTTTGAAGTTTTCCTTAAATACTATTCTACAGTTGTGCCTCCAATTAACTCAAATGTTGTCAATTAGCCAATCAGAAACTTCCAAAACCTTGACACCAACATCTGAGCTTTTTCCGAGGCATAATAATCTTATTGTATGTAAACTTGACTTTCAAGTTATAACAATTTCTCAAAAAATATCTCTCATTATTCTGCTGTTAAGCATAACAGAAACAAATTTGTCAAATCAAAAATAAACTAATATGGAGCATCACATTATGAGCAAGTCCATGAATGAAGAAAGGACAACATAAAGATTTTTTTTCTTTTTGCCGTCACCGCTCATGAATGTTGTTTGCATTTACTGTATGTGCGCAAGAAGCATAAGTTGTTTGCACTTTATTGATGTTGCGATTCAAGTTTATTCACAGCGCTGCACGCACACATTGATTGAAACATCCTTTTATTGTTACTTGAGTTCTTAATAATTTTGCTGTAAAAAAATTACAATAAAAAGGAATTGTAATTGTATTTTCAATAGGAAATTGACTTCTAGTGATGGTTATATTTTTTAGACCGTAAAATATTATTGACGGGAGACAGCTGGAGAGTCATGTGTTTTTGTGGCTCGCAAGCCATACTGTAGGTTCCCTTCTATTGCTGTGCACTGTAAAAAAGCCTGGGTTCCACACAATACCTTCATGTCATCCCAATGCAAACCGATTAAGTTAACTTAATCCTACTTACAATTTTGAGTTGTAAAAAAAAAATTGAATTGTGTTGTTTCAGCTAATTTTAAATAAGTAGAACAAGCAGCAAAAGTAATTTTTTGAGTGCACGATATTGGGGTGGGGGGTGGGGGGTGGTTGGGGTTTGGAGATAAAATATTTAGTTTTTATGCAATATATAATGTGATACGAATATAATTTCCCAAGATGACTCTATTTAGAAAGAATTTATAGTTTTACATAGGGATGATTTTAAAACTAATATTAAAGCACAGATAAAAACAATAGAACAAAGAAAAAAATAAAATAAAAAGTGCTTTATGGTTTTAGGTTGAGTCTAACGATAATTCAATAAACAAATGTAAAATAACACTCTATGGTCTTCATTGTATAAATAATTGAACACAATTAATCTTTGTTAAAGTGGCAAACTTTACAATTTCTGGTGCCCAAATGGTTTAAATTCACTTGAAATTGCATGTGATGTGACTATTCGAGATGTATTGATGCTGAAACAATATATTATGCAGCCCTAGACTGTGGGACTCTTATTTTGTTAAATTTTATGACTCAATCTAGCCTCAAGAACTAATTGAAATGTCTAAGTAATATCCGAGGACCTCTTAAGATTTACGCAGCCGATTGTGTCCCTGAACAATATCCACAAAAACGTACGCAAACACACACACAACTTCTTGCCGCCTTATAAGCTTTCAGAAATGTAGAAAGTGGGTCTCTAAAAATAGCAGTAGAATCTGTTTTGTGGATAAATGTGGTAGGCTGCTGTTTGGGTGTAATCCGCAGATGGGGAAAGGGCCTGTCTTGCGTGCTTTTGTCAGCTTCATCCTGTACATTCATTCCAGTGATCATGTAAACAATGACTTATGCAAACACTCATTTGTTTGACTGCCTATCAAGGGATGGATTACTTGACATGCATGAAGGGAGAGCTCGGCTGGAAAACCCAAAAGGGATCAAGCAAGCAGCAATAGCAATAAATAGCAGCTCTTAAGCACTGTACATGCATCTGCATACTCCAATAAAGACTTTACATTCAGATCCAACCTCAACTTTCACTAGCTCTAGTTAGAACCAAGATGTCTTGTACTGCAGTTATGAAAGATCTTCTTTATTCTTGGCCTTTTGTACTACTCCTGTTCATTTGGGAGTGGTAAAGGATAGTAAATGATGGGGAGAAGAGCGAGGAGAGTGTGGGGGAATGACGCAAAGCCAGATTTTTTATTCATGCAAGTTAACAATGTATTGGTGCGTGTGCTATATAATTCTAGCGTACTACACACAGGTGAGTGGGCTTGACAAACCACCTATAGGATACACTCCTTCCTCTCTTGTGCACCAGCACTTTGTTAGAAACACTTCTATGATTCTGTTTGTACAGATAGCTCTTTTATATTTTTATTAGGGATGGGCATTTCTGACCATTCTTCATTTCGATTAATCCACAGGTTTGACAAACGAGTACTCGATTAATCGGGGCGGGGCTTAATCAAGAGGCGGGGCGTGTGTGCGTCATAGGGGCGGGGCTTAATCAAGAGGCGGGGCGTGTGTGCCTCATAGCGACAATTAAATAACATTCAATAAAAAAAATATATATATATATATATATATACAAAGCCCTGTTAAAAATGTTGTTGATAAAACTATGACAGGATTCAGAAAACAATTAAATCAACGCTGTTGGGCTATTAAAAATCACCATCAATATTGGTTAACACAGTAAACATTTAAAGAAGTGTAACAAGTGGCGTATTTAGGCATGGCCAAAATATGGTCGATGGCCATAGCGGCATCTGGGCGGCACGGGGAGACGGTGCGAAAAAAACGAGCCCCAGTACAAGCTTTGAGTTACGATTTACTTTATGCAAGTGTATTAATTTAAAGTAGTAATCCCAGAATAAAGACGTTAGAGGCCATTCACATTTGGCGTATTTTACTTGTGCAAGTTTGTTATTGTCTATGTGCAACCGAAACAACGGTGGTGAAAGCAAACTGATGCATGCATGCGTGCAGAAAACCATTCCCGCGCGCCTCACGCGCTGCTCTGCACCCGGTGTGAATAGGCCTATCGGTTGTTTAGGCTACATGCACGCCGCTAAAATACACGCCGCTTATGTACTGTGAAACCGGAGTAACTTTAATGCAGAGGTGTCGGCGCGCAGCGAGCTTTGCAAGTCGACAAAACTAAAGTTATAATATGATGATGATCTTATTTTGACTATATGGCTATGAAGCAGAAAGTAGAGATGATGAATCAGGGAGGTAAGACTTAATAACATTAATTCTCAGCCATGAGTCGGGTCTAAGACTACAGATAATTACATAAAATATATATTCTTTGTATTCTATAGAATTTACTTTAATATTCAAGCTAAATATTTTTTGCGATCTTAGCTTCTTAGCTTTTTATCACTCCAGCTGTGTCTACATTTTTTCCAGTTACATTTTTGATTGATTTCTGTTATTTATTTAGAATAATAATTGTACAATATTAATAATAATAATAATAATAATAATAATTTTATTTATTTCTAATTACATTTCTAAAAGCAGGTGGTTCGCCCAGGGTGCCATTCGAACCGCCACTGACGTGAAGCTTGTAGGTTTTCTACATGAGGCATTGTAAATAAAATTAATCATAAAGCCTAGAGACACAATATGAAAATATTATATTACAAATTGTGTTTATCTACACAAAATGCATGTGAGCTTGAACTACATGCCAACCAGAAAGTGGATGCGGTTCTCCCGTTGCAGGGCGCTTTAAAACAACAGCAACTGAAGCCGCGCAGAAAAAAGAAACCAAAGTTATTTTACAGTATTACCCCCTTCAATATGTGTCTTATTATTACTATAAATATTTTGGATCCGTTTTTAAAACTATAATCTACCTTTTTCTATATTGTTGACAACAACAATAAAAACACATGATACTCTGCATTTCACTTATTTTATTCAACTGACATTTTTACCAAAACAATATTTTACTTCAGCAGCATCACAACAGATGTGGATCAAAAAGGTTTTTTTTTTGTAAAAGGTTTGCAAAAATAAAGTTTCACCAAAACTTAACCAAACGGCTGTTAAGTAGGCTAGCACAGTGATGCGCGGATGGCGGTATAGGCTATCCGCGGGCGTTGCAGATAATCCGCGGGTCGGGTAATAAAAAAATACATTATGATTAATTGCGGGTGGGTCATAGCAGTTGACCAGCAAAAAACAGAGAGTGGACTTCGCAGAATGTGAAGATGAGACGCCCAAGCACAGTGCAAAGAAAAAGACCATGTAAACATAACATAGCCTATAAACATAACATAACATAGCTGCTGTTTAGGCTGAAGTGACACCGTTTTTGTTATCTTTTTCCATATGTAAAAGCTGAATCTGCTGTTAATAACGAACGATCCACAGTAACCTATCATCATGCTTAAAACAAAGAATTAGAATTATTATGTCGATCGGGTGCGGGCTCGGGAGTGGATATATATATATCCAAATATAAAATAAAATAATATGTGCGGGCGCGTGGCGAGCGGATGATTAGAATGAAGGAGCGGATTCGTGTAACATTTCAGCTGATCCGCGCATCTCTAGCACATAGCCTAACTAAAATTAGAAGCTAGCATAATTTGGCTGCGTAAACTTAAAATAAAAATAGCCTGAATATTTTTTACCACATCTATAAAACTTAAAGATTGGGTAAAATAACATTTCTTTCAAAGTGATCAGTCAGTGGAGGTAAATACAATAAAGCCGGACTAATTTAACTATGCTGCTTAAACTTAAAACAAAAACAGCCTGAATATTTTATCATGCATGGCTAATAAAACTTAACACAAGGAAGGACTACATGTTTTTTTTTCAAATCAGTCGGTCTACATGCTCCGATGTAAGCCGAGTGCGAAGTTTATTTTCAATTAGACGGCGGTGGAAATAAGGCGCTCAGAAGGCAGAGAAGTTGCAGGAACAGCCAGGTACCACTGGGCAAAGGTGCTTAGCCTTGCAGATCGAGACTCATTTACTTGCACCACAATAAAGGATCCGGGTTTAGAGAGATGCATGGCGATTTTGGTGTCATCCGGTAAAACATCATCACTTGTGCCATAGGCTTGTCCTCGCCGAAAAGATTGTCTGACACGGCGCGCACATGACAGCTGAAAGCATCACACAGCAGACGCGCACATTCGCATGGTATTTAAAATGAAACTATTCAGATGGCGCTCTGTGGCGCGGCAGAAATATGAAATGTCCTGAGTCGTGGCTGGGCACCGCTGTGTACCCTGAAACCTACGTTTAGAATTCTGAAATGCGCTGCGTGGCGCGGCGCTTCTGGTGTGTGACCCCCTATACTCCATCTGCGCTCAGGTCTCTCTGGACCGCAACTCCCTGCAGCTATAACCAATCAAATATCAAACTACCGCCCAAATACCAGCATAACCAATCAGAAAGATTTAAAGTAATTTAATTTTAGAGCCAATCGATCATCGTTTTCATGCTCGATCGTCGCTGATGCGTTCGATTAATCGATTAATCGAATGATCGTGCACATCCCTAATTTTTATACAGTGCATCCGGAAAGTATTCATAGCGCTTCACTTTTTCCACATTATTTTATGTTAGAGCCTTATTCCAAAATGGATTAAATTCATTTATTTTTTCAAAATTCTACATATAATACCCCATAATATTCAATAGGATTTAGGTCTGGGCTCTGGCTGGGCCACTCAAGGACACTCACGGAGTTGCTCAGAGAGAGTGACCATCGGAATATTGATCACCTCCCTGACTAAGACCCTTCTCCCCCGATCACTCAGCTTAGATGGCCGGCCAGCTCTAGGAAAAGTTGTGGTGGTTCCAAACATCTTTCACCTACGGATGATGGAGGCCACTGTGCTCATTGGAACTTTCAGAGCAGCAGAAATTTTTCTGGAACCTTCCCCAATCCTGTCTCGGAGATCTACAGACAATTCCTTTGTCTTCATGCTTGGTTTATGCTTTGACATGCACTGTCAACCCTGGGACCTTATATAGACAAGTGTATGCCTTTTCAAATCTTGTCTAATCAACTGAATTTAGCACAGGTGAACTTCAATTAAGCTGCTGAAACATCTCAAGAATGATCAGTGGAAACAGAATATACCTGAGCTCAATTTAGAGCTTCACGCCAAAGGCTGTGAATACTTATGTACATGTGATTTTTCAGGTTTTTTATTTTTAATAAATTTGCAACAATTTCAAAAAATATTTTTTTACATTGTCATTATGGGGTATTGTGTGTAGAATTTTGAGGAAATAAATACATTTAATCCATTTTGTAATAAGGTTGTAACTTAAAAAAAAATGTGCAAAAAGTGAAGCGCTATCAATACTTTCTGGCTGCACTATATTTTGTACTTTTTCTTCTAGCCTCATACTCTATATCTAAAGTTTTCAATTTAATATTTATATATATAAAATATTACATTTAAATTTAATATTTTATATTTTTTGATTGCATAACTTCTATTTCTCTGTAATTTAGATTATTATTGTTATTGCTGTCATTATTTTTAAGGTCACAAGCTGTTGTATAAGCATTTCACTGCATATCATAATATGTATGACTGTGTATGTGACAAATAAAATTTGAATTTGATTTATATATTATTATTGTTATTATTATTATTATTATTATTATTATTACACGATTCTCTGGAATACTTTAATAATAAAATCAGTGAAACTTATAACACAGGCTCATTTAGGTACTACCAATCATCAATACATTTTGTGTCTGGCTTTTATTCAGCTAGATGTACATCATTCCTTACTTATTAATATCAATAATGTACTACATTCTGATATATACTTTATATGACATATAAATAAGCTATTACATATTCTAATATTACAATAATAAATCAAATAAAGTAAATAGATAATAAATGAGCATATTTACCAATTAAAGAAACCATAGAGTTCAAGTTCGATTATCAGAGAATGTTCAGTTGTTACAATAAAATCATCAATATTAATCAACACTTATCAGATTTAAGGAAATCCACAAAAGGTTACCATACTGTTTAATAATCATTATCATTAATAATATATGATGCCATAAATATTAATCACCTTCAAATTGTTACCACAGGTCGTGGATATTGTGTTCCCAGATGTTTAAGAAATAAAACAAAATTATCATTTATACCTCAAGCAACAAATTTAAGTTTTTAAATTCCTCCTCTCTCAGTAGCAGTTGATGACCACTGGATATTTATTTAGATTAGGGGTACCATGGTACTTTAGGTTTTTAAATGATTTTATTTACATAAACGTCAAATGTGAAATGTCAGATGTCTTTGTGAGTGTATGCTGCGAATGAAATTTCCATAAGGGGATAAATAAAGTTAACTAACTACCTTTAACTAATGCCGTTTAAATATAATAATAAATTGTTACATTTGCAAAGAGAAGAAACAATGTTATGGAATGTGCACCTATTGCGAAGCCTTTTTTAAAATGTTATATTATAAATAATTTATTATATTTGAATAAATAGTTTACATTGTGTAATATAAAAAGAATAATAATATTAATAACAATAATAATAGGTAATTATATAATCTCATTGAGAACCATTGTTATGACAGCAGTACTAATTTATATACAGAGAGGAAGAAAATGATTTGGTTACAAATATGTACAGTTGAAACCAGAAGTTAACATACACTGTGTAAAAAGGCACATAACCATTTAAAAAAAAAGTCAGATGTTAATGTGACTAAACTTTTTCTCTTTTAGGTAAGTTAGGATTATCAAATTTGTTTCTGTTATGCTTAATAGCAGAATAATGAGAGAGATATTTGCGAAATTGTTATAACTTTTTTTGAAAGTCAAGTTTACATACAATAAGACTATTATGCCTCTAAAAAAGCTCAGATGATGGTGTCAAGGTTTTGGAAGTTTCTGATTGGCTAATTGACAACATTTGAGTTAATTGGAGGCACAACTGTAGAATAGTATTTAAGGAAAACCTCAAACACACTTCCTTGTGTGACAACATGGGAAAATCAACAAGCCAGAATCAACAAAAAAGCCAGATTACAATTTGCTAAATTACACTGGGAAAAAGAATAATTTTTGGAGACATGTCCTGTGGTCTGATGGAACTGTTTGGCCATAATGACCAGTGTTACATTTGGAGGACAAAGGGGAAAGCTTACAAGCTTAGGAACACCATCCCAACTTTGAAGTATGGGGGCGGCAGCATCATGTTGTGGGGCTGTTTTGCTGCAGGAGGGACTGGTCCACTTCACATCATAGATGGCATCATGAAGAAAGAACATTATGTAGAAATACTGAAGCAACATCTCAAGACATCAGCCAGGAAATTAAAACTCGGCCACAAATGGGTCTTCCAAACAGACCATGACCCTAAGCATACTGCCAATTTAATTAAAATGTGCTTTAAGGACAACAGAGTGAATGCTTTGGAGTGGCCATCACAAAGCCCTGACTCAATCTTATAGAAAATTTGTGGGCAGAGTTGAAAAAGCTTGTGCGATCAAGACAGCCTACAAATCTGACTCCGTTACACCAATTCTGTCAGGAGGAATGGGCCAAAATTCCTGCACACTATTGTGAGAAGCTTGTGGAAGGATGCTCAAAACATTTGACCAAAGTTATACAGTTTAAAAGTAAAGCTAAAAAATACCAAGGAAATGTATGTAAACTTTTGACTGTCTAGAAATTAATAAAAAATTCTCCAAAAATAATCTCTCTCATTATTCTGGCATTTAGCAAATGAAAATCATTTAGGTAATCATAACGGACCTAAAATAGTAAACGTTTAGTATGATTTACCATCAGACATTTTTTTTAAAAAATGGTTGTTCCTTTTTTTAGAGTGTATGTAAACTTCTGGTTTCAACTGTATATTAATAGGTTGTATTATAATAATAATAATAATATTCCTTACATTATTAATAAAATAAAAAAATCTATAAATATCTGCAGTGATCTGTGTATGGCCCACCTGGTCAACAAGCATTTTCTTTAGAGCTGCACTTTTAGTACCGCCTGTAACAAGTTTGTCCAGCACCTTGTACCATCCACCGACCACCGGACCCTTAAAAAAACACACAAAAAACCTCATTAAAACACATATCAGACATAAAAACCCCCAAACACTTCAATAAACAATCACGAACACAAGCCCAGAACATTGAAGTCGTGCCAGTGGTGTCATTTGTTTATGACGTGATTATGAAAACAGCGGGCTGTAATTAGCTCCAATCCTCTGTGAATTAATGAGCTTTCTTTTCTTTTTCCCAGTGTGGCTTCAGTCTGGCTCTGATTAACAAACTGATCAATAAATGTGTCAAAAAGTGTCTCCCGCGACTGTTTCAGTCAACAATGACAACTGAAATCTTCTGCAAATCCCTCTTTTAATGCAAATATAATTTGCGGTTCAGCAGCATCCGTGCAAAATCACCCACCAATGTCAAATTATGCATATGGGCGTCTTTAATAAACAGCTGTGCGCTGCTTTGAAAACCCGTTTGTCATTTGTCAATGCACAGTTGATATACGGCAGCTTTGTTCATTCTTCTCTGTCCTTTTAACAAAACAAAGATGTCAAATGACACATAAAATGATTAATATTGAGCTTCTGTCTAACTAGAAGTCAGAATACAGTCTGAAACCCTAAATGTACAGAATACAAGCACGTCGGAAACTAAAAATAACTGCTGTTCAATGCACAGAAAATAATTTCAGGAGTAGCAGGACAAACATTAGCTGAAGTTCTGACCTGTGGTTCAGTCTTTTGTTCTAACAGCATTGAAACAGATTTTACTGCTCTAATAATAACGACCGAGGACTGATGTTTGAAAGGCTGAAGCGAGTGTGCTCAGGCTTGTAAAAGCTTTGAATCATACAGGCCATTTGCAGATTAGACCTCAAGTCATTTGGACAGAACTAGTGCATTAGTGCTATGTGTGTGTGAGTGAGAGGTAGAGAAGAGCTCAATATGTCAATCACTATATGCAGCTGTGCAACTTCATTATCTTTTTACAAACACAACACCTCTACACATGATCTGCAGATTTGTAAACAGTTGCGTTTGCATTACCCTTCAAATTGCAAGAATTTAAAGGTGCCAGATAGCGCATTGATTCAATAAGTTAAATTGTTCTCTGATATCTACATAGTAGGTTAAAAAAATCTCCAGGAAGAGTTTTATTTACTCATTTATTAACAGAGGAATTACCCCTAGAATCACAAGGTCCACATTGACCATATTTGGAACGATCATGAATATTAATGAGCTCTGCTCTGACATGCCTGCAGCTCAGTGTCTGCTCTCTCACTCACAAACACACACACACACGTCACAGTAATCAATATATAGACTTATCATGCAATACTTGGAGATGACTTCAATAATTTTTGTCATTGCAATATATATTTACAACTTCACTTTGCCTCACGATTGTAGAGCACGCTATTACTTACAGCCAATCAAACTGTTTGAGGATTCTTATGATTGGTCAGAGCTTTCAACTCAGAGCCCGCCTTACTGATTTTAACAAATCACAAATCATACAAAAGAAAATAAAAATTTGTATATTGCTGTCCTTTTGATTGGGTGGGCAAGACGGATGTTTCTGTGGGCTCAGCCCACCCCTGCCCATGCCTAGAGCCAGCTTGACAATTATATTTATATAACTGAAAAGTTATATTCTTTGGTTTTTAATTATATTATTTCATTCAAAACTATAGCAGCCCAGGTGTGAGAGACATTAAAACCTAATGCCTTCCTGAGCACGGGCTAAGCCAAAGTGATGCAAATGCTACAGGAAGTTTCACAACGACTGTGCCTTTGTCTTTGGATGATACCATCAAGCTGGTCAGGGCAGGTGAAAGCTCAGGATCAATTCAAGATCATGCCTGTTTTCTACACCTCCACCAAGCCACTCCCCTCCTCCTAAAAACACATATTAGACAGAACATCTTTCTCTAAAAAGAGACTTGATTCAGACTTGCTTCACACTTGTCTGACTGCAGACTAACCAACACGTCTCAATAAAGAAATTCAGCTTGTTGGAGTCTCATGGACTGGGTTCTCATTCATTTATTTTTTCCAACAGTACCGTTGTACTGTGTTTAATTAAAAAAAAACATTTTTTGATCTTAAAAATTGTGCTTCTTTCATACGCAACAAAGTTCCAGAATCTTGAAATGAATATTGAAACCCTAACCCTAAGTATGTCCCAAGCTCTGGATGACACTTAACACAAAGAGCTGGTATAGAAGGCTTCATTTTATTCAATAACACTGACATTATATGCAGCCTATGTAAAATCTTATATTGAGTTTCTTTAAGTCGATTGCAAATAAAAGATCGAATGACCCATTTCCACTGAGTAGTACGGGGTACGATTTTATAGCTGTTTCCACTGTCAAAGGGTACCTAAAAGCGAACCGTACCGTACCACTTTTTGGTCACCCTTTGCAAAGGGTACCTAAGCATGACAAAAGGGTACCAAAAGGCGGAGCTAGACGCGCAGCTGAATGCTATTGGTTTACATAGATACGTTTACATAGATGGTCGACCCAAGCTCAAACAAACCTTGTCGTCGTCTTGATGAACAGCCACAAAGCCAAGAAGAACAAAATCTGCCGTGTCCTGTTGTTGTTTTACGAGCCTGTCTAAAAGTGCGAGCGGTTTCACTTTCTCCAGAGAGCTCGCCGCACGTCTATATTTGAAATAACAAACTTCTTGAGCTCATATTAATAACGAGCGCGTGATCATTGAAGCGCTCTGATATCCGATCCTTTCAGAAATGGACAAACACCAGAGAGAAGCGTGAAAAAATGAAGGAGAAGCGGGAAAAAACAGCAGCAAATGATGCTTTCTGCGACCTAAAACATGAACAAACTGCCAAGTTTAACTATTATCATCACCTTTTGAGAGGTTTGCACTGACTGTGGGCTATATTTTGTGTTGTTTTTGAACCCAAATAAGGACTAAATGTATGCTGTGTGTAGTTTATCTGTAATTGGTAACATATCGGAGAATGTAAGTGTCTGTATGTGTTCATATATGTTGCATTTATTTATTTATTTTATATAATTGCAGACGTTACAGTAGGCTATTTTTCATCATTGATCTGCAGTTATAATCAAATCATGTTCATGGAAAGGTTAGTAATAAACATTTATACACAAGTTTTTATGAGTATAAAGCATCTGTTTTGTGAGAAGTGCTTCTTATATGATATGTGAACGACCCGTAGAGCATTACTGTGACATTTCCTCGAGTAAAAATGACGTCGTCTGAAACTTTCTGTCGTACACCACACCCATCAAAAGGGTACCCTTTTGGCAGTGGAAACGCAAGCCTGATAAAGGTGACCCGTACCATACTGTACCTCTCAGTGGAAACAAGCCATAATACTCCTCAAAGTCTCTTGTCAGTCATTATCTATATAAACATTACACAGGTCTTCCTCCCACTTATGGGCCACTGTGTTCACAAGTCCAGAGATATTAGAGTACAGAAAAGAATAAAATCTAGAAATAAAATGAACAGCATTTGTTGTGTTGGCAAGAAAACTTTCCTAACTATTAAGTGCTAATGTATCTGGTATTTGTTTTTGTTTTGACATAACATAGTGCCGAATTTGCAGATATCTAAAGAGATGTTGGTTTGGGAGATAATTTTTTTTTTGTAATTGTTGGAAGGACTTTAAAGAGTCATCCTGGAACAAATCAGATAGAATACTTTTTATGTGTTTTTGAACCTATATTTTATTTTCATGCAATAATACACATCACGATTTAGTTTGTAGCTCTCTTGGCACTATATTTCAATTACACCAGTCCAAAAACTAACAACGTGTGAGAATCTCATGAGGAACACACATGCAAATGGAGCAGAATCACAGGAGACTTACGACAAAGAAGAAGCCAATGCTCATCATCTTGGCGGTGCGTCTCGCGTTGTGATTGGCCAGTCCGCGGCGCTCAATCAACTGCTGAGAGATGACATCACCCACACCCACCAGAGAGCCTGAAAGAGAGAGAGAGAGAGAGTAAAAATGAGACAGAGAGAGACATCTGTTTGCCAAGTCGCCCAGCATGAAGACCCACACTCAGGTAATCACACCATGGAGAACTGACAGGAAACACTCATTCAGATTTTTGCCGCCCCATTCACTCCCTATTACTGACTCGAGAGACCATGCAAATCCTGACTTTCTGACCTTTAGACTATCAATAGCTATCTCTCCATTCAAAGTTGGCAATTTCACTTTATAGAGAATGTCAAATATTGCATATTTAAGTAAGGAATAATTGACAACAGGCCGATGAGAAGGGCAGAACTATTTCTTTTAATCTTTTGTACAATTGGTACATTCAGTAAAAACAACTTATAGAATATATTCAAATAAAACTTATTAAAAATAGGTTAATGCACCCTTAGTGCATTTATATATACAGTGCATCTGGAAAGTATTCATAGCGCTTCATTTTTTCCACATTGTTTTATGTTACAGTCTTATTCCAAAATAGATTCAATTCATTTATTTGCTCAAAATTCTACACACAATACCCCATAATGACAATGTGAACAAAGATTTTTTCAAAATAAAAAACCTGAAAAATCACATGTACATAAGTATTCACAGCCTTTGCCGTGAAGCTCTAAATTGAGCTCAGGTACATTCTGTTTCCACTGATCATTCTTCAGATGTTTCAGCAGCTTAATTGAAGTTCACCTGTGCTAAATTCAGTTGATTAGACAAGATTTGAAAAGGCATACACCTGTCTATATAAGGTCCCAGGGTTGACAGTGCATGTCAAAGCACAAACCATGCATGAAGACAAAGGAATTGTCTGTAGACCTCTGAGACAGGATTGTCTCGAGGCACAAGGCTGGGGAAGGTTCCAGAAAAATTTCTGCTGCTTTGAAAGTTGCAATGATCACAGTGGCCTCTATCATCTGTAAGTGGAAGATGTTTGGAACCACCAGGACTCTTACTAGAGCTGGCCGGCCATCTAAGCTCAGTGATCGGGGGAGAATGGCCTTAGTCAGGGAGGTGATCAATAACCCGATGGTCACTCTGTCTGAGCTCCAGCGTTCATCTGTGGAGAGAGGAGAACCTTACAAAAGGACAACCATCTGTGCAGCAATCCACCAATCAGGCCTGTAAGGTAGAATGGCCAGAGGGAAGCTACTCCCCGCCTGGAAATTGCCAAAAGGCATCAGAAGAAAATCAGGCACGCCTCATCGCCAGGCTAATACCATCCCTACAGGGAAGCATGGTGGTGGCAGCATCATGCTGTGGGGATTTTTTTCAGCAGCAGGAACTGGAAGACTAGTCAGGATAGAGGGAAAGATGAATGCAGCAATGTACAGAGACATCCTGAATGAAAACCTGCTTCAGAGTGCTCTTGACCTCAGACTGAAGCGATCGTTCATCTTCCAGCAGGACAATGACCCAAAGCACACTGCCAAAATATCAATGGAGTCGCTTTACAACAACACGGTGAATGTCCTTGAGTGGACCAGCCAGAGCCCAGATTTAAATCCTATTGAACATCCCTGGAGAGATCTGAGAATGGCTGTACACCGTCACTTCCCATACACTCGATAGAGCTTGAGAGGTACTGCAAAGAGGAATGGGCAAAAACTCCCAAAGACAGGTGTGCCAAGCCTGTGGCATCATATTCAAAAAGACTTGAGACTTTAATTTTTGCCAAAGATGCATCAACAAAGTATTGAGCAAAGGCTGTGAATACTTATGTACATGTGATTTTTCAGGCTTTTTATTTTTAACAAATTTGCAACAATTTCAAAAAATCTTTTTTTTTACATTGTCATTATGGGGTATTGTGTGTAGAATTTTGAGGAAATAAATTAATTTAATCCATTTCGGAGGCTGTAAAATAAAAAAAATGTGGGAAAAAAGTTCAATCTGTAGAAAGGAGTTTGATTCTTATGTGAAACTGTACAGGGGAGAAGCCAGTCAGTAGAGTTTCTAGCTAAACATTTTGCAGTGTTTGCATGTCCTTATGGCATAATTTATTGAAAAATGAAATTTGTTTCAGTTGAATAAAAGACTTTAAGATTTCTTAAAGTGTAAAAAATCTTGTCTCGTTCTCATAAACCCAATCTCGTGTCTTGTGTCGTGGAGTAAGCGTCTCGTCACACCCCTTATATATATATATATATATATATATATATATATATATATATATATATACATATATTGCAAATTCTTCCAATTTACTGCACTGACTTTATGAGGCACAATTATTTCTTATACTACAATCCTAACACATACCCATTACCAAACGGTATAAAAATAATAGCAGAGGCCTAAAATAACCAAGATCACAACTATACTCAAACTAAGATGCAGCGACTTAAAGACATCCAACCAGTCACTCCACAATGACCTTTAAATGTCACACAGTAAATTTCCCATTGCATTGAGACCCTCTCATGAACCCTACGGGGGGCCGTTTCCTAATAGCAGGGACAGATGTTATCCTGTAAAACACGATTAGTCAAACAAGCCATGCAACACATTTTTTTAGGACACTCAGGTCAGAAAACATTTTTATTCCTCAAACTCTTATTTATCAATCAATACCAGTTTTAAATGCTGCACAATGTGCCCTGGCAGAAATAAAATAATGTATATGTAATTAAAAATGTGTGCTTGGAGCAGAAATTATTATTTTTTCATATATTTTGAGTAGGGCTGTGCAATTAAATAAAAATTCAATTTTGATTTTGGCTTTCAATTACCATGAAAAAACAGAAAATAAAATAAAACAATTATTACGTCATATCTCATCCCTTTTCCAGCAGTTCTTTTTAAAGTTGTTTTTAGCTGCTCCTTCTGCTGTGGTATTGAGAACTGTGAAGTTTGATGATCTCAAAAATGTATAGCTGCAATGGCAACCTTATTTACAGAAAGAAAAATAATGATAATAATAATATAAAAAAAAAACATTTACCATTCGCAGGGTAGGGTCAGAATTTAGCGACAACATCAACAACATGAAAGCATGGATCCATCCTGCCTTGTATCAATGGTTCAGGCTGGTGGTGGTGGTGTAATGGTATGTTTTTTTTTTCTAGGCACACTTTGGGCCCATTAGTATCAATTGAGCATTATGTCAATGCCACAGCCTACCTGAGTATTTTTGCTGACCATGTCCATCCCTTTATGACCACAGTGTACGCATCTTCTGATGGCTACTTCCAGCAGGATAACGCGCCATGTGATAAAGCGCGAATCATCTCAGACTAGTTTCTTGAACATGATAATGAGTTCACTATACTCAAATGGCCTCCACAGTCACCAGATCTCTATCCAATTGAGCACCTTTGGGATGTGGTGGAACAGGGAATTTGCATCATGGATGTGCAGCTGACAAATCTGCAGCAACTGCGTGATGCTATCATGTCAATATGGACAAAAATCTCTGAGAAATATTTCCACTACCTTGTTGAATCTATGCCACGAAGGATTAAGGCAGTTCTGAAAGCACAAGCGGGTCCAACCCGGTACTAGTAAGCTGTACCTAATAAACTGGAATGTGAGTTTATATAAATTATTATTATTATTTATTTATTTTGTTCCCATAATGGAGTAGCCAAACTAGGGATGAAAATTTGTATAAATTCCCATAATCGATCATTGTAACAACCAATTAATAATTTAATCATTAACCCTAGCAATACAAGATGCGTCTACTTTTGCCACTGAAAATGAGACCCAAAACACATGCATCCTCAAACAAAAGGGTAATGATTTTACTGTAAATAAAACGCAAGTATGATTGAAAAGAACCAATGACTCATCATTTTATAGAACCATTTGTGAACCAGGACCACAAAACAAGTCACAAGAGTCCATTTTGTCAAACTGAGATTTGAACATCATTTGAATAAATAATCTTCCCATCGAAGTATGGTTTGCTAGGACAATATTTGGCTGACAAACAACTATTTGAAAACCTGGAATCTGAGGGTTCTGGAGAATTTGGAGAATACAAAATATTTCTTTGCTAAAATTATACTCATCAATGCCCCTGCCATGTTAAAGGCTTATGCCATTTAGTTAATAGCCCACTTCATCTGGCTTTACATAACTCACATGGATAAAATACCAATACTTCTATATTAAATGTTCATGAGCTAAATGCTCCAGTTGAGTTAGGTGATTTGCTAATCCATTTCAAGTAATTAACGATCTGGTAATGATGTCCACAATGGATGTAGAAGAACTCGATGCAACGGCAGCTCTGCAGCTCTGACATGGGCTGCGTTCCTCTCCACTTTTAGACACATACTTGTGAACTTCCCTTAGCACTTCCCCTCGGATCTTATAGCGCTTTTACAACATAGTTTATGTCAAAGCAGCTTAACATAAAAGTTGCAGTAAATTGAAACTGCTTCAGTCCAGTTTTCAGAGTTTTTCAGTTCAGTGTAATTAAAATTTTACTGCTGAAAGTCCAAACACTGAAGAGCAAATTCAACGATGAGCAGCTCCACAAGTCCCAAACCAAGCAAGCCAGTGGCGACAGTGTCAAGGAACAAACTTCACCAACGGGCGAAAGTGAAGGAAATTTTATTTGGAGAAAAACCAGACTTCATCAAGTGAACCAGGAAAGCTTACATGGACATACCCTCAATCCCTTGATTTTGACAGAGGGATCGAGTTGTCTTCATATGTCCACTACAACACCTACATGTCCCAGAATGCAATGTGAAAGCTTTAGGATAATCCATTTAAACCCACTCAGATATTTCACCAGTAGTGGACATTTGTGTGATGTAATCACTGACATACATCCAAGGGAACAAGACAAGGGGAAGTTAGCGAGTGTAGGACATTAAAAAAAAATTGGACTGGAATGCAACCTTCGTTACCCACTGAAGCTAAGCAAGGCTGGTCCTGGTAAATACCTGCATGGGAAACTACTGCTGAAAAAGGTGCTAGTGAGGTCAGCAAGGAGTGCTCATTCTGTGGTCTGTGTGGGTCCTTCTGCCCCAGTATAGTGACGGGGACACTATACTATCAGTGAGTACCGTCCTTTAGATGAAACATTACACTGAGGTCCTTACTCTCTGTAGCAATTAAAAATTCCAGGATGTCCTTCGAAAAGAGTAGAGGTGTGTATCCGGCATCCTGGTCAAACCTGCCCTCTGGCCTCCATCCATCACGACCTCCTAACCATCCCCTTAGCATCTAATTGGTTTCATCACTCTGTCTCCTCTCTACCAATGAGTATATCGATACTATTACGGCTGCACAATTCATCGTTTCAGCATCGATATCCCAATGTGCACATCTGCAATTGTCACACTCAATGTTGAGTCTGAATTAAAGTTGACCAGGTGCTGTGCTTTTTAGAGCCACTGCTAAGTTTAACCATAATAGAGTGAAAGTTTATTGTTTACATGTGTTTTAAGGCCTGTGACTGAGCATTTCAAGAGAGTTCAAAACATTTGTTTGGAGATAAATATGTTTGGTGGTGTAAGATAAATTTATTGTATTTAATTATTTATACATAGGGATGGGTACTGAAACTCGGTACTTTTTCGGTACCGGTGCTATATTATCAAAGATAGCTCTGTTGTTAACGGTTCTGCTATCAGTAGCATAAATCAACTGACCAACCTTTTCTAATTTGCGATATTTGATATTCGATTGCACCGTTTACAATCTAATGTGTGAAATGTTGTTCTGCCCACTATAAAGGCGAGCGTGTCAAGTATAAAAGCCTTCACACTTTGGTCTCTTTAAATTAGTATAGGCTATTATTGATAGTTTAATAAACACACACATTTGGTTACATTAAAAATAGTGTATTTTTTCTGCAGTAGCCTAAATAAATCTCAAACATTAAAAATGCATTTACATCACTGTATTTACAAATAGATGAATAATAATAAACTACAGTTGAAGTCAGAATTATTAGCCCTCCTGAATTATTAGCCCTGTTTATTTTTTTCTCCAATTTCTGTTTAACAGAGAGAAGATTTTTTTCAACATTTCTAAACATAATAGTTTTAATAACTCATTTCTAATAACTGATTTATTTTATCTTTGCCATGATGACAGTAAATACTATTTTACTAGATATTTTTCCAGACACTTCTATACAGCTTAAAGTGACATTTAAAGGCTTAACTAATTAGGTTAACTAGGCAGGTTAGGGTAATTAGGCAAGTCATTGTATAAAGATGGTTTGTTCTGAAGACAGTTGAAAAAATATATAGCTTAAAGGGGCTAATAATTTAAACCTTAAAATGGTTTTAAAAAAATTAAAAACTGCTTTTATTCTAGCCGAAATAAAACAAATAAGATTTCTCCAGTAGAAAAAATATTATCAGACATACTGTGAAAATGTCCTTGCTCTGTTAAACATCATTTGGCAACTATTTATAAAAAAAAATAAATAATAATAATAATTCAAAGGGGGGCTAATAATTCTGACTTCAACTGTATGTGATAAAAAACTGCTTATTTTTACATTGCAAGAAGCTCCAAAACTGTATTACTTTTAACCCCAAACACAGTTAACTCATTTATGTTAATGATAATGTTTATATTATCCACAGCTATTGTTTAATTGCATTTTGGAACTCAAAGAGGGTATTTTTTTTAACCGCAGGGAGCACAATAAGCCAAGAAAGGTCATGACTTCTGCCAGAAAAGGCAAACATGTTGATTTTTCTCTAGAAGAATGCTTAAAAATTGAGTCTTTTGCAGCTTACCTGCATGCTCCAATTGCTTTCCTTCAAACTATTGTACATTCTTTTACAGGAACATTTTTTATTTGTTTTACAATTATTAGTTTTATTTTATTTTAAATTAAAAAAATAATAACAAAATATTGTTGTTAATTCATTCATTCATTTTCTTTTCAGCTTAGTCCCTTTATTAATCAAGGGTCGCCACAGCGGAATGAACCGCCAACTTATCCTGCATATGTTTTAACGCAGCGGATGCCCTTGCAGCTGCAACTCATCGCTGGGAGTTTTAAGTAATTAGTGTACCGTTAAAGTACCATTCTGAAAAGGTTGATATGCTAGGAACTATACTCTTATTTTAGTGTAATATTCAAGGAACTTTGCTTCTAAGAGCTGTATGTGATGTCTCTGGTGACATGTTCTTTCTTTGCCTTTTTTGTGTTACATTTTTTTTTTTTTTTTTTTATAAAATAAAAGGAAATTTTGCTATGATATTATAGCACCTGAAAATAGTCCCCAGCAAAATAACTCTCACAAATGCCTTCGTGATTGCAAGTAAAATTCCTGGTGAAAGATAATGGTCATATTTGTTATGTTGATAGGAGTTTTTTGATAGGCAATTTTCTAAAAATTATCTAAACTCTTTGCTAATTTATGAGTGAGATGCTAATAGTCTAATCCGATTCAATGATATATGCTAGGATAAGCTAAAACTGCTAGTACCAGACCAGGAGACTAGCTGAATTACAACATAATACAGCTCAACAGAAGTTACACAACTCAACACAACATGCCTTAACTCGAATCGCCATAACACAACTCAAGTCAACTCAACACAACACAACCCCTGACGGTAAAGTTGTAATGCCTTTTTCTGTTTCTCAAGGCAAAGTCATGGAGAACTTTAAATAAACTATTTCCCCTTTTTTTTTAAATACAAATCTTCCCCCCACATATGCTGAACATTTTACACATAAGCTGCATACACCTAAGCATGGTAATGACATTTACGCTTAATCAACCATTGATAAAGTGCACTGATTTAATGTATTATTGACAATTAAACCATCATCGATAAACCTACTCCAAAGCCCATAATTCAGACCTCAGTACTGTTCATTTGCACTCCTAGCGGATAAATGTAAGAATTCAACTCAAACCAATAAGATCCCATCTTCACCTTTGAGTTTGAAGTGTGTGTGTGAATTTCTTTGTTCATGCATTCATCCTTGAGGAAACACTCAATGAACAGAAGCTGTTGAATATGAGTGATGGGAGGCTTTAGATAGACTGCAGCTCATCACCTTTTCCCCATTTGCCCGCACACACACAGTGCCAATCACATTGACGGAGTGCTTTCCTCCCAACTGCTGGAAATGTCACAGGTCTCCTTCTGTTCACACACGCTTCGATCGTCTGCAGTCAAAGCTGTAAGGGCAGCACACAGAGCCATGCATTATGCATGTGTGGGTAAACAGAGACCTCACTGGATATTGACATGCATCGGAAACCTAAAATGAATACAAACCTCAATAAAAGAAAGCAAACGCAATGACCAACCAACCCAGAAGGAGAACTTTTTTTGCTCTTTTAACATGTGCATTAGCAAATTGACACCATATAATTAATTAAATTACTATGTCAATTATAACTGTTAACAGTTTTAGGCTGCTATTGGAAGCAGAGAGCATTATGATTTAAGTTTCCCCCAATTCACAGTTTTCACTCAGTACACAAGGTTATATTCACAATCTATAAGTCACAACATAAAAAAAGAATATAATAATTACTAAATATATTTAGCAAATTTACAGTTTTTTCAAACATTACAGTTAAAGTTTACAATAAAAATACCAGTTTATTAAGAAGTTTTAAGAGTAATTATAAACATTATTAATACTATTATTATTATATTCCTATTTAAGTCATACATTAGTGTTTTTTTTTTGGTTTTTGAGAATTACAAAACCTAAATACTTTCAAACACGAAAATATTCAAATATTATTACATTTTATTTAAAAAATAAAAAACTTTAAAAATTAAACACGGATGAAAATGTTACATTTTTGTTAACTGAAACCGTTTAATTATTTGTGGTTAATTATTTGTTAACTAAATAAATAAATTATTTTATTATGTTTATATTCTAGTCACAACAAAAATACAATTATATTAATAAATAATATTAATTTACAGATGGGATGTAGTGACAGACGGATGGATGGATGGAGCGACAGACGGATGGATGGATCGATCGATGGATGGAACGATGGATGGAACGATGGATGGATGGATGGAACGATGGATGGATGGATGGATGGATGGAACGATGGATGGAACGATGGATGGATGGATGGAACAATGGATGGAACGATGGATGGATGGAACGATGGATGGAACGATGGATGGAACGATGGATGGATGGAACGATGGATGGAACAATGGATGGATGGAACGATGGAACGATGGATGGATGGATGGATGGATGGAACGATGGATGGATGGAACGATGGATGGATGGAACGATGGATGGATGGAACGATGGATGGATGGAACGATGGATGGAACGATAGATGGATGGAAAGATGGAACGATGGAACGATGGATGGAACGATGGATGGATGGATGGATGGATGGAACGATGGATGGATGGATGGATGGATGGATGATGGATGGAAGGAACGATGGATGGATGGAACGATGGATGGATGGAAAGATGGATGGAACGATGGATGGATGGAAAGATGGATGGATGGAACGATGGAATGATGGATGGAACGATGGAACGATGGAACGATGGATGGATGGATGGATGGAACGATGGATGGAACGATGGATGGAACGATGGATGGAACGATGGATGGATGGAAAGATGGATGGATGGAACGATGGATGGATGGAACGATGGATGGATGGAACGATGGATGGATGGATGGATGGATGGAACGATGGTTGGATGGAAAGATGGATGGATGGACCAAGATGGCGGCGCGTACACATCGCGAGGCTCAGCGTCTCTCCAGTTTCTGCAGTTTTGCAGTGTTTTTCCTGCTCATTTCGGGTCTGTTCGTGCAGAACAGTAATGCCTTTACATCGTACACCCGACAGGAGATTTTGGATATTGGTTTGTGCATTTCGGACAGTTTTATCAGCAATCTACGACTCATTCCGGACATCGCTAGAACACCCGAGGCAGAGCGCTCTGCCCAGCCAGGCGGAAGTGCTCGAAGGCGGCGGCGCGACCGTAAACAAAGACGGGGGAAGCGCGGCGGGCTAAGAGCTAAGCTAAAGCTAACACCACACCGGCTGTCCTTACCCAGCATCTTTCTCGCCAATGTACGGTCCCTGGTGAACAAAATGGATGAGATTCGACTGCGCATCAACCACAGCAAAAGATTATGGAACTGTAATGTCCTGATTTTCACAGAAACATGGCTAAACAGCGGGATACCAGACAACGCTGTATCTTTAACTGAGCATCACACATTCCGAGCAGACAGAACGGCGGATGACTCCGGTAAGACCCGAGGCGGAGGATTATGCATTTATATTAACAAAGCTTGGTGTACAAACTCTGTCATCGTTGGGAGACATTGCTCTGTTAACCTGGAATTTCTGATGGTCAAATGCAGACCCTTTTATCTGCCACGCGAGTTCACCTCAACTATCATTACTGCCGCCTATATTCCTCCCGATGCTGATGCTAAGTCGGCAATGAAAGAACTTCATGCAGCCATCAGCAAACAACAGACTGCTCACCCGGAGGCTGCTTTTATTGTTGCGGGGGATTTTAATCACTCAAACTTAAAGACAGTGCTCCCCAAATTCCATCAAAACATTTTCTGTCACACACGGGGAAACAAAACGTTGGACCATGTATACACAAACATGGCTGAAGCCTACGCTGTGACCCCCCTCCCCCACCTGGGTCAATCAGATCATCTTTCTTTGTTCCTCAGCCCCAAATACTCACCCCTCATCAACCGTGTGAAGCCATCAGTGAGGACCATCAAAGTGTGGCCAGCGGGGGTAGACTCCACACTCCAGGACAGGTTTCAACACACTGACTGGAGTATGTTTGCTTCCCAGGCCACATGTGGCTCTAGCACAGACATTGACAGCTACACTTCCTCTGTTCTGGAATACATCAACACCACCATTGACAGTGTGACAACCCAGAAACAGATCACCACATACCCAAATCAAAAGCCATGGATGAACAAGGAGGTGCGCCTCCTGCTGAAGGCACGCAACACTGCCTTCAGATCAGGGGATGCACAGGCCTACAGCACTTCCAGGGCTAATTTGAAGAGGGGCATCAAAAAGGCCAAGCACTGTTACAAGCTAAAGCTAGAGGAGCACTTTTCCAACTCTGATCCTCAGCGCATGTGGCAGGGCATCCAGGCCATCAGCAACTACAAACCCAGCCATTCCACACCCACAAATGTCTCCTTCCTGAACGAGCTTAATGACTTTTATGCCCGCTTTGAAAGAGACAATAAAGAACCCTACACCAGGATCACTTCCTCAACTGACCACTCACCCATCACACTCACCTCCTCAGAAGTCCACACCGCACTGAGTCGGATCAATGTGCGTAAGGCTGCTGGACCAGACGGTATTCCTGGGCGCGTCCTCAAAGCATGTGCAGAACAGCTCGCTGGGGTATTCACAGACATTTTCAACCTGTCCCTTAACCTAGCAGCTGTGCCAACATGCTTTAAAACCACCTCTATTGTGCCAGTGCCGAAACACTCCAGCCCAACATGCCTGAATGACTACCGCCCTGTAGCACTCACACCCATCATCATGAAGTGCTTCGAGCGGCTGGTCCTGGCACATCTGAAAGACTCTCTGCCATCCACACTGGACCCACATCAGTTTGCCTACCGTGGCAACAGGAGCACAGAAGATGCAGTCTCCATAGCACTGCACTCTGTACTCACACACCTGGACAATAAAAACACTTATGCACGAATGCTGTTTGTTGACTTCAGCTCAGCATTTAACACTGTCATACCCTCTAAGTTAATGATCAAACTTAGAGACCTGGATATCGACATGTCTCTCTGCAACTGGGTTATGGACTTTCTGACTAACAGACCTCAGAATGTGAGATCAGACCACATCTGCTCCACCACCATCACACTCAACACTGGTGTACCACAGGGCTGTGTGCTGAGCCCCTTCCTCTACTCCCTTTTTACCATCGACTGTAGGCCTGTGAACAGTTCTAACACCATCATCAAATTTGCAGATGACACCACAGTGATTGGTCTAATCAGCAACGATGATGAGACTGCCTACAGGGAGGAGATACAGCATCTGGCCACCTGGTGCACCGACAATAATCTGCTCCTTAACACCGACAAGACCAAGGAGCTCATTGTGGACTTCAGGAAGGGACGAACAGGCTCACATGATCCCATCCACATCAATGGGATGGCCGTCGAGCCTGTCTCATCCTTTAAGTTCCTGGGGACCCACATCTCAAAGGACTTTTCCTGGACCACCAACACCTCCAGCCTGGTCAAGAAGGCTCACCAGCGCCTATTTTTCTTAAGGCAACTTAAGAAGAACCAGCTGTCATCAGCCGTCTTGGTGAACTTCTACCGCTGCACAATAGAAAGCATCCTGACGAACTGTGTCACAGTCTGGTATGGAAGCTGCTCTGTTGCGGAGCGTAAGGCACTGCAGCGGGTGGTGAAAACTGCCCAACGCATCACAGGGAGCACACTGCCAACCATAGAGGACATCCAGAGGAAACACTGTCTGCGCCGAGCACGCAGTATTCTTAAGGATTCCTCTCATCCTGCTCACAGACTGTTTTCTCTCCTGCCTTCTGGCAGGCGCTTCAGGCTCCCCCGGACAATAACCAGTAGACTAAGGAACAGCTTTTTTCCCAGAGCTGTCTCCCTTTTGAACTCTGCCCCCCACTGACTCTTTGCCCCCCTGATACACCCCCACTATCCTCATAACTCCTCATAATCACTGCACTATTTAACATTTGCACATTTAAAAATTGCACATATTCATTGCACTGATTCATTTATTCTAACTGTACATACCCATGTACATTTGTAATTATGTACACACCCACTGTACATATACATTTGTAATTATGTTTATATATCTGCACACTTCTGATTATTAATAGCAACCTGTACATCTATCCATCTATTGTAAATCTCTGTTCATAGCTAACACAACCTGTATATAATGTTCATAGTACATCCATTTGTAAATATCACCATAGTTTTTCTATAACTGCACTTTATAACTTATACCTGTATCCTGCACTTGCTGCTATTGCACTCCTGGTTAGACCTAAACTGCATTTCGTTTCCTTGTACTTGTACATGTGTAATGACAATAAAGTTGAATCTAATCTAATCTAATCTAATGGATGGAACGATGGATGGATGGAACGATGGATGGATGGAACAATGGATGGATGGAACGATGGATGGATGGAACGATGGATGGAACGATTGACAGACAGACAGATAATGGAACGAGACAGAATGATAGATAGATAGATAGATAGATAGATAGATAGATATATAGATATATAGATAGATAGATAGATAGATAGATAGATAGATAGATAGATAGATAGATAGATAGATAGATAGATAGATAGATAGATAGATAGATAGATAGATAGATAGATAGATAAAACGACGGATGGATGGATGCACAGTAAAATAGAACAACAGAACGATAGATAGACAGACGGACACATACATGAATGAATGAATGAATGAATGAATAAGTGAATGAATGAATGAATGAATAAGTGAATGAATGAATGAATGAATGAATGAATAAGTGAATGAATGAATGAATGATCAGCTGGATTATCTTTTAAAAAGTGAGGCCATTGTTAGAAACACTTGGCGATCAATAGAGAGAAGCTGCTATTGTGCACAGCAGGCCATAGCAGGAGGGCGACGTGAGATGAAATGCCTCAGAGAGGAGGATGCTGGGAACTCTGGTCTCTCACCAGCAGATTGTTAACGGGCACAGCGGGGCGATGCACCAACAGAAAGTCACGCTCTCGCTCAACCCCACACAAGCACAGCCTTTTCTGATCTGTTAGAGAAACAACATGCAGGACTCGCCGGTCACTTTTACAAACTACAGCAACTGATGAGCAGCGGCCGAGTGTTTCGCCACAAACACAGACACAGTGACTCAGTGTTATGCCATGACTAAGTGTACACTGGCACTGGACTGATGGTACCAGCAGTGGGTTTGAGAGACTAACACCGCTTCGAGATGATCTCTTTCTTCAGAAATACCACTGAGTTCACAGAACGGCCTGAGTAAAACAAGTGCACAATCCAGTCCCTCCAGGAATTTGCAAGACAATGGTTCTCGAGATCAAAATAATAATAATAGACGCTTTTCACAAGACCGTTATGACGCATTTAACGGTCATCAGCATCTTTAATCCTTGAAGGCTTTTAATATTTAGATTTTTAAATAACGTATAAACATTTATATGTATTTATGTACGTATTTTATCATCTTTGCATCAGAAAACGAATTACCGCTTATGTGACGCGTTTGTAATGCAGTGTCAATGGGCAGGACAGTAAATTTGATGTTCTCTCCTCTGGCTGCCATCATCAGTCTCGCACATTTTTTTTCCTTTTTCTGAACATCTTGATAACACCATCGTCAAGGTTTTCTATTATTATTTCAGCAAATAGGATTATAAAACAATTATTTGTTGTGCTCTCACATTCAATTTTACACTACTATGACGACTTCCGCTCCTGAGAAACCCAGAAGAGTCCATAATGATGTACCTTAATAAAATAATATAATAATGTTTTAAAATAATTAATATTTTTGTGTCTTTTGACTAGAATTTATTATAGAACGACAGATGGATGAAATGATGGATGGAATGATAAATAGATGGAAAGGATGGATGGAATGATAGAACGATAGACAGATAGACGGATAGATAAAACGATAGAATGATAGATAGAATGATTAACAGACAGACAGACAGACAGACAGACAGACAGACAGACAGACAGACAGACAGACAGACAGACAGACAGACAGACAGACAGACAGACAGACAGACAGACAGACAGACAGACAGACAGACAGACAGACAG
Organism: Danio kyathit; assembly: GCA_903798195.1. Lineage (NCBI taxonomy): Eukaryota > Metazoa > Chordata > Actinopteri > Cypriniformes > Danionidae > Danio > Danio kyathit. The sequence goes on along the minus strand of LR812538.1, from coordinate 44,136,360 downwards.
ACAGACAGACAGACAGACAGACAGACAGACAGACAGACAGATAGATAGATAGATAGATAGATAGATAGATAGATAGATAGATAGATAGATAATGGAAAGAGACAGAATGATATATGGATGGATGGATGGATGGATGGATGGACGGACGGACGGATGGACGGATGGAATGATAGAACAATAAAACGATAGATAGAACGATTGACAGACAGACAGACAGACAGACAGACAGACAGATAGATAAATAATGGAACGATAGACAGAAAGATGGATGGATGGAATGATAGAACGATTGACAGACAGACAGACAGACAGATAATGGAACGATAGACAGAACGACAGACAGACAGACAGACAGATAATGGAACGATAGACAGAACGACAGACAGACAGACAGACAGACAGACAGACAGACAGACAGACAGACAGACAGACAGACAGATAGATATATAGATAGATAGATAGATAGATAGACAGAATGATATATGGATGGATGGATAGTGATATATATATATATAGAGCTTTCGAACCTTCCAATTCCCCCACGCTGCAGAAGACATGGTCGTAAATGTGACACACTCAAAGAGGTGAAAAAAAGGCTAATAGTTTTGTCTTCAACTGTATACTTTTATTTATATTCACCCAGGCTCAGACCTACAGCGGCAACCATCACATCAACTAATGTTGTTTTCTCTATTGTGTATGCTAATGAAAAAGCTATATAAAGTCAAGCTGTGACAGCAATGTTTCTGCATCAACACCCTCTCTAAACACAGGCAGTGTCTGTCACTCATTACATTTCATCTTGACTGCCTAAATTGCAGGATCCTTAAAAATGTTTCTGTATCCAAATACAGAACTGTCAGGAAGAAGAAACTGAGCTACAAATAATAATAAAAACCTGCAACTGCTTTTAAATTTAGAGGACAGCTGCTTCCTCGCACTTGCCCAAATATCATTGTTTACAAAGGACATTCTGCCTTAACGACAGAACCCGGCGAGGCCACGTAGCCCCTTTTAAGTGACCTAACCTTTTCATAAAATGTCAAGGAAAGACTAATAATCTAGTATAGCAAGTTGGAATGAGCCACCATGCTTTTACTGGGTCATCTTTTAAAAAAAAAAACAGCAGCAGCTTATTGATCATGGTAGGCAGCAGCAAGCCAGAGGCGGAGGGAGAGATAAGTGCATGTTGTGAGGTGATAATAAACACTTGTGTTTTCCACTTCTTAGTTTAACTTGACGCTAACATGTTGAAAAGCACGGAAGAGTAAACTTTAAAAATACGTTAAAAACATTGTGTTCTAGGGAGACATATGCTTTCATCCTAATAAACAACTACATGAATTTAAAATTCATAATAAAAAAAGGTTATTTTGTTTAACGAAGAAAGTCTACATATAAGTTATACAGTTAAAGGCAAAGTTACAGCCTGATCTCATGAGGAAACGTAAATATTTTATGTTTTGTCAGTTTAGTAGCTAATTCGTATGAGCTCAGTTATACGAAAATGTATGATTTAAAAAAGGAGGTGTGGCACCTAACCCTGCCCCTAAAGCCAGCCGTCAATGGGGATAAGCAAATCGTACTAAACTGTACAAATGAAAGTGTATAAATTCATACGAATTCCACTAAATCAAAACATTACCTATTAAGTGCATGCGATTGTGTTGATTAGCTGTCCTGTGAATGTTTGAAATACTCCTACTGAAACTTTCATAGTATTTCCTATAATGTTTCTTTCTTCTAGGGAAAGTCTTATTTCTTTTAATTTGGCTAGAATTAAAGCATTATTAAAATATGCAAAAAATAATTTTAAGGGTCAATATTATTAGCCTCCTTTAGAATAATTTTTTTAGATCGTCTATAGATCAAACCACATTAACCTAACTTGTCTAGTTAACGTAATTAACCTAGTTAAACCTTTAAATTGCACTAACCTGAATACTAGAATCTCGTGAAATATTATATATGCCATAATGGCAAAGACAAAAGAAATAAGCTATTAAAAACTGTCTATTAAAACTATTAAAACACTAAGGTGTTGAAAAAAATCTTCTCTCCATTAAACAGCACTTGGGAAAATATTTGAAAAATGATTACAATTTCACATGAGGGTGAATAATTTTGCCTTTAACTGTAAATAAATAAAAAATATATTTTATATACTGCTTCTATATATATATATATATATATATACAGCATTTAATATATTTTTTATCTTATTTTTGATCTATTTAATGGACAATTAAAATGATAGAAATATAAACAGATATAATCTAAAAACATAAACATCGATACAGAAAAATCCTGTTTAATACTGTGGTGTATTCATAAATTGTACGAATGAGATTGTATGAATTCATATAAATTCCACTAATTCAAAAGTTACGAATTAAGTGCGTGCGATTGTGTTGCAAATTTATTAGCTGTCCTGTGATTGTTTGAAATATTTTCATAGTATTTCCTATAAGATTTTCATAGTATTTCCTATAATGTATCTTTCTTCTGGGGAAAGTCTTTTTTCTTTTAATTTGGCTAGAATAAAAGCATTATTAAAATATGTAAAAAAAAAAAAAAATTAAGATCAATATTATTAGCCTCCTTAAGAATTATTTTTTTGATTGTCTACTGTATAGATCAAACCACATTAACCTAACTTGTCTAGTTAACGTAATTAACCTAGTTAAACCTTTAAATTGCACTAAGCTGAATACTAGAATCTATGTATTTACTATCCTATGAATCAATTGCTGATGAATTTATATATGCTTGTAATTTATTTCATTATGCATTAATTTATGCGGATGTAATACATTAAAAAAAGACTACATTTTCAGAAATAAAGGTACCAGAGATGTCACTGTGGCAGTACCTTTTCAAGTTACAAATTTGTACCTAAAGGGTCTATAATGGTACCTCAAATTTACATATTAAATACATTTGGGTACTAATATGTAGGTTTGATTTACCATTAAGGGCCCCTAGGTATAAATATGACCTTTTGAAAGGGTACTGCCTCAGTGACAGCTCTGGTACCTTTATTTCTGAGAGTGTAGAACATCCCAATCAATCTAAATGAATGAATTACTTCCAAATAGAGCTATTTAATTCAAATTAAATTGTATTCATATCACAATATATATCGCAGATAAACAAAATATCGCTATGTCAGGTTATTAAGCCCTAACAAAGACCCCATCCAACCATAAACACGGTCGCGTTTGTCATTCTGCAGTGCCAAATAAAACCCAATTTACCACACGCTCAGGTGCAATCTGCCCCACAGCTCCTGCCAACTGTTGTATGGCACTCATCTATGCTAAATGCCTCTATAAATATGCTTATGTCAGCACAACACTTCTCAGCGTCTGTCCTTGAGCGCGAGTCTCCAGGGAGCAGCGGGCCCTGACTGACGCATCTTCTGCTTAGTGAAATTATCTGTGATCAATTTGGCAGGGATCTATCCGTATCCCGCACGTTCTCCGCAGGGACCAGCGGGCAACCCTTCCCCATTTAGCTGATGAGAGCACAGTGACAGGGCTTACCTGGGCTACGGTAAACACATTCAAGCCCCCTGTTCGCTCAGATTTGCCCTCATTGGATGACATTGATTTTTTTCTACATTTAGCTCAGATTATGGGGGTTAAGGCATCGCTAATGACTTGAAAACGGAAATGTAGCGCCTTCATCCCCCATCCATTCATTCATTTATTCATTCGCTCATTAATCGCTTCCTCTTCGCATCGGTACCTGTTATAAATAAATCCATTTGTCACATCAACCAAGCGTGATTGTTAAAGCCGAGGTGTGTCAATTATGCACTGCTAGTCGCAAAACATGCAAAAGGAAAACATTCCTATCAGTCTAGTAGACTGTCAAGTGTGCTTAACAGAGTATTCAATGAGGATGCAAATAGCTTCTAATGTCCTATGTTATAAACTTTCATAAAAAGTTTAATCTAACCTTAGTGTGATGATGCAAGAGTTTTTAATGCATCTATTGTGATTATGGGTTACATAAGATGATGTACTGTTTGAGGTCATTAATAGTTGTTAAAGGCATTAAACTGATAAAAAGTGACTGTAAAGATTTGTATTTTTATATAAAATATTCAAATAGTTATTTTTAAAAATGCTGTACTATTCTTGAAATAAACGTGAAAAAAGTATCACAGCTTGCAGAAAAATATTTCTAAAACATATTAAATAATTGTCTTATTATTAATCTAAATGAATGTATTTTAAAAAAAATGCTATGAAAAAATGACATTTAATTAAAACAAAAACCTAAAAATAGGCCTTTATAATGTTTGATGTCATTAACAATTTTTAATGCATCAAATTGACTGTATTATTTGTTATGTATATATTCAAATTATTTATAATTATTCTGTATTGTTCTTGACAAAAGCATCAGTTTGCATGAATACAACTAGTTGTGTCTTAAATACTGTAGAATTCTTGAAAGAATTGTGAAAAAATTTGAACTATTTATAAATAAATCTAAAATAATTGTGTCTTATTAATCAAACTGAACACATTAATAAAATGAAAGAATTTGCTACGAAAGATGACATATAATTAACAAAAACAAAAAATAGCCCTTTAAAGCATTTGATGTCATTTATTTATTTATAAACTATACTTGAAAAATCAACGCTTGTATTAACCTTCCTGTCGTGTTCGGGTCAAATTTGACCGATTTACAACCTAAAACACTCATAAATATTGTGTTTTACATCTGATTGCCTCAAGGCCTTATGATATCCTCCACACTATGCACTTGAACATATAAAAGTGAGGATCACCTCTTTCATTCAATTTTGAGTGTTTTAATCAACCTTGTTACACTTGTGGTGTTCCCGGTCAAAAGTGACCGCCATAGAAAATGAATGGGTATCCAGACTATATTCATTCATCAGACAGAAAACATCCCCATAAACTCCACCCTAACTCACTCACTCACTCACTCACTCACTCACTCACTCATTTCAGATTGAACAATGTCTTTTGCAGGTTCACATCTCTTTTCCGCACTTATGCGCCAATCCTCCAGCCTGATCTCACAAGGAAACGTAACTATTCTACGTTTTGTCAGTTTAGTGGCTAATTTGCACACGTTCAGTCATATGAAAATGTACGATTTTTAAAAGGAGGCGTGGCCCCCAACCCCACCCCTAAACCCAGCCGTCATTGAGGATAAGCAAATCGTACTAAATTGTATGTATGAGATCATACGAATTCATACGGATTAGCCACTAAATCATTAAGTTATGAATTGCCATGTGATAGCGTTGGATCCTCCAACGTGAATTAATTTCCTGATAAAACAATTATGTGAACCCATATGTGTGTTCCTTTCTTTCTTTCTTTCTTTCTTTCTTAAGCCTATCTCTGAGTGTACCACACTCTCAGAAATAAAGGTACACGAGTTGTCACTGGGGTGGTACCTTTTCAAAAGCTACAAATTTGTACATACAAGGTCCATATTAATACCTCAAGGGTACATATTAGTACCTAAAAAGTACAAAATTGTTCCTCTTAATGTTTAGGTGCTAATATATAGTTTTAAGGTACCAATATGGAATCTTTAAGTACCAATGTGTACCTTTTGAAAAGGTACCACCCCAGTGACAGCTCGCGTACCTTTATTTAAGTGCATTTAGCTTAGCATCAATTATTTTATTGGATTAGACCATTAGCATCTTGCTTAAAAATTACCAAAGTATAACTAGTGCTGAGTTCTGTGTCCATGCTCACAGTCTATACCCTCAGTCAATATTCCCTATATTAGTACACTTATGTAGTGCAATTGAAGGACTGAATGAAATTTTGAGCACTCAATACACAGGAAAGTATACCATTTTGTTTGTGCTTTGCTGGTTGATAAATCATTCAGATGAATTGAAATTGAAATTTCTTTGGTCAGACCCTGTGATAGTTATTTTAGCGAGCTGTCTATTAGTAACGAAACAAAGTATTTTGGTTTCTGTCATATATTGTTCGTTTTGTAACACAGGTTCAGTCCCTATTTGTATTTTCACTGCAGTTATTTTATGTCTAAATCTATAAATTCATGCTAAATACTACTTTGAGACATTGTTCTCAGCTAAAGAAGGTTGAATAAATATTTGGTGGTGAAAAATGTTTTTTTTTGTGTTAAAATAAGAGCAGTTAAAACAGACCGGTCAATTTTGACCGGGAACACTAAAGTAAGGGGTGGGATGTGAACACGACAGGAGGGTTAAAATAATCGTGCCTTCTTTTTAAATCTAACTGAAGGTATTAATTAAATGAAAGAATTCAATCCTATTAAAAAATCCAACTTTCAACTGACTGGCCAAGTTTTATGCATTCACGTCCCTTGCCCAGCGAATAAGCACAGGGCCACATCGCTGAGAAAGCATCCCGTTATTATTCACTTTTTTAAAAACACCCCTCTTCCCTCTCATTTAAAGCATCTTGCCGTCTAATATTAAACCTACACCCATAGGCCTGCTGAAGTTTCTATAAATATTCAAGTCCTCTGCAAAACAAAGGCGATGAATCACAGCTTATGTCTGTAATCTTGATTACATAAACTTGCATCCTCAACCGCTCAGCGCCACACAAGGCCGCTGGTGATTTGAAGCGTTTTGGCCAAGTTGTCAGCGCCAGTCTGGCCAAGAACTAATTAATCCTAATGCTAGAGTTTGAGTGACTCATAACGCACACCAGCGGCGTGTCTGAGCAGACTCATTGATTAACAATAAAGTGTGCTCTCGTTCACTCGTATTGTATTGTCAATCGCCTCTGATTAGTTAATGCGCAGTAATCACACATCAAATTAAAGCTGAAGTGTGTAAATTTGGCCTCACTGGCATCAGCTATAACGAAGCCCACAAATTAGTGATTGTTTTCAAATAAACTCCTGGCGTCCGTCGTTGCTTAGAAATCAAATAAAGTAATTATCGGTTTTAACTGCAAAACAAATGCGAAATCACTCTGAAATAATTACAGAAAATTTTCCACTCAAATTGCTTTATTTCAATGATTAGCATTTTTGACTTAATGCACCTTTTGAAATGTTTCCATTGTACATTGACTGGGTTTCTGCAGATTTTTGAATTTAAGACTTTTAAAGGGCACCTATCATGAAAATAATTTTTTGTAAGCTGTTTGGACAAAACTGTGTGTAGGTATGGTGTGTCCACAGTCATACTGGAGTGACAGAAACACAATAAGTCTCTTTTTTTAAATGTCCTAGCATTAAAATATCCAAATCTCTGCCATTCTGAGGCCCACCTCAACGTGACGTAGGAGTGCGCCTCCCCACCAAATTGATTGACAGACACGAATTAACATGTCTCCATACTAACGCGTATAATCATATCAACAAGACAGGACGTGCACAAAGCAACTGGGATTAAAAGATCTGTTCAGCTCTCTGTGATCATCTGCATCTCAAGAGTTAGTTTTACAAGTTTAAAATGTTTTTAATAAACACAGTAAAATCGCTGTTATTCATCACCGCATTCGCATGTCAGTACAATTATAAAAGAAGATGCCTCAATCCTGGTTTGTGGATGTTTAATCAGGTTTATTTTGTACATTAACATAACGGATATCCATACAGGAGTGTATATTAAAATGTATCCTGTCTCTTTTGCAAAGCTATGTGTGTGTTTGTGTGTGTGTATGTGTGTGTGTGTCTGTGTGTATAACGACATTGTGTGTGTCTCATCATTGCAGAAAGGCTTGAATTAACTTGACACCAAATATATCAAATAACTATTGGGAAAGTTCTTACTGTAGTAAGGGAGATCTGCTTCATTCTTGTCTGTCACTGTGCTGTTTATCTACGTGAAGGCTACACCCATCAGAGCGATAGTGAGAGATATCTAATAGCTCTGACATGCCCGTGGAGATGGTGGACAGGGAGTACCAGCTCATTTGCATTAAAGGCACAGGCAACAAAAACAGCTACAATGTCCTAACAGCTCAAATTTCTTAGATTGAGAAAGGTATATATAACCTGATGGACATTTTGAGCTGAAACTTCATAGACACAATTTAGAGACACAAAATATGCATCTTAATCTTGAAAAAGGAGTAAAATAGACGCCCTTTAATGACCATTATGTATGACATTTCAGATTTATACAGGGCTAAACACTAAGGGCTCTATTTTAACGATCTAGGTATAAAGCGCAGGGCGCAAAAGCATTAAGGGCATGTCAGAATCCACTTTTGCTATTTTAACGACGGAAAAATACGCTCTGCGCCGCAGCGCATGGTCTAACAGGGTTGAGCTTATTCTCTTAATGAGTTGTTGGTGTGTTTTAAGAATAAACCAATCAGAGTCTCATCTCCCATTCCCTTTAAGAGTCATTTGCGTCGCGCCATAGCGAATTTGCTATTTACATGGCGGACTTTGTAAGTGGAATAACGGAGCGCTTTACTAATGAGAAAACAGTTAAACAGACCATCTGCAGCGCGAGAATGAGAGAATGAACCTCCTCATTCTTTACTTTCACCTTCACTCTCTTTCATGGATAAGGAAACGTGTTGTACGCACAGACATGCATTAACCTACATAATTAATTTAGTTTGTTAAGCACAAACAAAACTTATTTTCAAAACATATATTTCTAAATTCAGTTCTAATTTCCAGCAAAGGAATAAATGAACAATAATAACGAAGTGTGCTAAAATAACAGAGTTATATCCAAAGACGCGTCCTATGCCCCAATATAGTCCAAAACCCAACAGGTGAGCAAATCTAAGCTTGTTTTTAATAAAACAAATATAAATATCCACCTAATAAATAATTCTACTACTAATAATAACATTATACAAAAGCAAATTGGCAAGAATAAACTGAAAAAAGCCCCCCAAGATGAAGGCATGAAAGCAGTGGTTTTGATATTTATGTAGAAAATAATAGTTTTTGTAATATTTTAATCCTTTAATTATTTTATATTTGTAAAGATATTTGCGTATTGCTGTACACCCTGCTGTTTTAAGCAATGTGTAAGCAATGCGCACAACTAACACGCTCTGTAATTGAATCAAATGAACTTTTCCAGTCATCTAAACTTACATCAATCAGAAAATATATATCAGAAAAATATCAAGTTAAACTTTGTATAACTTAAAAAATGAAGTTGAAACCTGATTAACTTATTAAAATGAGTTAAAGCAACATATTTGTTGTTTTGACATTGCATTTTTGACAAAGGGTGCGTCTAACTCTCAATCAGCACCCTACGTCAGTAGTAAGTGCACTGATCAGGGAGTCAGCCAATCAAAAGTCCCACAATGCACTGTGAAAATCAGGGAGCATCAATGCTTGGTGTGGTCCCTTAATAGTAGTTCTGAAGTGTGAAACATGAATCACGTGAACCAAATCACCAAACCTAACAACAAACCATAAACAAGCATAAATGCAGAACAATCTAGCAAACATTTATAGTTAATAGCTGAAATGTTGCTGGTGTATGAAACAAGCTAATTATTTTTTTAATCAAAAAATTATTGGTAACACTTTATCATCAGTCGCAATTCATGCTGTTGACAAACCAATAACTAAGACTATTACCTCAATAAACTACTAATTGACAGCTTATTAATAATTCGTAAGGTTGGAAGTTTTTGGGTAGGATTAGGGAGTGAAGAATAAGATCATACTTAATAAACAGTTAATATCTTAATAATAGGGAGGTAATAAGTCAGTAGTTAATAGATTGAATTGTGACAAACTACACTAAAAAATGATTTTTGTTGCTTGTTCAAACTACTTGTTTAAAATGATTTGAATACACACAATTCTTGAGTGTTTTGGGTTTTTTTTGTCCACTTAAATTTGTAAAATCAATTAAGTTAACAATCAATTTGTGTTGGGACAACATGAAATGTTAAAGTGTTACCAAATTATGTGAAAAATATCAGTTATGACGTTCTCATGTCATCTCCTTTCTGCCGAATTTGTGTACATGACCTACTGATACCAACTTCGAGATGCGTCCAAAGACTTCAGCAGGACAACTCCTTAAACACTGGACTTCATGCAGTTTTATGGTGCCATCTTCTGGCAAAAAGGTGTAATTACAGCAATAAATTAATGAATGAATAGAGTTCTTAATTTGAGGCAGGGATATTATTGTTATTTTTTTAGAAATAATCAGTTTTAGATCCAATAGGTGAAAATTACTAATTCCTGGTTCATTATGTGATTAAGTTCCACCCAAACCAACATCCTGAAATAGACTTTCCCCCTTTAATCCATGTAAAACCCACAGTGACAAAGTTCAAGCAAACAACTAAACAAACAGCTGCTTAGGGAGGTTTCCGTTGTTTATGTGACTTATTAATTATTCAAGATCAAGAATAATCGTGCCGTGTAGAAGTGATAGTGCAAACAGGAAAGGTAAACATTTAATCAGTAGCGTCTGAGATAGTTGACCTGAAGAGAATTGAAAACATCAACTATAATGGAAAAAAAGGAAAAAGGGTACACTTACTAGCAGTTATAAGCTGTACCTTCCATGGATGTTTGGCCATCAGAGCCTGATAAGATCTCCAAAGACCCGCCATGAGACAAAGTCTAAGAAAAAAAAAAAAAGGACAGCTCAAATTACTGCAATGAAAACTGCTGCAGACAGAAAATTAAAACCAGTGAAGGTTTAAGTGTGCGGTTTGCTCGAAAAATATTGATGTCACATTATGACAATCGGTTATTAGAAAAAAATAAATACACTGCTCAGCATTTTGACAATGAATATTTTTATTCATTTCTCAGTGAATATAGGCCATGTATTTTGGTGCATTTAAATAAAATGGATTTATTAAACAGATCTATTATTAAAATAATATTTTAGTCACCAAACATATTTAGAAATTGAAAGATAATACAATTAAATTCAAGCTAAATATTGCAAATATAAATTACAACCTACTAAATTTGTCAATTTTTTGCTTCTCTTGAATTTTTCTTCTTTTTTTAAATTTGTATTTAATATATATATTTTTTTTATAACATAAACATTTTGGTGTACTAGTTTTTGGACCGTTATCGTAACTTATTTTGTTAGATTAACTCCAGATTTGGCCTTAGTACTGACTAATCTAATGTATATGCACAAATGTAATATTGTCAAGCTTCCTATTAATATATCCGTGTATATATTAAATATGAATTTAAAAGATAGATTTGTGAAGAGTATATATGTTGAGCACTGTACATAAACCCAACATCCATTTTTAATATGCATTATAATGCACATTATTTTATCAGTAGGCTTGTTCTCTATAGAAAAGCATGTTGGTGAAGTTTTAAATGCATTAAACATCTTTGTAGATTTTGTAAGACATGTTTTAGGACACTTATAAATATTACAATATTTATAACAATTTTATTAGATCAATAATATGCTTTTGGTGGCATTTTTCATAGGCTGATGTTTTCTCCCAAGTTGAAATCCCTTAAGCACATAAATAAGAGATTGTGCACGATGATGTACATTTTATATCTACTTTTTTCATGAAAAGGTTACATTAAAGTGGAGAACATAATTTGTGCTCAGTTTTGCCAAACACTGAGACAGAAAAAGTGATCTGTTGCACATTAATGATTCAATCAATAAAACAAAATACAAATTAGTACATTTTAATAAAAAAAAAACTTCTTACATAATAAATATAAACATGCAAATAATGATTTTTTCTGTGAAAACCAAAAAACCAAAGTAAATGAGTGAATAACTGAATAAATATAGTATTGTAAATATTATATTATGTAATAAAATAATACATAAAATAACAATATAAAACATAAAATGGTTTATTTCCCAAATACCAATTTTGAACCTTTAATACTATTGAATTTTCACTATAAATTTTATCTTTGCTAAAAAAAAAATGAATTTAAAATTTTAGTACTGTATTCCCTTAAATATGATTGTTTGTTGATACATGGCATTTAAAAAGACTGAAAACTCCTATTTTACCTGGAAACATTAATTAACATTAACAACTTTGAATTTCTCAATAATAATAATAAAGTTTGAAAGCAAATCTGCTTAATCAAAATAACATGCATTTCCTAGATGGCATAAGGGACTGTAAAAGACCTGTAACAAAGTTTATAATGTAATCAATTTCTCCAAACTGTGTACACCTTTTTGACTGTGTACTTGTCTATCTGTGCCCACATGAGTGTAATGTGTTTTTCTTAACGCATTTATTGTCTTTCACGTATTACTGTCAACATTGCTAATTGTTTTTTTTTTGAGTATGTTGTTGTATTTTGCACTGTCTGAAGCCAGAACCTAAGCTTTTCACTCATCACAGTACACGTGCTGCTGCTGATGTGACAATAAAAGTGATTTGATTGATTTCAAATGCCATAAATAGTATTATATGAGCTCAGTATTTCATTCTTTTGTTTTAGAAATATGTTACAATCTACAATTACAATCTATTTCATCTTGTGACATTTGTTACAATAATAAAGTAATATCCATTACATTATATGTGCAGTTTACATTATGAGTTGCTACATTGCGACAAAATATTTTTTACATTATTTACATTACATTTTTCGGATAGATATTTCTCATTCAAATAGTGCAAAAAAACAGAGCAATACAAAGCAGATGAAATTAAATAACGCAATGAAGTTACAAGGTTAATGAAACAATTATAGTTACGACATACAAAAGTGCAATATTCTCATTTTTTGTTATTATTTTTGTAACAATTATTGTATAACAGAAAGATACATTTGTTACACATCATTTACAATATTAATCATTGGATTATTTACAATGGCGCCAATAAAGAATGAAAACGAGAAAAAACTACAGAAATCAAACAAAAAACAAAGCAATATTATTAGGTTATCTGATCTGAAGGTAGATATGTAATATATAAAGAAATTAAGAGTGAGGAGGGCAAAATAAGAAGATAATAGCAATTTAGAGATTTTATAGATTATACATATTAAAGGTCTTGCAAATTATGTTTTGAGAGCTTTCTTGTTAAGTGAATCTGGAATTGTAAGCAAGTAATTTTTAATCTCTTGTATAAATGCTATAAATATTGGCTTGCAAGTTCAATACTCTGTAAAAGTTGCTGTTCTTGAAAGTCACTCAAACGCGCGCTCTCGCTGATCAAATGCGCGTGGCCGCCGTATCATACATTATCAATCGTACAAAATAAAACAAATTCTAACTTTTAAATATAAGAACCGGAAATAAGTAATTCAGTTTCTTAATATATTCAAATACTACACTAACAATTCTATATTAAATACAACTTCTTGCGGTATTTTCCCGAGTGCACAGTAAACAGGCATTGTGCTGCTTTAACGAATAACTCGTGCACAGTTGGTTTTATCTCGTGACTTAAGTTAGACCTATTAAAGAAGTGTATTCTTACCTTTTCACGTAAAAAGAAGTTAAACAACGCGTCAAATAGATGCTGGAGTTGCTGAAATGATAGCAGGTTGACTCCTGTTTTCAAACACATCAGTCAAAAGAAAAAAAGAAAAGAGAGAACTTCAGAAAATGCGACTTTAAACACAGTAGACAAACTCATTCAGCCAGTTCATGTTGACCCGATTCAACTCATTTTACACAAGTCAACATAAGGTGATGCTCGACTGCGTTGTGAAGCAAGCAAACGCTTACTATTTCAAAATAAAAGTCATTAACGTTAGAGGAAAACAGGGAAACCCCAGCCCAGAAGCTAGTTAATATTATTAAAAATAGTTAGTATAATGGAAATGTTTTAAAATATTTGTAATAATTATTGTTAAAGCATCTCATAGAATATATATATATATATATATATATATATATATATATATATATATATATATAATAGTTTGACTTGTCAACTAGTCACGACACGCATGGAGTACCTACATTTTATTTTGAAAAATACAGGGACACCACACAAGACCAGTGTTTTATGAAGACATACAGTTTAAAGCAGGGATGCCCAAACTTTTTCTTATGAAGGGCCAAAAAGCAAACTTGATTGAGGGCTGTGGGCCAAAGGTAAATATACCAAACTGTATTACATTAAAGTTGCCATAGATAATCAAAAAAAAAAAACAGAAAACACTGCTTTAGAATACCTAATGCAGATTTTTTTTATATTATAATGAGTTTATAACAGTAAAAACAATCCCATTTATAACAGAACGGAGTTCAATACCGAATACACAAGTCAAGCTGCACTTGTTTTTGCCTTGATTTGATGTCTCGCTGGCGTCTTCTGCACGGTTCTCTACCTGTGGAGTGGCAGTATTTACATTTTTGAAAATCTAATTTATTTACAACATTTACTTGAAACATTTTAGTTTGCTTTTTTGTAGCTCAACAAATAAACAATCAAAAAGACTATGTTGTATTAAAAATGACGACCTCAGTTAAAGGCATTTACCCCCAACCCTCCCATCCGACCAATGGGCCAAATCAAATGTTACCATGGGCCAACTTTGGCCTGCAGGCCCTAGTTTGGGCATCTCTGGTTATTGAAAGTATAACTTTCAATATTCACATCTTTGACAAGTCATTGAAGAGAAAAGGGAACGTAGTTATAGTTAGGCACAAGATATTTTATTGCGCTTTCAATACAGACACAAAATGTTCATAAGTGGAATGGCTTGCAGCTCTGGAGGTCAGTTTGAAGCTTGTAAACGGATAAACCATGAGAATCACACACATACAAAACCATTCACTACACATTTTTGATAGATATATCGAAAAGAAAGGTATTTTAATCGCAAATGTTGTGAAATCTGAAATCCTTAACTGAGATTTGACTGTGCCTTATTTAAAATATCACATAGCCAAACTATAAAATGACTGTACACAAAACAAAAAACAGGTCAGTTAAAATAGAAAAGCACAAAGCAAAATAAGATTTATTACACTAAGGGTCCTGAGACAAAGATGTACATTTCAGAATTACATTTTGACAAGTGGGACCAAATAGACAAATCAATTTTCACTCAAATAATGTGCAACACTCCTCTTTAGGTGGAAGCTGTGATCAAACACTATTGTTTGATCATGTAAACTTAAGTGCATCACAGATTGTTGTATGCATATGATTACTGTTACTATCAGAAGCAATGGAGTATTCAATCTCTCTTTTAAATTTAAGACCTTCACAAAAGTTCTTTGTAATTATTTCTCAAATTTTCTCAATGCTAATCAATGCCACTTAATCAGGCATGACAAGTAAACCAGTGAAAAAAAATAAATACACACTATACACGCTTTAAAATTCAAGTATTTAACAGAAAATGGTTGCAATGCAAATTATAAACCTAGTTTGGTTTCTCTCTGTGGCACTGTAGTGCTAAACGATAAGCAAATAATAATCCTTTGGACTCTAATATTTCATTAATTTCCCACATTTTTTATATACAACAAACAAAAAATAATAATACAAAGACATTTAATATCCGTTTCAGCCTTCAAGACATGTATCAATTGGAAAAAGAAAACCATATTGTTCACAATCAGAGCTACAGTAATGCAGTAAAGCAAAAATATCTTCAAATTTTACAAAGATTCAAGGTAATAACATGTATGCAAATTATTAGCAATGCTGTAATAAAGGCAGATTAAACTTGAGCTGGAGGTGAATGTTTCTTCACTTTGGATAATTTGCTCAAAAACACACTTCAAATGCACATGTACGCCATACAAGATGACATGAAGTCATCTCACATTCACAATCAATTATTTATAAGCCGTGATTTACACAGTATATAACTGTATAATCATACTAGAAAGCGATTTTGCCATTTCAAACACACCAATAAACAAACTAGTGAAATAAGTCCACTCATTTCTTAGTTCAAGTGAAAACTGTTTTCAATAGCAAATTGCAATAGTCACTAATGGTCAAATGATCTCCAAAATCGGGATCGGTTGAGGTTTTGGCCTGCATTAAATGCGTGTAGCAAATTAAACCAGCAGCAAGAGGCGGCTAATGCTTATGTTTAAATAGAGCAATCATGAGATTAAGTGCTTAAAAGTTCCCTTCTCCATTGCATGCGGATACAGTTGCTTACATATAACCTCAGTAGTCCATTCCCTCATCACTTTCATAGCAGTCTGAAGGAGCATCGGTGCCAAAGTAACGGTCCCCAAAATTACCTGCAACACAGTGGATGTTGATTACGATGTGCTGAATGTGTAATGTTTTGTTTTTGGGTGATGATAGAGCTCTTCTTACCTATTCCTGGAATAATGTGAAACTCATCGTTGACCTTCTTGTCGACGGCGGTGGTGATGATGCGCACTTTGGGAAAAGCGTAGGCCACTGAATGAACCCCCATCTCCGCCATGAGCAGAGACAGCAGGAAGATTTTGTCCTCCTGGACATCGTGATCCTGGAACAAATTAGTTGGTAAAACAATAGAAATATCTACATATACTGGTAAAAAAAAAAAGGAATTATTATTATTATACATAACATAATACCAAAAATCCCTGGTAACCTTTTGGACAGGCACTCTTCACTTTTTGGTAGCCCGAAATAAAATTCAAGAGGCCCAAATAGAAAAGACATTATTTACTAAATTAAAATGTTATAATGCAATTTATTATAGGAGATATTATATAATTAGGAAATAACCACTCTATCCATCTGTCTATCTGTCTTTGTCAACTTGATCCTTCAAATGAATCTTGTATCAATGACATTGTTATGCCAGTAGGTGGGGAAAGCAACCATTAAAAAAGTTCAATTAGTTACTGTATTTACCAACACGAAGATGTAACATGTATTTATTCTTCTTTGGTAATGTTAGTTAAAGGTCCAGTATGCAAGTTTGATATCCAGTGGTTGAACTTGGTATTGCACTCCTAGATCAAAACAAATGCAAGCGCAGGTTGCCAGATTGAGGACAGGAGAGAGTGATTTAAGTTATCTTCTAAATTAAAGCAATGGCACCCAATAGAAGGAATATTTTCCATAATAAAAGGATTTTTTGTCCTAACCAACACCTCGAATTGATATATTAGAAATGGCTTCTATTTCTTACAGGTGAACAACAGAAAACTGACAATGATCACCCCAGGTACACCTCATGTGCTTAATTCAGTGTTAAATGCTAACAATGTGAGTTTGAATGGCATTTTACATGACATTTATTGCCAAATACTGAAACAGCAGCAGATAGTTCATCTCAGATCCTAAAAATAAAATAAACCGTTTGAAATTGAACTTTAGAACTAAACACATATGAGTGATTCAGCATGTACATTCAATAATGTTAAAGAGGTTTATGTATTAAATGGATTATAACCTTACCATTTCGTGAGTGAGTGCATATTCTGTGCTTATGAATGGTTGTATTTAAATTTCTGTTGTGTTTCGTCTGGTGCAAACAGCCAAATTGTTTATCACTGCGTATCTCGTTACAAAGCATGTTGTTAAGACACGCGGTTACAACGTAAGCTGCTCACCCTCTCATCCGGGGTCGCCACAGCCAAATGAACCACCAACTTATCCAGCACGTTTTTACACAGCGGATGCCCTTCCAGCCGCAACCCATCTCTGGGAGACATCCACACACACTCATTCACACTCATACACCACGAACAATTTAGCCTACCCAATTCACCTGTACCGCATGTCTTTGGACTGTGGGGGAAACCGGAGCACCCAGTGGAAACCCACGCGAACGCGGGGAGAACATGCAAACTCCACACAGAAATGCAAACTAACCCAACCGAGGCTCGAACCAGTGACCTTCTTGCTGTGAGGCGACAGCACTACCTACTGCGCCACTGCGTCGCCCGTAATATTTATATTATTTGCTAATTAATAGCCTCATCTGGAACTGAATCGGTCTCATTTCAGAGTCTGCTACGGTCCACCTGAGGTCGCATTTCTGTCATGATCGGATGCTTTAAGAGCCTTCCTGACTGAATGATTGAGATACGCAATTTTCCACCAAGGCAATCCAGGGTGCTGAATCATGATTGGCTAAACTGGCATTGGGTGGGTTCAAATTACCAAAACAATGTCGTTCTGGCACGGAAAACACATTTTCAAAGCAAAATATCTGACTTCACATTGTTTTTCAGATAAACAAATATATTCACCTAGCATGTTTCTTAAATATCTGCAAACATATTATAGTATTTTTATGCTTTGGAAGAGTCAAAAACTTTTACCTTTAATTTTACCTTTATCTCGTACCTTTAATGAAAATAAAGTTGTTTATTGTCAGTTCATGTTAACCACAGTGTATTAACAAAGGTTAACAAACACTTTTGAGTTTTAATAAACGTTACTGCGATTAATAAATGCTGCACAAACATGGTTCATACTAATATTACTATATAGTATTAATTCCTGTTATTAAACACATTAATGGAAGCTAATGTAAAGCATGGCCAACATGTTATTATTGAAGATAAAGAATTAATTGATAACAAATGATAAAATGCTATTTAAATCATATATTATAATACTTTTTTCTTAGTTTTTTTTTGTTCAATTAATAGTTCACCCCCAAATTACAAATTGTCATCATTTACTCGGCTTCGTTTCAAACCTTTAGAAGTTTCTTCCTTCTGTTGAACACTAAAGAAGATATTATGAAGCTGAAAGCCTGTAACCATTGACTTCCAGAGTATTTGTTTTTCTTACTATGGAAGTCAGTGGTTACAGGTTTTTATCTTCTTTATTGTTTAACAGAATAAAAGTAGATTATAAATGCTTAAACCAGTTGAGGGTGAGTAAATAGTAAGTGATTTTTCGATTTGAGTGAACTATCCCTTTAAGTTTATATTTATCATAATCTCCATTTTAAACAACAATTCCAAAAAAATTTATAAATAAACAAAAGATTCATGATTGTCATTTTATCTAGAATCGTGTCTGCAGAGATGACTTACCAGTAAGACTCTGACAGCCATGAGAGCGGCGGCTCCTGTGGAAACAGTGCTGTCCATCAGGATGACATAGTCCTCACTGATGTCCTTGGGCAGACGCAGGTAATGGAGCTGAGGAGAAAAATCACACCATGATAAGACAGGTTTATAGTCCGAGCACAGATTTATGTGCCATTAGGTAGAACCCGAAACATGCTAAACAGATGGAGACGTCCAAAAGTTAAAGAGCTTTCCGTATCAAGACTTCGTGCTAAATTTAAATTCAAGTTTTGCATGCAAGATTTCAGGCCACAGCAAGAATTCATGAAGCTAAAAGTCATTGTACCCCTGATATAATTTTAGAAACATTATTTAATAGTTGAGAAACGTACACAGTGCCATTTAAAATGACTGGTGTGTGTGTGTGTCATCATGTCAGACTTGAATTCCTTTGATATTCTGTCTGAAGTCCCTCAAACTTTATTTATACCTTTTATATTAAGTCTTCAAATGAGGCATTTTTTTTTCAAATATGAAAATTCTTAAATATAATACAATCTTAAGTTATTAAAATTTGAATTATTGCCATTGAATTTTTTTATTTTTATGTTAATATAACTATACAGAATAAATAAAATAAACACTGTCTTTATTACTAGACATTTGAAACGTTCTTAAAGGGATAGTTCACCCAAAAAAATAATATGTCCTCATCATTTAATCACCCTCAAGTGGTTATGAATTTCTTCTTTTCAAGACAAAACCAGATTTTCTGAAGAATTCTGAATCTCAGCTACTGATTTCCATGGACGTTTTGTCTTTGTGTTCAACAGAAGAAAGACTCCAACAGGTTTTAAACAAATGAAGGGTGAGCAAATGATCGCAGATCTTTCAGTTTTGAGAGAACCATCACTTAAAAAAACTACAAAAGAACCTCTGAGAATACATGTATATTTAATGGTTGACAATAGCGTTATATACGGTCAATAAACATTTGAAATTTTTATTTTTAGAATGCCAATTAGAAACAATAATAAAAAAAAATTGACTAAATAATATATTTATATTTGTTTATAATTAGTATTCTGAACAATAAAAAACTAAATAATACATTATGCCATTATCATATAATATATAACACCAAAACATAAGCAGTATTAATTCTGGTAAACAAGAATTTAAAATAATTATTTGTTAATTGAAAAAAAAAAAAATATATATATATATATATATATATATAATAATAATAATAATAAATACAATATATTAACAAAGTACAATTTAAGTTAAATACGAATTTTGTCAATTAAAATACAATAATAATAATAATAATAATAATAATAATAACAAAAACAACAACAACAAATAATAAATTAAGAAATACAAAATATTAAACAAACTAATTAAAACTACAATGGCTGCTTAGGCCCAAACAGAAGTACCAAAATACTAAATGCTGAATAAATATTTGTATTTGAATAAATATAATACTGCATAAAATAAAATAAAAAACAAAGCAATATTGCTATATAATTTGTTAAAAAAAAAAAATATTTTATGCAGTATTATATTTATTCAAATACAAATTTTTATTCAGCATTTAGTATTTTAGTACTTCTGTTTGGGTCAAAGCAACCATTGCAGTTTTAATTAGTTTGCTTAATATTTGTATTTTATTAATACATTTTATTTATTATTATTTTTATTATTAAGAATATTATTATTATTGTATTTCTTTCAATTAACAAATAAGTATTTTTAACTATTTAATAGGGGTGTAAAAATGAATTGTTTCTTCGGTGCACCGCAATGCAGACGCGGTCAATTCGGTATCGGTTCAGTAGATAGATCAATAGATTCAATAGATCATAACCGGTTATTATGTACTGACGTCATTTATCACATATGCGCCATGTCATCGTAGTTTACTATGGTGAGAGAGGGGAGCGCAACTATTTACAACGCTCCAACTACTTAAAACGCAGAAACTGTGCACAATTTTACTGTATGCGCGTTTGCTGGACAGTTACACTTACAGCAGAAAGACTTACAACCCCTATTTCACTACGATTGAGAGAATGAAGTAAACTCCATTTCTCTCTCTCTCTCTCTCTCTCTCTCTCTCTCTCTCTCTCTCTCTCTCTCTCTCTCTCTCTCTCTCTCTCATTTGACCTGCTGGCGTGAATTTTTCTCTCCTCTCGGCTGTTACAGCGATACTTCTGGATACAGAAACGAGCACATGTCTGCAAGAGTTTTTTCCACCATGTCTATCATGGATCAGCTGTGATCGCCGCTGCCGTTTAGCAGTGTCACTCATCTGTGAAGAGCACCAGCATGTAAGAGCCAATCGCAGCCCTTTCTGTTGAGTGCGAGACCAATCAAAGAGGTGTAGAAGAAAAAAAGGGGGTGTTCAAAAAAGAATTTTCTAGACAAAGGCTCAAAAAGGGAGCGGGATATTTATATTTGTTTATTTGCTATAAATGCTCGTGTTGTTTCAAGATACAGTTTATATATCTAACTGTTTGTATTAAAGGACAAAATTGTATTACAAATAGTATATAAATATATTTATACATTTTAATACAAGAATTGCTGTGAAAATATAAAACTGTGTATGGAAAGCATCGTCAATGCACCGAGATATCGAATTGAACCGAATCGATGACATGATAATCGTAATCAAACCGTGAGACCAGTGTAGGTTCACACCTCTACTATTTACATAAAACAAATAAGCAATATTGTTATATAATTTAAGTAAAAATTTAAGAATACAATAATAACTAGAATTGTACATTTCCTAAAGAAAATGTGAGTGGGGTTTGCGTGGCAAATCGATGGGGTAAAATGAATCACTGAACTGGGCAAAAGCATAGGAGTGCTAAGAAATGGCTAAATTCATGTGTTTATGCAGTAGCTAGGGTATTCTAAATGGTTGCTAGGCTGTGGCAACGCCATTTTAATGAGTGAAAACAAAAGCAATTTTATCAGCCTGCATCAAGAGAGGCCAAACCCTGTCTTTCTATGATGTTCCTGTGCTGAAATATGGCTTATTTATGTTGTAAAATGGTTGTTGGGGACCTAAAAGTGGTTGCTAGGGAGAGTCTACAAATTTGTTATATCACTACTTAAGACCGACTTGACAGGCCGAGTAAAATGAGCCCACCCCCAAGCTTCTACGACTCTCTAATCTAGATATGGATGTCAGCCATTTTGTGCCCATGTTAAGTCTATGGGGATTTTGGGGGTTACTTTCTTGCCCCTCATGGGGGCAGTGTACCCCCAACCTCTTTGAAAGATCATAGCACACCTCTCCTCAACAGGCCGGACGATTTGACACCTCACTCATCAGTCTAGGGCAAATAATGCGGGAGGAGTTAAGCGCCGAAGTTTTTAAAAAGTGGGTAGTAATAGTAACACTAGAATTGTACATTTCCTAAAGAAAATGTGAGTGGGGTTTGCGTGGCAAATCGATGGGGTAAAATGAATCACTGAACTGGGCAAAAGCAATGGAGTGCTAAGAAATGGCTAAATTCATGTGTTTATGCAGTTGCTAGGGTATTCTAAATGGTTGCTAGGCTGTGGCAACGCCGTTTTAATGAGTGAAAACAAAAGCAATTTTATCAGCCTGCATCAAAAGAGGCCAAACCCTGTCTTTCTATGATGTTCCCGTGCTGAAATATGGCTTGTTTATGCTGTAAAATGGTTGTTGGGGACCTAAAAGTGGTTGCTAGGGAGAGTCTACAAATTTGTTATATCACTACTTAATACCGACTTGACAGGCCGAGTAGAATGAGCCCACCCCCAAGCTTCTACGACTCTCTAATCTAGATATGGATGTCAGCCATTTTGTCCCCATGTTAAGTCTATGGGGATTTTGGGGGTTACTTTTTTGCCCCTCATGGGGGCAGTGTACCCCCAACCTCTTTGAAAGATCATAGCACACCTCTCCTCAACAGGCCGGACGATTTGACACCTCACTCATCAGTCTAGGGCAAATAATGCGGGAGGAGTTAAGCGCCAAAGTTTTTAAAAAGGGGGTAGTAATAGTAACACTAGAATTGTACATTTCCTAAAGAAAATGTGAGTGGGGTTTGCGTGGCAAATCGATGGGGTAAAATGAATCACT